>CAOLHI010001230.1:0-419704 GCA_948474755.1 Ctenosaura bakeri | reverse complement strand
TGGTCTTATTTTAAGGAGCTAACACTAAGAGTAGGAGATGTGCTACTGCGGTTATGATATGTCTGGTGAGAGCACTAGATATCCTTTTGATATCAAATAATTTGGCCTTTGCTTGACCTTTCTCTGCCACCCTACTCCACGTGTTTGCAGAGGTCCCCTGGATGAGCACGTATTGGGCGCAGCCGTTAATGGTTGTACATTCCAAACCCCATTCAGGCAGGCAACTTAAGCCTCTCCAATGCTTTAGGGAAAAACCTTCTTGCAAACCAGCCTTGCTCGGTGCGAATCCCTACAAAGACGCAGGGCCAAGAGCCGAGCCATTCCTTTATGGCGGGCTATTTGCATACAGGCCATACTATTGTCATCCAGTGCTAAGCTCATCATGCAAAACCTGACCTTTTCCAACGCCTTTGTCCAGCTCCAAATTCCCTTTGTTCTCACCGAGCATGGCATGGCCTGTAGGTAAAATCCACCCTATAAAAGGTCCCCATTTCCAAGTCCTCCATGGATCACTCCTGAATTCCATCCAGCCTTGCTGCCACTGTGTTTGGTGAGCTGTCCCCTCAGTTTCCAATAACTGAGTCTGCCTCCCTCTTCGGAACACTTTGGATCACCCTGGACTTCCATCTAGCCTTGCTGTCAGTTTGTCCAGTGAGCTCCCCTCAGTGAACTGCGCTGAGCTTTCTTCCCCTCAACCTCTGTTTCTCTCCAGGACTACGAGACCAGGTGTCGTATTACCCATTCCCTAAAGCTCTCTATTTCTATTTCTCAGTTAGCAAGTGTATGTCTTGTCTTCTGTGTTGTTTGTCTACAATAAATATTATTTGTTACTTTAAAACTTGCCTGGCTACGCTCTCTGACCCGAAGCCGTAGATATAAGGTAAAAGATCCTAGCTAAAGTTACCCTCCCTCTCGTTAGCTTAAGAGAGTGCTCGAGACTAATTTCCCCATCTTGTGTTGTTGTTTGGTTATTTGGGCGCCTCTCCTGGGACCCCCAACATACAGGGTATCAGATGGTCTTCCTCAGAAATTGTGGCTCTGCCCTATGTAAGGCTGTCAAATTGTTTGTTTTCTTAAGCACCTTGATTTGTACTTAAAAATATATAGATAGTAAGATTGTAAAGAATACTCACACTTTTTCCCAGTCTTGGCAATAAAGGATTAGAAAAGGGTGCTGTGATAAATTATGATGCCCTGTTGAGAAAACAATCAACTGCCTTGAGATTTTTCACATTTCAGTATTTCTTTTGTTAAAAATTTATCTGTGCAAAACCTTGGCTTTACTACAAAAATACCTATTGCATGTAGAATCCACTTTCCCCCCTGAAAACTGCTCTTTTGTACAAAAGAAAGTTTTCTACAGAAAAGCATTGCTCATGGAAAAAAAAATATTCATCCAAACAAATTTTTGACAAGAGTTCCAATTTTTTTTAAAGTGCATAAGCAGTAACATTCTTTCCTTTTTGCATTTAAAAACAAAGTAAGAAGAAATGTATATCTCTGATAGCCAGCGCAGGAGAGTCTGTGTTGGCATCACTTGTTCAGTTCTTCTGGGCTCTGCAGTCCGGCTTGCTCCCACATTTTGCACAAGCTGCAATTTCCAAACTATGGTTTCCATAATCATAGCCTACCGAAGTTAGATCATCCCTATCCAGCTAGGGTTGTAACTGGGCCACCAGCCAAACTAGCAGAAGGTCACCTGAGCCTTCAGTGCAGGTAGCTCTGAGGGAGGGGAATGAGGGCACTGTTTTCCCAAATAAAAATTCTGTTCCTCAATTAAATTTTCCTTCACTCTCCAGATTTCCAGCATGAAAGTAACATAAGACTTCAGTTGAGTGTTTAGAAATAGAATTTAGTCAGGCAAAGTTCCCAAAGTAATGCAAGCAAGGCAAATCTAAGAATTCTAGGTTCTAAGAATATTCAATATTCAATGCTTGTCAATGCTAAAAAATTCCCAATTTCATTGGGGGGCAGCATTCTTATATAGGGCAATGCCCTCATTTTGCCTCCTTCTTCGATGTAGCTACACACCTGCAGCTAGGATTACAGGAGAACCTGAAAGATGCAAACTTAATCATTCAGGGAAGAAGGAACCCATCTAGAACAAGCAAAGCACCATTTCATCTAATCAGAAAAGCCACTCACTAACAGCACCTTAGTCTTGTCTGGATTAAGCCGCAGTTTATCGGCCCTCATTCCGTCCACTGTCATAGCAAAGCATCCCTCTAGTGAATCCACCTCACCTGATGAAGAGGAGAAATAGGGGTTTATGCCCTCAGCATACTCATGGCAACACACTCCAGAACTCCAAATAATCCCACTTAATGGTTTCATGGAGATCAAGTCTGAGGAACATCTACTCTTGAAACCAGGGGTTGCCTGCAAGGGTTTCCCATCCAATCTCTAAGCTTCTTCTGTTATTATCTTGAACCAGGGTCTACAGATAAAAAGCCAGTTAAAGCCTGAGAAGCTGCCATATGGAAATGACCTTTGTGCTGCAACTTAAGAAACTGCAGCATGGACTTGAGGATTGGTCTGTAGTGTGGAAACATATAGCATGCACCCCAGGATCCTGTTACACAGAACTCAGCTGTGCTTTGCAGCCTAGGAAGGTGTTGTACTGGCACTTACTCCTGAGAAAACATGCATAGACTTGGACGCTTCTAGGAAAAGTTGGTAAGAATTATGGCTGACTCAACCCACCTTGCTTTGGCCCTGTCACCTGCTCTTATGCCCACTTACCACTTGACTGTGCCCCCATCCAGATGAAAATTCAAATTCCGGGCTGTGAAAGTTTATTCACTGTTATCAAGGGCCCTAGCATATAAGGACATTTTGTCAGAGATAGGATAAAAATCCAATCTTACATGTTACCCACATCTCCTTAAAATTGGATAACAGCTTTGGAAGGGAATTCCAGTCATATGAAGAAGAAGAATGGGAGAGGCGTTTAACCTTTTCCTTGCCACTTTTCTTCTCCTCTCTCATATGCACACCAAGCCCACCTTGCATATGGGAATGTTATTGGCATGTATTTATCCTCTGGAATCCTGCAGGGTGCACATGTGAGCTAGCATCTACAAGGAGAGGAAGGAGGCCTGGTGGGTATAGTTTGGATTAGTGAAACAGATGGCAGGGAGAAGGTTAATCAGTCTCCCTCTGAACACCACTCCTCTGCTTAGCCTTGTCATCTTCCCACCATGCTTTGCATTAGGACAGGGAAGGGCTGGGAACCCTTTAAATATAGGTGAATTCCATTTCCCATGAGCCCTAGCCAGCCTGTTAAGGTTCATCAGCACTTGATGGGTTGAAGGGTCCCCATTCCTGTATTAAATGAATTGACAAGAGTGTTGCACCTGCACTGCATGTTTATGTGTAATATGGCCATTTTTCCTCTGGAGCTGAATAACATGCTGGACATTTGACCGCTCCTCATACAGTGCACTGGATGATCAGCACCAGTTCAGAGAGAAGCAGATTCAGGAGTCCCTTCCTACAGTCAGTGTTTTGTCGTGTTCTGAACAGAGAGTGGCCAGCTGAAACATGTTTTAGTAATATTGGCTCCCTTGGAACCAAGTGTGTATGATTGCTTTTATTTCTAACATAACTTTAAAGGCAATTATTCAACTCCTTCATTTTGTCTTGATACGACCTTTTTCTTACTACATACAGTCCCTCATCATAATAGTAGAAACGGGGGCAGCTTGAGTGTATCAGGGTTGTAACCATTGTAGCTGGTGTATCTTGCCTGATAATTCCTACACTTAGAGGGGAAAATAAAAGAGAAAAAAAGCACACTTTTTTTTGTCAAAACTGAAGACTTAATTTTGGAATGACTGAAAACAGTCTTAAAATGTGTAGTGCTTTCCAGATGTTAGAGAATTATTTTATAATTACATCCACCCTTCCAAATGTTAGAATTCCATTTCAGTCCTAAAAAGATCAAAGCACACTCTGCAAACACATTAATGGTCTGTATGTGTGTTAAGTCACACACACCTCTCACAAACAATAATGGATCATCATTACAGCTGAATCAGCCTCATTAGGTCCATCTTTCCAGTGTGCAATATTCACATCCCTTCATGTGATTTGTGCACTGGCAATTAGTATGACCCAAGCACACTTTGCCGCTCAAGGTTTTTGCCATCATCTGCTAGAATGGTGACTCTTTTTGTTCTCCTGCATTGCATCACTTCAAATCAGCAGTTTAGCTGGGTGGAAGCAAGAAGGAGCAGAGTCCTGCATTGCTGTAGGTGGTGCAGAGCCCTTGTCTAAAAGTTAAGATACAGATAAAACCCTTCCAGTCAGGTAAGACGTGAGGCAACATTCCTCCAATCCACTCTCCATAACAGCCAACATGACAAGGAATGAAACAAGAAAGATGACATATTATTGGGGTGGTCACGGTATATGACTTACACAACCAGTCTCCTAAGTTCAAGACAAGTAATAGAGATTTTAACTAATAGGATTGGTGAGCCTGAAAGTCTGCTTGTGATTGACTCCAGATCCAGGATCAAACCCCATCCACAGGCTGCTGCCACTGCCAGTTAAAAGAAGGAACATAAAATAGCATTGAGATGGCTTGGCCTCTTCCTCTTTGCTTCCTAGTTGACTCCTGCCAGCTGCCTGCTCAACTCTCTCTGCCCATTCCAATTGGCCTGGAGGGTGAGGAAGAGGTGGTGGCAAAAGGAAAGGAGACAGAGCTAGGACCAACCCAAGATATTTTTTGCCTCAGACAAAGGACCCCCTGGGGGCCCCCTCCCCATACTATATACAGAAGCCAACTGGGTTAATACCTGACTCTTACTTCAGTGCTGGTGACAGGACAGTACACTCTACCATACCTGTGGCAGAAGGCTAGTTCAGAGAAAGTTGGACAACTTCTGTGGCACACACAGCTCAAGAAAAGTGGAGTCGTCCAGAAATTCAGAAAGAACAGCTGGGAGGAACTTACCAGTCACCCCACAACCAACACCTTCCACCTGAAGTGATCATCTCCTTCTGCCTAATACATAATTGTAGGGTGAGCCCTCAACACAGGCCTCTGGTAGCTGGTAGAATGATTTCAAATTAACTGGCTTTAAATTGTCTGGTTTTTCACTGGCAAATGATTTAATATTTATTTATTTATTTAAATGTTTATATCTGCCTTTTATCTCAGTATTTCAGAACAGCTTACAATAAAATCAACTTAAAACAATAAATAATCAAAAAAGTTTAGAAAGAATAAAAACGTATTAAATAGTTTCTCAGTTTAAAACCAGACAATTTAAAACTGGTCAAAACAATCTTGAATAATATAACATACAGTATGTGCAGAGTGGATGAAATCAGTTTGGCCTGAAAGCTATAATAAAAAGCTAAATTTTTAACTCATCACTAAAATTATTCCACATTGGGGGTACTACCACAGAAAAAGCCCTTTCCCATGTTCTCCCACAAGTCCCCACTGATGGGACACTGTTTTTAGTTTTTTAAAATCTAAACTTGAAAGCAGTTGTTCACAGTGTTGGAGTCTACTGCCAAAATACATTTAGCAACTTGAGTGGCTCCTTTAAAGTTTGGATGCATTGTCCTACTGGCATGCAAGCCACCAGCTGCCACTGACAGGGATGTAAAGGTAGGAGTGGCAGAGTCCTTTATCCCACTTGGCAGTGGTGGTAAAATAGCAGCCCAACTGGTGCAGCTGCAAGATGTGTGGGCAGCAGTTCCACTGGTGCACCTGCTCATCTGTTCATGCCCCCTTGGGCTGGCTACCTAGGAAGAGTGGGATCAGAGCGCTTGTTGAGGTGGAGGCACTTGTAGAAGTCAGGGCCTGGTGTCAACAGCAACACCAGTGTGCTGGTCCATGCCTCCATGCTGTATTGCAGTATTTGCTGCACCTTCAGTATTCCCACACCTGGGTGGTGGGTGACAAAGTGTTCACCCTGCATTTTGGGCCAATCACATTGTTCTAACTTCCTCCGCCCTTCAGAAAAGTAGCCCTGGCTGCCTGCAACCAACACAAGCAGATCTAGATGGGTGAAATGGAAACTGGGAGAGACATAGGCGAGTGGCCTTGTGTGCGTGGTGTGGGGATGTGGCTGGGTGGGTACAGATATATAAAAATAGATAAATGTGTTAATAGATCTCTCGACATGATGCTGTCACAGACAGTTGACAGCAAAGAGTTGCTCAGCATGTTTGTTCTTTGCTTTTTTAGCAAAGGACCATTTCAGGGTTGCTTGGAGCCTCTGTTTTCTATCCTTTAGTAATGGGGATGGATTAATTTAGAATCATGGCCCACTGAGCTAAGAGCTCAGGTGTGACAGGAATCCCAGCTGGCTGATGCTGACTAGACACCAAACTGAATGCACAATTCTTTGATTGGGCTCCCAGGAACAAATAATTAACAACAATGAATATAACCAGCTTGCCTTCTACTGCCTCATTAGCTGCAATACTGATGTTACTTTTAAAAGCTGCAGGGAGTGGGGGCAAGGGGGTTTATTTCCCACGCAGACAGCTGTAGGAAAGCTGAAGTTCATGAGGGGAAGACTGCTGGTGTAAGCATTTTCAGATTTGACCAAACGAGTCTGCATGGTCACTGACACTAAAGTTTGGATGCTATGTCATTGTGCATGCCCAGGCAGCTCCAAAGATAGCATTGGAGACTTTCACCGGGCTATTAAAAGCATTAAAATGGCTGATAAGGACTTTTCAAAAAGCCTTGAAACATTTCACTTGGTATATTTTTGTTTTAAGATCTGATCCTAAATCCAGTTGTCAGTCCCAACTAGAGTAGAGGCATTTCGTCAATGGAAACTTGGTAAGTCAACACTTAAGTAAATTCCACTGTTTCAGTGAATCTGCTCTACTTGGGATTAGCAATTGAATTTAGGCTCTGATGGCAGTAACCATTCCTTTTCAGTATCTACAACTGGAAGATATTATAGCACACCCGTGTCTATCATAAAGTTCTTTATCTCTGAATCACACTTGTACCAGACAGCCCTGCAAATAGAGGGTTGTGCTCTGTAAACACCTAGACACCTTACCTGAAGAAAACAGTTTAAATGATGAGACCAAAGCACTCTTTATTTTGTTCATTCAGGCCTACTTCCTAGTGCTCCAAATTCAAATGTCTAACTTCTAGGGTTAATTCTGGAAGCGAAGCAGAGTCAGTCCTGGTTAGTACTTGGATGGGAACCACCAACAAACACTAGATGGTATAGGCTCTATTTCAGAGGAAGGAACTGGCAAAAGCATCTCTGAGTATTCCCTGCTTAAGAAAACCCTTTGAAATTCATGGGGTCACTATAAGTGGACAGGCAACTTGAAGACATGCGACATACACAAAGGAGTCACATATTCTGTCCTTCTTAACTCAGATGGGCACGTTCCTGCACTATCCTGACACCTCCCAGTAGCGTTGGCTGCCGGCTCTCACATGAGTTGGGCAGTGGATCTGGTCTGTGCATTTGTCTTAACTATCCGAGGTGCTGGACTCTGGAACAGATTCACCATTCCACTAACTTGGATGGCAGCAGTTGCTACTGGATTTTCAGAGTTTGGTAGCTTCTCTTCTAGAATGTAACTTAAAGAGTTCTCCAGCTGGCGTAGCCAGTGAATATTGACCAAGCTGGTTGGGGGATACTGGGAGTTATAGCCCCAGAATAACTTTTCCAAGAACTCTCCACCTTCACCAAAAACCAAAAAAAAAACAAAACCCCAAAGCCCAATCCGTCCACCATTCTGTAACAAAAAGCATTTTTGCCCTGACATTGCTTCACCCCTTTGCCACTTACTCTTTTGCAAGGTACTTAGATAGACCTTGGAGACAGGGAAGGTCTGCCATTGCTGGGCACACCACTTGGCTGGCTTCTCTGATTGAGCTGAGAGTTGCCAGTCAGTCGCAGGAGATGCTGTTGTAGACTACTCCCTGGCAGTCCTGACCCTGTGCATTTTTATTCAGAATTCACAAGATTTAATCCCAAAGCTTATCCTCAAGCAAAGCATGGAAAAGTTACTTTTTAAGACTGCAACACCCAGAACCCCTCCCAAGCTTGGCTCCCAAATACACACAAGGTTGCAGACTTGGTACAGTTGTGGCCTATTTCTTGTACTGCCAAGTTTTCAAAACAGCAATAAGGAACAGTTGGAATTCATGACCTGCAGATTGACAATCAGGAAGCAGCTAATAAGTCTGTATTCTACTTCTATACCAAATGAAAGTTTTGGTTTCAGTTAACTTAGCCATGTCTATAAAATTAGCATATTGTCCACTTTTATCAATTACATGATGCACACATTTCTGTTTTTATGAAGGGCCCATTCTTGAATATGTCGGATCTTTTGCTATCTCGTTCAGCTTTCCAACCCTCCAATAAGGGACATTCCCTATAATAAGAGATATCTGCCAGTCCTGTAAGGTTCAGGCTTTCTGACCTCAAATAAAGGATATTCCTTGTAATGGACACTGTTACCCTGTTTACCGGGGGTCCCAGGAGGGACACCTATGTGCGCTCTCAATTTACTAAGTTTGGGGAAGTTAGCCAAGAGCACAAGTTAGCAATGCGAGAGGCAGGGCAACGCAGCAGAATCTTTTACCCAATGTCTACGGGGTCAGGCCAAGCCAAGGAGCACACCAAGTTTAAGAATAATTGTGATGTTTATTAAATTCAGACAAACAGTGTATGCAACACACTCACACAAGTAACTATAGAAAATAAAGATTGGAGTGGTATAGAGGGATTTTGAGAGGGATTGTTGAATTGGGTGATACAACACCTGTCCTGAAGATTGAGTTTGTTGGTATGGAGTCTCAGTACATGGGACTGAGGGGACAGCTTGCCAAACAAAGCGGCAGCAAGGCTGGATGGAAGTCCGGAGCAATCTGAGGAAGGTCTCGGAATCAGGGATATTTATAGGGAGAAATGTAACTGCAGGCTATTCCGTACTTGGGGAAAACAATGAGTTTCGGGCGTGAGACAAAGCTTTGGAAAGGTCAAAATTTAGCATGATTGAGTTAAGTCCGAATTGACAAATAGGCAGTCAGTATGCAAACGCAGAGTGCTTGGCATTTGAGTATTCAGCTTGCCAAGTTGCCTGCTCGGGGCAGGGAGTCCTTTGTAAACAGCGTGCATACATAATAAGGGTGTTTGCAGAGAGGTCTTCTAAAGTGGTGCTCTGGCTATTTCTGGCCTGCCTGGGTGGAGAATGGAATGTCCAGCAATTAGTGGTCGAGCCTAGTTCTGTGCTTGTCCGGGGACCTCACAAACACGTGGAGAGGGGTGGTGGAAGAGAGCCAAATTATTGATATCAAAATGATATCTAGCATCCCCAAATCTGGGCTAGCAAATGCAGTAACAACACCCAGTAACCCTCTCTGTTTCTAAGTCCCAAATATCTTTAGAATGGGATGGTACTTTACCCTAACTGGCCTTGAAAACAATGTTGCTGCTCTTACGGCAGCCTCCCCCAGTGTAGCATTCACCAAATGTGTTGGACGGCATCAGCAGTCACTTACTGTGGATAATGGTGATGGCAATTATGGTTCAGCACATTTGGAGGTCACTGAGCTGGGGGAGCCGAAACTCAAGTTGGTAAAGAATTTTATTTGGTCAAGGCTGTCAGTAAAATTAACAGACATAATTATAGGTTTTCAGTAGTCTGCAAAACCACAGCTCATCGCGTACCAAAATTTAATGTAGTCACCACAAGCCCAGGGATCATCTGAATCAGCAGAAAGAGATCCTTTTTCCAATCTAACATGAGGCTCCCTTATCTATTTCTGTTGAAAGTTTGAGTAGAGGGAGGAAGGGAGGGAAAAACACTCAAGCTAGATTATTGTGCTGACCTGTCACAGCAGTTCTAACCCTTGCAGGGATTCATGTGTTTATTTTTCTGTCAGCATTTTCTCAGCTTGTCTTTTCAAAGTTTATATCTTCAGACTGAATAGATATTTTTGGTACAATGCAATTTTATCCCAAAGAGGATTTCAGTGCCCTGCACACAAATATTAGCCTTTTCAGGACTGTTTTTAAAAAGCCTAAAAAAACAAAGATAAGTACAATAAGGTTGGGATGCATATTTTTTTTAAACCAATTTGAAAATACTAGTTTGACAAACTGAAAATGCTGAGTCATTAAATAACATCTGCAGGAATTAGGACTGCACAGTTGTGTTGCATCCATATCTAGTAGAGGACTGTTGTTATGTTACTGTGTAGCAGAGCCGGCAAACTGCCCAATGCACATTGGTGCACATCGTGCTCTGAGATACGCACCACACACCAATACACATTAGGCACTCTGGCCAGTGTCCCATTAAGCACCTTTGCAATTCAGTAAAGGGGTTTCGTAGTGGCTCTGCTGTGTAGCTAGGTGTATGTAAAGTTATATAACATAACAGGTCATAGAGGATTCCAGCAAATGACTTTAACCTGGTGCAGAGAAATTTGCAACAGGCAGCTCTCTTGCAGAACTTGGTCCCATGTATAAAAAATCTTATTTAATACCTTTTCTCCACTTCCAGATCATGTTCTTCTGCTAAAAATGGCTATATGATTTGAAAAAGAGGATTTGCATGGGAGTTATCTTAACTAAAACCTGTCTACTTACAAAATATTCATTAGCTTAGCTGCAGCTTGCTTTGTTTAATTTTCTGTTGATGTCTTGGGGCTTTTTCACACTACACAACTGCAGCTCTATAGTTCTACTTAAACTCTATCTTATAGTTTCATCCTGTGGTATCTTGGGACTGGTAGCTTAGGAAGAGCATTAAAATCCTCAGCCTGACTAAAACCCTCAGCTGCCAACCCCAGGATTCCATAAGATGCAGCCATGGCAGTTTAAGTGGAATCAAAGTGCTATAACTGTGTAGTGTGAAATTCTGTGTAGTAGTGAATTCTGACCAGTCTCACAATTAACTCATAGGGAGCCAGCAGTTCTGTTTTCTCTCACACTAAAAAATTTAAAATAAGTTCTTCTCATCCAATTTATATAGAAAGAAAGAAATTCAAAAATGCATAAAGCAAAATTCCAAACTGAATAGGGACAACTATTGCCAGCCTGGAGGGGCAATATGCTGTTAAAGATCAGGGACTGGTCAAAAAATCCAACCTAATGCAGCACTACAGACAGAGCTGAATACTCAGAGACCTGAAAGCTGGGCTTCTAAGGCCTTTTCCGCATTTTATTTTTAAAATGGAGCGGCGCGTCCTCCAGCGAGGACGTTTTCACTTGGGGGAGAACTGGGTCCAGACTACTTAATGTATGTCCGGACTTCAGCCCGCTCCGGAACGCCCAGAACTGGTGGTTCGCCGTGCTATTGAAAGACTGATTAAAAGAGGACTTTCAATAGCACGGCGCGCCCCTGTCCGTCACTGCACTAAGTGTAGATCTGCAGGCTCGCACCAGCGCGAGGCTGCAGATCTTCCAGGGGCAGGCTTCCAGCTGGCGAGCTTCTCTGGTTGGTGGAGAGCCTCCACCAACCAGAAGCCTCCATTTTCGTCCCCGGAGAGTGTGTAGCACGGGCACGCGCTGCTCCGGATCAGCGTGGATCATCAGGGGGAGTGTGCCAGTCCGGTGAGTAACGGATTGCCCCGTTTTCCTCTCAAAGTGCGGAAAAGTCCTAAGTGCCTCAGATGGGCCAATCTGTTAGTTTGGCTTTCTCTCACATTTTTTTTAATATCAAGTACTTTCTGTTCCATTTATGAAGAGAAATTAGATTTTGGGAATGTTCTTATCAAACAAATGAACAAAATCTTGCTTACATGCTGCTCACTGAAGGGGAGGGAGGAATGGCCTGCTCCCTTAGCATCCCTCTGACTAACATATGTTTCTGACAGGACTGTCTTTTCTTGGCCTGGGAATCATCACTCACTCCTTTTGTCTTTAGCTCAAACTATTCCTAAAAGATTTAATGGGAGCTGTGTTACCCTGGTTTCTGGGGGTCCCGTGAGGGACACCCAAGTGTGTTACAAATTATACAAGTTGGGGAAAATTAGTCAAAGAGCACAAGCTAGCAATACAAGAGGCAGGGCAACGAAGTGAGATCTTTTACCCAATGTCTACGGGGTCAGGCCGAGTCAAGGAGCAAACAAAAGTAAAATGATAATAGTTGTTTTTATTAAAATACAATCAATCCAGTGTATGCAACACACTCACGCAGATAACTATAGAAATAAACGTTGGAGTGGGATAGAGGGATTTTTAGAGGAGTTTGTTGGTATGGGTGATACTACACCTGTCCTGAAGCCCGGGAAGTCTGAAGCAGAAGTTCGTAGAGATGAAGTTTCTCAGTACGTGGGACTGAGGGGAAGACTCACCAAGCAAAGCGGCAGCAAGGCAGGATGGAAGTCAGGAGCGATCCAAGGAAGCTCACAAAGTCAGGGGTTTTTATAGGGGAAAATGTGGCCATGGGCTAGTTCGTACTTGGGGAAAACAATGAATTTCAGGCTGGAGACAAAGCCTCTGAAAGGTCAGAATTTAGCATGATTGAGTTAAGTCCAAATTGTCAATAGAATAGCCAGTATGCAAACGCGAAGTGCTTGACAGATGAGTATTCGGCTCGTCAAGTTGCCTGCTCGGGGCAGGGAGTCCTTTGCAAGTAGCGTGCATACATAATGTGGTACTTGCCTTGAGGTCTCCTGAAGCAGTGGGATGGCTATTTCTGGCCTGCCTGTGTTTGTTAGGAATATTTCAGCGATTAGCGGCCATGCCTGTCTGCGAGCTTGTCCGGGGCCCCCGCAAGCACGTGGAGAACAGAGGGGTATAGTAGGCTGAATTATCGATATCAAAATGATATCTAATATCCCACAAGTCCAGCCTAGAAACTGCAGTAACAGCTGTGTGTGTGTGAACAGTGAATATTTTAGACCAATGCTACTCCAAGTGATCATCCGCAGACCAAAGCTGGTCTGCAAGCCATTGGCTGCTGGTTGATGTTTGAGTTTCCAGGTAAGAAAGGAACACCTGGTAATAATGTGGCACAGATATGGTACCAGTCCCTGGCACACTGAGGGGAAAATGCCTGTGGTCCATGTCTGAAGGCTTGAAAACATTGCTAAAGCCTGCAGCCTAGAATTTCAACTATATATGCCCAAAAGAATACAGATCACAAAGGTTCAAGCTTCCATGTTATGGCTCTTAGCCTCTCAAGCTTGCCTTAAAGCAGGCTTCCCCAACCTTGTACACTCTATATGTTTTGGACTGCAAATGTCATAGTTCCTTGCTACTAGCCATGCTGGCTAAGGCCTTTGTGAGCTGTAGTTCCAAACCTGGAAGGCACCAGGAAGATTTGGGGAAGAATATTTACAGTGCAGTTTTATTTGGTTCTGCTCAGAACAAAGTACAGTTCATTTCAATGGGGCTTGACTTACTCCCATTTAAGTACAACTGTAGATGGCTTAGAATGGCATCAAAACACGTGAAACATGACATTTTGCACTGATGGATGTACGGGGAGCTTGGGGAAAGTCTATATACTCCATTGTGCAATGAGGTTCATGCACATATTTACTTTGCTACATGTTCAAACAGTATCCACAACCAGCCCACGCATAGCTGTGGTTAAGGAGAAGAACTTCCAGGGAAAGATAGTGTGACCTCCAGGTAGAATGGAGCCTCCATGCCTCTCTTTTAGAAAGTATACATTCCAAAGGCTGCAGACGATTGTAAAACAGAAGCTTTTATCTGAAGCCTTCCTACAACAATGTTTATGTAGCCATGAAGTTGTTTTAAAGTAAAGCTGGTTTTAATTCCTTGAGGATTTTTAAAAAACTGCTTGCTCTATATGTAACAGTGTTTCAAGCCAGAAACACAGACCTCTTTCTTCTACCTCAATCGGATGTTACATTTTGCAACCAAGGTTACCTGGCCAATGCTCACAAACAACAATATTAAAAGGTTAGAAATATGGAGAAGACAGGCAATCCTCCAAGGGCCATATTGGTGATTCTTGTCAGTTTCAAGCGCACCACAGCAAGACAAGATGTAGAGTAGCCAGGTGTCCTGCTTTACAGATGACACTCCTCTGTTTGATGCACTGTTAGATAGCATCCTCTGTTTAGAAGGTGCCCTCTATTTGAAGCATCCTCCTTTTGAAGGATGCTCAGAAGACAAGTCCTCTGTTTGGGGAGCTGCCTGCTCTATGCCAAGTCTGATTTAAAGAAAATAAAAGGAGAACAAGTAGCTACCCATCAACAGTTTAAGTACCCATGGATCAGAATGAATAGAAACACAGGTCACCTAAGTACTATGGTGAGATTATTATATTTCTTTTTCAAATTGTGGTAATTATGTTCAAATCTGCATTTAGACATTAAAAACAGCTCACACAAACTTCTTGAAAATTGGTTGTTGTTTTTAGGGTAGGTGTTTGGTGGTGGTGATTTTTCTCTTTTTGCAGAGGTGGGTTGGATTCTAAGGCCTTTCCTGCTCTACACTGTTATACTGCTATTATTCCACTTTCAACATCCTATGGAATCCTGGAGTTTGCAGTTTAGCGAGGGGCCTTTATAATTCCCAGCCAGAGAGCTCTTGGGCCTCAGTAAACAACAAACCCCAGAATTCCACAGGATGTTGAACGTGGAATAATAACATTAAAACAGTGTAGGGCCTAAGTAGCCTCCCTCAGTTCTGACAGGGTAAAGTTTTAAAAGCTCTTCAAAAAATGTATTGTGCAAATAAATATTTTGCTTCATGATCCTATGCGAACACTATCAAGCAGCACAGGAAATACCTTATGTGCATTACTTTAAGGGATTTAATAATAGTGATAAGGATGATACTAGCAACTACATGTTGTTTTTCTCATGTAGAATTTTCCCCCATAGAATCATAGAGTTGGAAGAGACCCCAGGGGCCATCCAGTCTAACCCCCTGCCATGCAAGAACCCACATCAAAGCACTCTCAACAGATGGCCATCCAGCCTCTGCTTAAAAACCTCCAAAGAAGGAGATTCTACTAACTCCAATGCAGCATATTCCAACAGCTCTGACCATGAGGAAGTTCTTCCTGAGGTTAAAGTGTAATCTCTTTTCCTGCAGCTTGAATCCATTGCTCCTTGTCCTAGTCTCTGGAGCAGCAGAAAACAAGCCCGCTCCCTCTTCGACATGACATCCCTTCAAATATTTAAACATGGCTATCATGTCCCCTCTTAACCTTCTCTTCGGCAGACTAAACATAACCAGCTCCCTAAGCCATTCCTCATAGGGCATGGCTTCCAGACCCTTCACCATTTTGGTCGTCTCCCTCTGGACACACTGCAGCTTGTCGATATCCTTCTTGAATGGAGATGTCCAGAACTGGACACAGTATTCCAAATGAAGCCTAACAAATGCAGAATAGAGTGGTACCATCACCTCCCTCGATCTAGATACCATACTCCTATTGATGCAACCAAGAACCACGTTGGCTTTCTTGGTTGCCGTATCACACTGCTGACTCACGTTCAGCCTGTGATCTACCAAGACTCCTAGATCCCTTTCACACGTACTGCTTTCCAGCCACGCGTCCCCTATCCTCCATTTGTGCATTCCATTTTTTCTGGCTAAATGTAGGACCTTGCATTTCTCTCTGTTGAAATTCATTTTGTTAGCTTTGGCCCAGCTCTCCAATCTGTCAAGGTCATTTTGAAATTTGATCCTGTCCTCTGGGCAACCCCTCCCAATTTGCTGTTATCTGCAAATTTGATCAGCATGCCCTCTGCTCCTTCATCCAAGTCATTGATGAAGATGTTGAATAGCACTGGGCCCAGGACAGAACCCTGTGGCATCCCACTAGTCACTTCTCTCCAGGATGAAAAGCAGCTATTGGTGATCACCCTTTGGGTTGCTGCAGACATATCTAAAAATGCCCTTTTTATTGTTTTCAGTGTCTCTGGCAAGCCTGAGTTTATTCTGCGCTTTAGCTTTTCTGACCTTCTCCCTACATATCCTGACTATTTGCTTGAATTCCTCTTTGGTGGTTTCACCATTCTTCCATTTCCTGTACCTGTTTCTTTTAACACTTAGCTCAGCTGAAATTTCTTTCATCAACCATTGCGGTTTCTTTAGAGACCTGCCATTTTTCCTCCTTATTGGCACAGTTTTCAATTGTGCCTTCCATATCTCACTTTTAAGAAACTCCCATCCATCATGAACTGCTTTCTCTTTCAGTATTCTTGACCACGAGATTTCAGCAAGTAAGTCCCTAAGTTTACATCAATAAGCCTTCTTAAAGTTTAAGGTGCGTGTCCAGCTATACTTGGCTTCTCCTTCCCACTGAATGACAAACTCCAAAAGAAGCATGGTCACTCCCCCCTAAGGATCCCACCACCTCCACCTCATCAACAAGGTCATCCCTGTTGGTCAGGATCAGATCTAAAATAGCCAGTCCCCTTGTCGCCTCTTCCACCTTCTGGACCAAAAAATCTCAATTCTGGATAGCTGAATTAGCTGAATTAATGTACTCTCTTTTTTGAAAAAAATTGTAGCAACATTAATGTTCTTTTACTGTTTAAAGTAGGTCAGTGGTTGGGAACCCTCAGCCCAAGGGCTGCATCTGGCCTGTCAGGGTCTCTAATACAGCCCACAGATTCCCCCCATAAAATTCTGGGAACAAGGCAAGGCAGCAGGGCAATTGCATAGTAAAAGCCTTGTTTGGCAGCACCCAAAGAAAACAAGGCTGTCTCATGATTGAAGTAGTCTGTGGAAGAGATTTTGTGGTTTAAGAAATGTACTGATTAATGCTTTATGGGTAAGTAGTAGCAAACGTGGCTGACCACTAGCCCATCTAACAGCCTCACAAGTCAATTATATGAGAACAGCTAACATTATTCACAAATAATTACTGAGCTGCAACTTCACAAATGTCATGTCTCCCTGCTATGTGTATTTTTAGCTGTCCACTTTTTCTGCTTACTATAAAAATTAATATTTCATCAATATTTAGAATAAAGGTCTCTGAAAGCTTCAGAAAATGGCAAAGCTGGGACCTTCCCATGGGGAAAGAGCAAATAAGAAACAAATGTAGTGCAACAAGTTAAAGGAAGTTTGGTTGCCACCTAGGTAGCAGTTAAATGGCGTGGAGCTCCCATTGGCAGCCTGAGAAGATGTTGTATGGAACTGAGCCATGCTTTGCACCCAGAGAAGTTCTTTATGGTGAGCTGGGCCTCTGCTGCTACGCAGCTGGGTTTTGGAGTCCTCGTTAACATCACGGCCAAACATAGAGAGAAAGAGAAAGAGTCCATTTGTATTAGTGACTTTATTGGATACTTTTTGCATTAGCTTGGCAGTTTGAACTGAGAAAAGACAGGAAGGCTGAGAATGGAGTGGGAGAGTGAACTTTCCTCTGTTGCTAACATGCTTACACCATTCTCATAGCTCTAAGAGGGGAAATGAGTCATGATTGCACAGTTTGATTTTCTTTGTGTCCTTCTGCACTATAAAACCCTTGAGAGTCCATCTTCTATCAGCCTTAATATGTGTGGTGGCGGTGGCTGTGACGAGGTGGAATCCCAACCCAGGTATTCTCTAGAGTCAGCAATAGGGAATTTGATTGCTAGCCAAGGATAATGTTACCCTAAGAGGTGGGGGACTTTGAGATCCACCCGCAACGTCAGAATTTGGGGGATTACAGCTCAAAGAGGCTTGCAAGAGGAAGGTATCAGCAGGATCTTTTCACCTGTGTGTACCAGTGCTAACTGTAAAGAGGACCCCAGCTAAACATTAGACAGGGTATTTTATCTGAATTGTCGAAACACACAAGCAATCAGACACTCTGAAGAACTATACAAAGCTGTCAAAAAGTGAGGAGTGAAAGGTGGAGAGAGAGAGAGAGAGATTGATTGGGTAAAAAAGGTGATAGCAGAAGAAGGTCAAAGTAGAGTGGCTCAGACAGCATCTGGGGGTAGCAAAAATGAACAGGGGTCTGCGCACCACAACAATTTGCTGAGGCCAAAACTGGGGTTTATATACCCTGTTTCCTACCCTGAAGGACAGAGCATGGACAAAGTAGTAATTGCTTTCTTAAGGGATTGACAAAGGAGTCCAGTGTGGGTTGACTGTCTTAACTCTAGGTGACAAGAAAATCTCGTAATATCTTAGTCAGGTAGGGTGAATAAGGAAGGCCTCCATAGGGGTGCCATCCGATTGCTTACCAATCTGGGCATCTTGTCTTTCATTGTTCTTAGGAATGCTCAGAGCTGGAGGTGTTGAAAAGATTATCATAAACCCATTAGTATCGGGTTTTCCTGCCTAATCCTCTCTGAACTTATGACCTGACCATGTCTGAAGTCATTCTGACCTGGCAACATGCTTCCAGCCAGTGCGCTTTCAAACATGTTTTCCAGTCATGAATATGTTCAGTTATAAAAACAGCACATTCCACAGAGTGAGGGTGTAGAGTGTGGCAACAATCATCTGGTTAGAATTAGGTTAAAGGTCCAGTTCTACCATTGGTTGGACCCCATCAGCAAAAGGACTAGAATATTTCTCTGCCATCTACCATCTGTTGCATCATTTACCACCAATAAAGCTTGTGTTATAGCAGTAACATGTGCCAGTGTTCAGCGTTGAAAGAACTCCTTGGGAGGTCTGGAACCATAACCAGTTTCTGCAAGAAGACTGTTGCATTGTAAAACTGTTCTGGGTGGTAGCCTGGGAGCATGTGGCACCCCCCTACATCTGTTCTGGAGAGTTCCCTAAGCCTCTGGAAGGGTCCTGGGGCAATGTTCCAGCAAATGTAAGTGGGTTGAGCCAACTGTAATTCGTAACAATTTGGGGATTTTCCTACCATGCATATGAAATACAATTTAATTCTATGCATGTCTATTTAGGAGTAAGTCCCAATGCAACAGCTTCCCAGGCTTCAAAGTAAAGTTCAGTAAGTCTCCTTTGGATGAGGCACTAGCTGAATTTTAACAATCAGTGGATTGTTGTTGTTGTTTTTATTCTCAGCGTATACATCCTTTGCAGGCATAAAATTGCTCAGAAGAAGAAAAAGTGTCATTTAACCATATCATTTTGTTAAAATGAAAATGGGTGGAGCTATGTTGAAAAGGGTGCCAATTGCATTCTGCTGTGTTTAATGTTCTGTTTTCTTATGCTCCTTGGGTTATTCTCTCCCTGATTACTGTAAGTTAAGCAGTGTTAATTGACTGTTTCAAAATATGTGTCCTTTTCCATCCAGAAATTACTTAGTGGGCTTTAGTTGCTGTTTACTTTCTGAGTACTGTAACCTATTAGCAAGAACTTTATTAGATGATTAGTTTTAAAGAGAACATCCCTCTGTGTTCTGCTTATGTCACTTTTTAGCATTTGTTCTGCCTATAGAAGTGTAACTACTATACTCAGGAAAAGGGGGTTGCTTATTTCAAGTACAGTATGAGTACAGTACTAAGTGTGGGAGGGCCTGAATATGCTAAAGGTACCATATCCTGACTCATCTTGGAAGCTAAGCATGATCAGCCCTGGTTAGTACTTGGATGGGAGACCACCAATAAACACCAGGTGCTATAGGTAATATTTCAGGGGAAGGAACTGGCAAAATCACTTTGATGAATATTTCTTGCCTAAGAAAACTCTATGAAATTCATGGGGTCACCATAACTCAACTTGAGAAGTTGAGTTATGGTGACCCTGACACACTAACTCTGGAGGCTATGTGAATCTTTATGACTTCTACACACACGTTATCAAGTCTGTGAAGAAGTAGTAACCCTGATGGCCTTGGAGAAATTGTTGAACTGCACATCCCTGCTGCCCCAACCAGTCTAGTCAATAGTGAGAAATGTCGAGAGTTAGAGTCTGACAACATCTGGAGGGCTGCATAACACACACCCTGCACCTCTTCTCAACCTTGTCCATGTTGAGGAGGAAAGGCATCCATCCATTTCAGCTCCCTTACCAGCTATGTTTTGGTTAGGGAGGCATTCTAACCTTTGTTTCTATCCCACATATCCTAAGGAGAAGCCCTGCTACTTGAAACATGAACTTCTCTATTAGAAGCCACCAGTGGGACCTGAAACAAAATATTGTCTCTTGGACTGTCACTGTTCCAAGATCTAGGCAGCCAGCCAGACCCCTTTTCCAGGATATTCCACACCATTCCTTCCCTCTCCTCCTCAGTCTCCATTTCCCCCAGCATTCAGCATTCTCTGGCCACCCTCATTGTGCTGCTTTGGATTCAATCCCTTAGGATATTTCCTAAGATTTGTTTTTGTATTTTGAGGCAGAATGAAAATCTGAAGCCTACCACAAGCTAATAATGTGTGCTGACTGTCTAGAGAATGAAATGGAGGAACAGGAGTTGTATGTGTCATGTAGCTATCTATGGCTTTAATGGTCTACTGGCATACCTAACACCACCACCATGACTGAGATGCCAGAGATGTTAGTGACCACTGCAGAGCAGGACTACCAAGGATGCCTCTGGATTCAGAGGAGTATTCCCACCACCGAGAACTCATGATCAGAGAGCTAGCAGAAGTTAACTGACTTGGTCCTCATTCAAGACAAAACCAGTTCTACCCTGCTTGCCTGATGGCCACTCCCTGTCCTGGTCTGAACCCCAAAACTCATGATGGTCCCCTGTTGATCCCCACTATTTGGTCTCCTCGGGGTCTAATGGTGCAAAGAGTAGGGCACCAGAAAAAGAGCCAATTACAATTACTTAGTACCAACTAAATTCCAAAAATATACCTCTCTTAACCTGAGCACTCAGTCTTTTTTCAGAAGTAATGGTGAAAAGCAGGGCCGTACAAAATCCACTGCACACAGAGATACTCGTAAGGAGCAAGGTCTTAGGACTAAGCATGGGCAACCTATTCCAAGCTACCAAAGGTATGTATAATGCATTTCTACTGGTTGGCAGAGATGGGGGCGTGGGTGATCTTACCCTTTGTGCCCAAACATTCCAGCCATATCTGTCACCTGCTACTCCACCCTGGAAATAACGTGCACACTACACTATAAATAAGTTGTTATCATTGCCCACCAGAGTTTTAAAATGTCTGCACCTATGTTTACCAGGAGCAAAGTGTGCTATTGCATGGTCTCTATCTCAGCATGTAACTTGGAAAATTCTCCCCGCAGAAAAAGGTTAACAGTAAATAGGGCCCAGTTAAACTGATCAAACAGAAGACTGTAGCATGAATGGTTTGACCTTTTTGCTGTTCATTCAGGGATCTTGTTGAAAGATTGTCTTCTAAACAGCAACTGCTGTGGGCACGACGACAGTGGCAGCTGGTGGCTCCATCTCAGTGGGGTGGTGAATTTCAATTTAAAAGGCTCTATCCAAAGTGCTGAGTGGGGAAAGGTGGTGATCCTGTTTTGCCACATAGGTAGGACTTTCTGCTGGCATTTTCCTGGTCCACTTATCCCCAGCACCTTTGCTCCAGTGGGCTTTTAAAACAGTACCCAGTGTCCACGTTATCCTTGTTCCCTCAGCAGCATGTGGGATCCACTACCACCACCACCACACTCTTCATTCTCCTTTCTTTCTTCCATAGTGGGGACTGGGAGCAGATCCTGTGGTAGCCGTGATTGGCTGGTGGCCTTGCCTTCTCGGAAGTGGCCTGGCTCAACCCCTGCACAAGCTGCCCACATGGGCATTTACTCAAAGAAATGCAATCTTAAGCACCACCTCTTAAGGTGAATTGTTGCTCTAAGGCACAAGCAGGTAGCATGACACCCATATTCCTGCTGAATTTTCCTATCAAATATGGTGCAGAAAAATTCAAAAACAGGGCTGGCAGTAAAATAGCCCTTGCATCTGTAGACCCAACCCACAGAGTAAATTCCCACCCATGGAAATCATGTGGGAATCATGTAGCCCTTCAGATTTTGTTAGACTGCAAGCCCCAGCAGCCCTAGTCAGAACATGCTGGGAGGTGCAGTCCTGCCTGTTTTAATATCTCTTGCATGCAGTGATATTCTATGGGCAAGTATCCAATATATATGCATGGTAAAATCATGACAGCAGAACAGTCGGTCATAGAAGATGACACACAGGAAAATTCTGTCCCCTACTAGTCAGCGTGTATAGATAAAGAGAAAGGAATATTAGAAGTACAAACAGAAGCATGGAACCAAGCAAATGGCAAAGGCAACGGCCTCAGAAGCAAAGTAGATCCAAGCTATCATACAATAAAGCCTGCAATTGGACATGACACCTCTAGATCTATTGCAGCATAGCCATTTTGTGACTCTGAGCATACATTTTAGCAGCAATTCATGTGTTTTTTTTATTAGTAAACCAAAATAGTAATCAAGATAGACTCATTAACTAATTTGAAGTAAGCCTCAAATTTAGTTGGGTTTTAAAATTTGGTTTATTATTCTCATGAGGTGCTGATTTATCAGGGGGAGAAGAGGAAAGGGCGTGGAAATATCAGGAGGCCACTGTGCTTCCAACCCTGTTATGACCCTCAAATCTTTTATTTTCCATTTCATCTGACTGTGTCCACAAGCAAGCATCATATGACCCAATTATTTTCCGTATCAGAGAGACCCAGTATCTTTAAACACAGACTAAGCCCACGTTCTGTTTTTCTTTTTAAACATAACACATTCACAAGCAATACAGTTTTGCAATAACAAGAAGCTCTTACCCCCCTCAGCTGCTGCTCTGCAGCTCGTAAAGATCGCCACAGCTAGAGAACAACATTTTGGTACAGCACAGAGCCAAGAAACCTAGACACTCTTCACAAGTTTGTAAAAACAAAAAGCAAAATATTGCCCTTCCTCCCCCAACAATAAATTTGTCTGCATACCTGTGGGAAAAGGCAAAATGTGTCTGACAAGTTGATACAAGAGTGCAAAAGTCAATCGGTCCCACCTCTTATATACACACGTATAGCTACAGCATCACAGACTGCATAGTTCTAGGAAGAAAACGATAGAAGTTGATTTAAATAAAAAAGATTTAAAATATTATCAATGTCAATATGAATAATTTAATCCAAATATCAAAAAGCAAAGCGTTCTTAATTTTTTAACATGAATAACAACTGAAAAGATTCCTAAGTGTGGTTGCCCATGTGTATACACACACACACACACACAGATCAATCTAATTAGATTTCAACCTAGACTCCTCTAGATCAGAGTTTTCCAAACTGTGTGTCATGACACATTAGTGTGTCAGTTGCAGTGTGTAGGTGTGTTGCATGAGTGTAATAGGTGGAGAGGCTGCCTCTCCCACTGCCACCACCACCCCAGGCTCAGGAAGACACCAGTGACGGTGGTGGCAGCAGTGGCAGTGGACCAGGTTCAGGTGGAGGGGCTGCCTCTCCCACCACTGCCACTGCTGCCCCAGCCCAGGGAAGACCCGAACGATGGCAGTGGCAGTGGTGGCAGAGCAACTTCAGGCGAAGGGGCTGCCTCCACTTACTGAATTACTTACTGAATTACTGTGTCATGAAATGGTGTGTCTCTAAAACGTGTGTCACCAACATGAAAAGTTTGGAAAGCTCTGCTTTAGATCTTAGTAGGTCTATGATTTTGTTATTGGGGGAGGGGGAGGAGGCATGGTGATAAACAACCACAGAACCTCTCCACATTGCTTTCTTGTTTCTCTAGCTTATCACATACTTGTCCCAAATACCTTGAAGACACCAGATCCCATGTGATACTGGAAGCCATGCAGGGTCAGGTTGGTGCTTGGATGGAGGGCACTAAGGAATACCTGATGCTGTGTGATGCATTTCAGAGGGAAACTGGCAAACTACCTCTGAGTATTCCTTGTCTAAGAAAATCCCATGAAACTCATGAGGTCGCCATAAATCTATAGGAGACTTGAATGCAGACACACATACACCTATGGTTCCCTGTGCTACAATTGCCTATGCCTGCACTAGAATCTATGGAGATGGGCGAAGGCAAAAGCAACTCCTGAGGTGCTGCGGAAGTGTGAGACAGCAAATCCACTTTTGATTTTATTGCTGCTTTTCTGAACTTAAGGTCCAGCACCAGTATAGCTTCCATTCAGCTTGAAGCAGCTGTGGCTGGAATGGCAGGAAATTCAAGAATAGTTTTGCCACCTCCCACAGCAGTAGATCTACTAATTGTTCTTGCTAAGGTTAGCCTATTCCAGCACCTTTACAATTTAGCAAAGAACTGGGTGATGGGACAAGGACTTGATAGCTGTGACAGGACCCATTCTGACCCACTTTAATCTGGGTCTGTTCTACCATTAGGCAGAGTGAGGTGGCAGATAATGTGGAACAGCAGTGCTTGTCTGCCAGCGGTACTTTTCTGAGCCTCCTGGCTCTGGCCATTCTCCTGTCTTAGGGAATCAAGCCCTCTGCACTGACTCTTTGTTCATGGGTGTTTGTTGGAAGATGCTGCCAGGATTGATATAAGATTCTACTGTAATTCCCATCAGTTTCTGCAACATAGGATGGGAGAGGGGCACCATCTTGTCTTTTACCTTGGGTCATTTCCACACTACATTGTTATAGTGCTATTCTTCCACTTTCAACATCCTATGGCATCCTGGGGTTTGCAGTTTAGGAAGGGGCCTTTAGAATTCTCAGCCAGAGAGCTCTTGAGCCTCAGGAAACTGTAAACCCCAGGATTCCACAGGATGTTGAAAGTGGAAGAATAGCACTATAACAGTGTAGTGCAGAAACGGCCTCAGTTTTTGTTTTGTTTTACTGTTTTTTCATCAGATATGCAGCCTCAGGCCAGTCCGCACTCTAACACAGCTCAACCCAATCCCTGAACAAAAGATAATTTATCTAAGTATAAATTAGATATTTTGAAGATCTCCTGCCATGAGGGGGAGGTTTTTGATCCAGAGGAGCTTTTCCTCTGGCTGAACTGTGAAAGATGGGGTTTTGGCTTATTCCCTCCTTCCTAAAGTATGCCAGAATTCTGTGTCACCTGCTTAGCTACCAAACCACCTTAGGTATGTGGCTGAGTTTTGTTTCCCAGTCTGACTACCCCCAGTCCTCACTGGGTAGCAGCTACTGCAAACAACAGAGATCTGTTCCCCTGTCAACTGCGAAATAGCTGACCAATGTTTCCCACTCCCTCCCATGAACAATCTCTGGTGTGACAGCCAGAAGCTGCTCTTCCTTGCACTGGAGTGGCTAAATCCATATTTAGTGGTGATGAGGATTAGGGGATAGGGATTGTGAACACAAGCCAGTCACCAATACATAACTCTAGCGAATTTCAGCTGTAGTGCCCTGCATCTCCTGCAGATCTCTTCCAGAGACGCTGAAGGTGGAGAGGGAATTGGCAAAGTTTGCTCTTCCACACCCTCTTCCCTTCAGTGTGTGTGGGACACTCTGAGAAAAGCTCCATTTGGGGAATGCTCTTGCTAGTAGAAAAAGAAGCTGGATCTACCTCAGTGTGGTTCACCAAGTAATCAGTGCATAGTTTGTTTTGTAAAATACCTGTTCTACAAAGACAGCATTGATTGAAAATCAGCTGTTTTGGCTAGAGAATTAAATCAGAGTTTTAAGATGATATTCAGCAGTAGGACTCTGAGATCCCACCAAAGCTTAGCAGCTACTTCATGATGGAACTCAGTAAGCAGAATTAGGGAACTTTTTTTTCCTATTGAGCTCTTAACTTATGAGAGGAACACTCAAGGGTAGCTTAAGGCACGCTGATGCACTGAACTATGTCCAGTTTAAGAAGCCTTATAATTGCCTGAAAATCATGCTAATTTTAAAACATGTTCTCATCTGTTTGAGGGCTTTCTGGGAGCAAATATTGTCTTAAACTCATGTTATTTTTTTTTTATTGGGAGATTGGGAGCTTTGGGAGGCTGGTGGGGGGGGGGTTCAGAGGCTATAAGAGTGGGTTGCAGGAATTGCTTGTGGCCTGCAAGCCACACTACACCTACCCTATTCTATAGAATTCCCAAAAAATGTTTGCGTTATCCTAAACTTGAAGTTGAGGATGGTGGTAGTTTATTTTGCAGTTAGAGGCCCTTTATAATTGCAGGTCATAAAATGTCATCTGCTTTTCTTATATGTAAATACCCAGCCCATTTCTCTCTGTGCCATCCCACATGAAATGAACTCATAGGTTGCATGTGAGCCATACAGCAAGGGTTTCTCACCTCAGTAATAGATGTCTGAGTGTGGGGACTGATCTCTCTGGGTCCCCTTAAACATCACTCCTATGGGGCACTGTACTCTGATAAGGTCTTGCATGAAGTGAGTGCTCTGCGACAGCTCTGTGTGGCCTTTTTAGCCATGGACTTTTATACTAAGTCCCATTTCAGTCCTCCTTTTTGCCTTCTCCAGCAACAGCTGAAGGTGGAAGGGACCCAACATAAAAGTATCACAAAAAGTAAAACTGTGTTTGATGCTTAAACCCAGACACAGCTATTGGCATGATTAAACATACACCATTTCCGCACTAGGCCGTTATAGCACTATTATTCCACTTTTAACATCTTAAGGAATCCCAGGGTTTGCTGTTTAGGGAGGGGCCTTTGAGTCCCCTCCCTAAACTGCAATCCCAGGATTCCATCGGATGTTGAAAGTGGAATAATAGCACTATAACAATCTAGTGTGGAAATGGTCATAGATTGAATCTCCACCTCAACAAAGAGACATTGATAACTAGGGACCATTCAGATCTTAGAAAAAGTTATGGTTTGGATTACAGCTTCCATAATCCCTCAGCTGCTATAGCCACAGGCCATGCTGGCTGGGGGATTCTGGTAGCAGCAATTTTGGGGTGTAAAAGAGAAACTTAGGCCCTTTCCACATGCCATCATCATCCCACCACAGCAATGGGTCGTTCCTGGTCCAGAAGCCGTGCTACCGTACAATGTTTTCACTATCCAGCTGCTATCCCATTCCCAAGCATTACAAATTAGCCCTATTTCACTTCTAGGAAAAAATCCATTAAGAGACTCCTTTAGTGCTGGGTCAGTGCAGTTCTGTAATGGCATTTGATAGCGCTTTCTGCTGTCGTGGATCCAGGAGTGGGCAGGTGTGGCCGTACCCAGCTTGTTCCTTGCTCAGCAACTCCCATGACGTGGCAAGTTTGGAATCTACTACCTCTCCATGTTTATTTTAAATTTCTCTTTTGAGTTAATTTTTTAAATACATTTTATAGCATTATAGCACACAAATGCAATAGTCTACTGGTGTGTCCTGACATTACAATGTGACTGCGCTAGTACAGCTTACAAACAAAAAACTCTCCCAACCAATCAGGAACTGCCGGCCAGGGAAGAGACTGGCCAATGTCACTGTAGTACAGAGGGACACTGGTAGCAATAATGCCACTCATTCGCTTAGGGCAAAAGAGTGCGGTAGAGAGCATTCCTAGCCCAACACTAACATAGAAATGGCATTTATACCACTTAAATGGTATTATATGTAGTAAACAAAGAGAGTGTAGGGTTGAAAGAAATTTTATAATGCTAATATTGAAGTAGAAAAATATGTATGAGGCGAGTTTTATAAGAAGATGTTATATATACATATGTAGGTTATATATATTATACATATATTGTAAAATAGATCTGAACAGGTATAGAAGAAATTAGGGAAAATAATGGTTTCACAAAATCAGTAAGAATGGAAATTTAGAAAGTGAAATAGGTCTGTATTAACACTCACTTCTTGAAGTAGGGGGGGAGTGGAAATGGGGGGAGTAAAGGAGAAGCTATCAGAATATTAAGAGAATTAAGAAATGAAGAACTAATGGTAAATCTAGGATATTAAGAAACAAATGGTAATTTAATTATGGAAAATGAGGAAGATAATATGTATGATACGCTATTGTGTGTTTATTTTTCCTGGGTTCTTTCCTTTCTCTGGAGGGATCATTGCAATAAGGTTATATAGGGGAGGAAATGTTATGGAATAGTTCTCCTTTCTCTTTTAACAATGTAATTGAAATATTTAATAAAAATATTTTTTTTAAAAAACACAGAAATGGCAATGCTGGGATTGTTAATGGAACAACCCTCTATTGAGGTATAATGCAGAAAGGGTCTTAGTATTTTTGCTTGTTTGTTTGCTTTTGTTACAATCAGCAAATCAACATGTGATTTGGAGGGTTGCTCCCTTTATGGCAAAGGCTGTTAGATGCAGAGAAAAGGTTTTGGAGTCCATTTCAGGCTAATTGTTGTAGAATCCTAAAGACAGATGAGTATAAAATGCTCTTGTCATGTTATGAAAGGTTAATTGCTTCCTTTGTTACCAGAATGTGACTTCTTTTGTAATACAAGTGATTCATTTTAAGTTCAGATAAATGTTATGCAGTTAATTTTAATTGTGACTTTGTAATTATAAGTGTGAAAGTTTGGATGTTTTCTACTTAAAGGTACAATGGCCTTGGGACTAAGCAATAAATAATTTCTTCTTCTCCAATCCAAATAAAACAAAAGAAAACCCCTTTCCCAAGCTCTGAGTCTATTCATACTTCCTGTGCTACTTCAGGTACTATCTTCCATTGAAACAATCTTAAACAGCCCCCATAACCGTGTTGCACAGAAATTATCCATCACATTGTTTTCTCTCATACATTTCAGTAGGGGACTTTTATTTCAGCAACTGAGTTCTCATGGTATTACAATATGAACAGTTAGTAGACAGCCACATTGCTAGCCATTTGTGGATGCCTTATGCTCACACACACACAGAGAAGAAGACTTTTATAAAGCAATCAACTGTTTTGAAATAATAGTATTTAAAAAGCAGTGAAAAAACTAGAATAGTGGTACAGTAGAACATGACTTGGAATAAAGACTGATATATGGCTAAAAAAAAAAAAAAAAACCCTCAACCCATCTTTGCTCAACTGTGTTGTTACTTGACACTAAATGCTTTATTCTCTGCACTTTGGACACAGCCAGCTGCTTTTGGACATTCTGTTAAAAGTCATACTGGTTTCAAGCTGTAACAGGCACTGAGTCTTTTCTGTTGAAAAATCACATTGCTTGAGTGTGCCAGCTGCAAACCAAAAGCCAAAAGTTCCTGACTGCACTTCACTACCTTTTCATATTGTGTGTGTGTGTGTGTGTTTTAAGGATGCAGGGAAGAGACTGATGAGATATACAGCTCACCTATTAAAATCTGCTCACTCCAGATCTGGGAGCAATGAGACTTTCCAAGGCCGCTTTGTACTTTCCAGAAGTACACTCCTTCAGAAGGAGGAGACTGTGGGTTTATTGGTGCTATGTATTTTGTTAAGAGAGCAGTGTGGTATAGTGGTTTCAGGCTGGACTAGGATTCAGAGGGACTAGAATCTGTATCCCCATTCAGCCATGGAAAACTCAGGGGGACCTTGAGCAAGTCACATTCTTTCAGCTTCAGATGTTAAACCCACTCTGAACAAATCTTGCCAAGAAAATCTCATAATAGATTCACTTTTAGGGTGAACCTATCAAGACTTTTCTGTATTTGGTTGATTTACAAATATTTTGGAGTCTGCATGTGGCCAGGGCAAGGCAGAGACCTAGTTTAAAGCCAACCCTCCAACATGCAGACAAAATCCACGTGTGATGGAGTCTGGGGGTGTGGCTTTCTTGAGTGGCAGAGCTGCCCATCAACAGGTTGCCAGGCAACCAGAATGGCCACTCAATCCCATTAGCGTGAAGGAGGGTGCTGGGGGTTGACAGGAGAATTCATATATAAAAGGCACAATTAATTAGTTTGATCAGACTTCAGGGAGGAAGGTCTAAGAGTCAGAGAGGTTCTCTGTCAATGCGGGGGTGCTGAGTGGGAAGGTTTGTTTTTTTCCTCAGGAAAGCCTAGAAAGAGAGAAAAGAAATCAACCCATGTTTGTATCTGGTCAGAAAGTGTGACCTAGGCCCTTTCCACATGGGGTTAAAAAAATGGTGTAGAGCGACCTCCACGGAGGTCATCTACACCGTAACGTGGATTGGGGTGGACTATGTTTGTGTAGTTCCACACCCCAATCCATGCAGGGGCGAACCGGAAGTGGCGCCGCCCTGTGCTTTTTGAAAACCACTTGTTTTGTGGTTTTTAAAAGGCACGGGGCGTGCAGCCCCATCGCAGCCCCGGTATGGACCTGCAGGCGTGCGCAAGAGCGTGCCTGCAGATCGCGCGGGGGGCGGGATTTCCGGCTGGGAGTTTCTCCGACTGGCGGAGAGCCTCCGCCAGTCGAAAGCCGCCATTTTGGGCGCTGCCAGACGCCCCGGGCGCCGCCGAGTGTGGAGCGGCGAAACGGGCTGCTCCACGTGGCGACGGAATAAGGTAAGCCCCATTTCCGCGTGGAGCAGCCCGTTTCTCCACCCACGTATGGAAAGGGCCCTAGATTTGGGAAGTGAGCCTTTGGGCAAAAGGGCAGCCAGAGGGCTGTGTGTGAGACCTATGCCATTACGCTGATGTAAAGATATCAGGAAACTTTAAAATCATCTGAAGGTCTCTTTGAGCTTGAACATACATACAAAAACCAATACTTTATTCTGGTTGTTATTTAAATAAAGATTATAGTATATTTTTAAACATTTTGATTCAGCTGAATGATTTTCAGTAGTTATAACCAAACAGAACCATGCTACCATAGATCATTAAAGGAGTTCTGAATATCAACCGAAAGGCTTTACCCTTTTTACACGAAGGTGGTGTCTTAAAGGGGACGGCAGATCTGAGTAAAGTGACAGGGCGCTTTAGCAGACTGGGGAAGCTGCCATACTAGTCTATGAGGAGAAAAAGCAGGACCAGTCACACCAGTGCTTCCACATCAAGTCTCTTCCAGATAGGCAGCCAACTTTCCAAAATGCTGTTTGCTTCAGAAATCTAAAACCTCATATTTCTGAGTTTTACAATTGCCCATTCAAGATAGGCCCACCTGAAATACTTTGCATCATAATAAGGATAACTTACAACAATATACTGATGCTGGGAAAATCAGTTTTTCTCTGAGCTGCTCTGAGAATTGCAGATTAGTTCAGAAAGAAGGGGGAAGTCTGATGGTGGGAATAGAGATGCTGATATCATCATCCCTGTGAATCAAAAAGTCCCACTACATCACTGCTCATGTTATGAAAAAAATTGGAAATCCTTGGTTAACTACATTCAGACTCCAAAATATTGAAAAGCCAGAGTCTAAAGAGGCATGGGAACTTGTCTAAACTGGAAGCTAAATATCAGGATTATCCTGGCTTATTTTTGAACCACGTTTACTCCTCTTGGAGCACATAGGCTAACTTTACTCAAAATCAGTTCAGGGATTCAGTCTTCATCAGTACCTCTCCCTGTGTCTGCATCCCTTGTCCCCCTTACAGTTTTTGGGTACATGTGCGCCTTGCCATTGGCTTGATCTGTAAGAAACAGTCACCCCCAAAATGGAGACTGTGGATTCCTGCATCCAATCCACTTTGAAGGGCAGTGGGACCTGAGCTCAGAAAGGCAATGTGATAAAGATGCTCTAGTTAAGGGCAGAGTGAGGAAGATATGGCACAGCAGGTCATGTTGGACAGCAACTTCCATCATCCCAGGCACGTCCACATTCCTCTGCAAACACACACAAAGAAAGAGAGAGAGAGAGAAAGAGAGAGAGAGAGAGTCGGGCAGTATTTGCCTCCTACTCCTTTAAAAGAGTGGTTCCACTGCATGAAATCATCCTTTTAAAGGAAAATCTGGCACTACACAGGGCCCCTTCCAGGTCTATGATTCTGTGTTTCTATGACTCTAAAGCTAAACTCCTGCCACCTACATACAGTAGTACTGTAGTACCGAGCTTCATAGATTTTGCTTTGCTGCCGCATCCCTCCATTTGCCCTCCTTGGTAAACATTTCCTCAACCACCTCCTCATAATTATATACATTTGGTAACTTGACTACAACTGCTTTGGATTTTTTGCTCACTTCCCAGGAGGCAGGAGATTATCTACTTCATTCTTATCCAGACTACACCCCTCACCTTGCTCCCACTAATAGAAACAATGTCAGCCTTCCCATTATTTTGAAAGTTGAGTGAAGCAGTGTACACGTGTGGGCCATGAAATGTGTAAAGGGAGGCAAGGAACCATGAATTCACTAAGGCAGTTGCAAATGTTTAATGAAAACTCATGCATTTATGACTGGTTCGTGTTCATGGTTTTAGGGAACGCACAAGGACTTTGAAAGTCCCCCTCCTCCCCATCCCCACTTACCAGACAGCTGCCACTGCAATCAACATGGGTCTGTTCCCTTGTCAATTGGGAAGTAGTTGACGTTCCCATCCACCCTTGGATAAGCAATCTCTGGTGCAAGGGGAAATTGTGACAGGAACCCTGCTTCTGCTTGTTGCAATGGAGATCACTCACAGGAAAGGGTGGGAACATCAGCTAGCTGCTTCCTGATTGTCAGGGGAACAGACTCTGATGCTTGCAGCAGCTGCTGCCCAGTAAATGGGGACTGGAAGGAGGTTTGGGCTGGGATAAGCTACTTAGCTATATAACTGAGGTGATTACACAGGTAGGTAGCTGATCTGGCCAATGTGAATATATGATCATACATAGGCAAACGGCATGCAAAAAAAAAATGGTTCCAATCGCACTGCCATGGAAGGGAAGAGAAGTAAATAAAAGACTGACCCAAAGACCCAGGTGGCCCAAAAGCCATCCGCAAACACCCCTACTCATTTGGTAAATCCCAGTTCTAACCTGGGCAATGGAAAACATGGGGAAAGGCAAAAAAAAAAAGGAAGACTTAAAGTAAGTTTGGAAAAAAGTTTCTTGGTTTTATCCCAGATTATAACCATTGGACAACAAAAAGATCTAAGACTGCTCTGAGCAGGGTTGAATGTCATATGCTATGCAAGGGAAAGATTTTTAATCCCATATAGATGAGAACATGTGCATTTTATTTCTTCTAATCCTTTTGCTTATTCAAAGGATTTGCAGGCTTACTGTTGTAAATAAATAAATTGGTCCTTACTAACTCTGTGTTTGTCTGTCTCTGCCTTGCTGAATTTCATAGGGTTTTCTTAGGCAAGGAATACTCAGAGGTGGTTTTGCCCTGAGTAGAGCTTAATTATATTTCATGCCCAGCCTGGTGGTTATTATTATTTATTCTTTTCAATGCAAATGAGTGGTATGAATTTCCAAATTCAGCACTTAGAACCTCACAACTGTTTATAAGAAGGAAAGCTGTTTATAATAGGAGAAGCTGGGACTGGGGCCAGCAGTCCAGAAGGTCCCAATTATGTTGCATGTGTTTTTGTCTTTCTTGGAGGTGTCATTATTTGCTGATTGTTTCTGATATGTATTGTACAGTTGGTGAATTTCAGAGAAAATAGATAAGGATCAACAAGGTTTAAATCCCTTATGAAGCTTTTTAACTGGTGTACTTAGGGCTTATAATGGCCACCAGACAGACCAGGAAAGGAAGGAAGACTCTTTGGGAGTTGCTTCCACAGCTGCCAAGAAAAGTAGCCTGACTGTGGGAGCAAAGGAGGAACTTCCAGACTGCCCCAGGCACAGGACACCCTCCCTGCCCCATTGCACCAAACAGCTGTCTCACTCTCTCCCAACTTCATCTGCCTTCCAACCAACCTTCTTTGCTGCAGGGAACACTGAAGGTGCATCAGCTAAAGACCCTCCTAGGCAGTAGGTCTCCGGAGTCCCTTCCCACCCCACATGAAGTCAGGGAGGGAGGAGGAAGGGAAGCAGGAAAAGACCATCTTCCTCAGATCTCTCCCCTTCATGCACAGCTAAGAGATCTTTACCCACATGGCCCATGGCTACCATCCCTGGCCAGAGATACTTTCCTGGCTGGTCAGTCCACAGCCATCCAGCAGCACCGCTACCTGTCATGTAATCTGTTGTTGACAAATAACTGGGGGGGGAGCTGAAAAATTTCTTCAACAGGGCCTGAAGCTTTGATTCAGTGTTCTTAACAGGTTATCCCTAAATTGTCTCTGAAAGATAATTTTCTGCTGTCCATCCAATGTGGCTCTGAAAACAAGGCAAAAAGTTTGATTGTGTGCCACGCGACAGGCAGAACTGAGACTAAAATCGACTCCAGCCTTGTGCAGGTGAGCCTGTGTCCTCAGTAAACATCTGGGCTTTGAAATCTAAACAAACAAATAAGGGCTGCCTTTTAGAACTGAGTTAATGTGAAACTCAGACTAATTTATTATTTCTGTCAAATTGTTGCTTGTTTTTTTAAAAAAAAAATGGTAGAAACCAGTGAAGTGGAGAAAAATGCTCAACTGGAATGTTAAAGTGAAAGTGGAGATTTTACAGACATAAGAGTAGAACTCTTCCTCTCCTCCTCCTCCTCCCAATGTGGAAAACATGTGTGAATAGCTTCTGCACAACTTTGTAGACTGAAAGCTCTGATGTCATCATGGTGTCTATTCCACTGGCTTTAGGAAACGATGTGTAATGGCAGCAGATTACATCAAAATAGCTTTCCTCTCAGCCTTGCTTTTGTGAAGAAAAAGCTAGAGGAGGAGGAGGAGGAGGCGTTGCTTGGATCACCATCTCCTCCGTCCTTTTGCTTGTGCTGTTGCTTGATCAGACGATTGGTAAACAAATTAATAGGAGTCACACACAAGTAGCAAACTGCTCCCTCTTTTAACAGGAATTTACCCAGCCTGACCACAGCCCCAAAGCATCTCTTTAAAAGAGTCCGAAAGTGAGTTTTGGTATAAAGAAACAGCTTTAAATGCAGCAAAACAAGATCCTTGCAGCCTCCCAGGGAGCATTTGTGCCCATTTCCTGCCACACCTCCAACAGATACTAGAGTTTAAAATTGTGTATTTCCTACTAACTGCAGTGAGCTAAATGCCGTTGAAACTGGATTTTATACATGTTTCCTTGGACATGTAGGCACGCACAGTAGATGTTTTGGAATATGATTGCTGAGCCATTTCCAAGATTCAGGTGTTATCCTAAGATTTGTATCTTTCTCCTTGTTTTGCAACTGGAAACAAGCCAGAAAAAAATAGGTGCTGATGCAAAATATAAACGGAAGACAGCACATACCCACCCTTCTCCCCACCCCCATAAATAGTCCTGGAGGAAGAAACAGCAGGCGTCCTGCTCTGTGCTCTGGATTTGGTAAGAAGAAGGAAAATAAGAGGCAGGCTAGTGTGATCAGCAGCATTCAAGCATATCTTCCAACTGCTTCAAGCTGGCAGGGACAGTCTCTGTTAATCCTCTCCCATGCCTCCTTTTCAGCTACTGTAAAAATGTCCTAGTTTCTCTCTTCTCCTCCCACTTTCTTCTGTCCTCAGCTTGCTTCCCTTGAGGCAAACTGAGTTCAAGTGCCAAAGTAGGTTGCATTCAGAGGGAGGGGAGGGGAGGGGGCAGAAGCAAATTGCTGCAATCTCTCCCAGCTTGTCTGTTCTTCCTCATTATTAACTTTTGCCAACTTCATCACACTTCAATGTTGCTTGGTCACATATGTCCCAGCATTCCCCTGTGAAATGTTGGAAGGTATGTTCATGGCATAGCTCTGAGAAGCTGCAGTCATTCTAGCAATAGAGGTAGTCCCTGAAGGTCTTACCAGCAATACAGAATGGCAGGGAAAGTCCTGTTTTTGTTTGCTTTGTGCAGTACACTGGTGGAGATTTTAAATTACAAAAAAGCACACACTCTATTATTATGGGGAAGGGCCATTTTGCACAGAGGTTCAATACTCTGACATCTCTAGGTAGGAGATATAAAAGCTACGCACTGTAGACCCCAAAAGCTATGCACTGTAGACCCCAAAAGTAACACTTCCATACTCTGTTTTTGGATGCCGTGTAAAGGAGCTTCCTGTTTCCCCATGAGTTTGTTGTAAATAATGTAATGTTCGGCCCATTCACACTACAGACTTATAGTGCTATGATTCCATTTTAGTAGCCATGACAATGTCCAGTACCTTCCAATTAAAGTGGAAAAACTGCAGTATATTTGTATAGTGCAAATGGCCCCTCTGCCTCCAAGTTTGTTCTGCTTCCTCACATGCCTAGAGATTGGTCCCCAGTAAAAATGGTTAGGTCACCTGTCAGAGCCTCCTTTGCATGTCTGTGGACACTTTCTGCTACGTTCCATCTGAAGGCAGCATGCAAGCAACGTGACTTCAAAATCAAGGTTTGTTTTCATCCTTCCACTCATCCTACCCACCCCAAACCCACTTTTTCAAACATCCTGCCTCATGAAGAGATCTCAAAAGCTGGCACTCTTTGGATTGGTATTCCTTTAATATGATTTCTTTTGGCTGACATGGCTATCTCTGTTTTTTGTATTTCTCAGTCATTTGGGCTCGCTGTTGTTACATAGCCTTAGGAGTGGATGTGAAAACCGGCAACGTCTGTGGAAAGTGGGCAGTGAGATTTAAAAAGAAAAAGGTCTGTCAGGTTTAAAGAGTCTTTGGAATGCTGAAAATTATTTTATGAGCTTCCTCAGAGCAACTGGCTAGCTGCAGCTGTGACTCACTCCCTGACCATGGGGTGAACCACCGTGGCTTATTTAAGAGGAAGAGAGAAGGAGAGGGAGCGAAAGAAATTTGGCAAATAGGCTTTCTGTCCCCCTTTTTTCCACTAGTGGCCTCTCACATTTCAAATGAGGGACTGAAAATAAAAGTGCCACAGAAATTGAGTGTTCGATGGACTTAAATGTCTTTGCCTTTGAATTAGCTCTGCAGCATCCCAAACAAAGTCAGTTCACGCTGGCGTTCCATTTTGGCCGGCATCCCTCTGCCATCAGGACCAGCAACAGAAACCAGCAAGCTGCAGCTGCCCTGGGGAATTGGAGTTTGCTGTGCCCAGTGACATCATGGTGTGGGGAATGCAGCCATCAATCCCACTGCAGCAACAGCAGCAGCATGAGGATCAGCAAAAAGAGGTGGGGGGTCAACTCAGAGCTCGGGGAAACAGTGACAGCCCAGAGGATTCTGAGAGACCTAGTCTAAAAAGTAATTTCTTCCAACTCCAGGTACAAAGGAGACCAGCACTTCAGGCTGCAAGAGAGGCACTGGCATATCTAGGGTCAACAGCAAGTGTAGAAGTTGCTTCCCTAGGTGCTGCTTCTCCTGCCACTGCAGCCCCGGGCGGAAGAAGACTTCAGCAGGAGCAGGGGCAGGGCAGGCCCAGGAGGGAAGGCTGCTGTTGCCACTGCTGCCTCCTCTGCAGTGGGTCAGTAATGAGCCCGGCAGAGGCGGGGGGGGCAGATCAGGCCCGAAAGGGAGGGCTGCTACTGCCACTGCCTCCTTTGCACCAGGCCAGTAATCATCCCATTGGGGGCAGGTGGCTGAGGGCCAGGCCCAGGAGGGAGGGGTGCTTCTGCCGCCTGATCCACAGAGGGCCAATAACAAGCCCAGTGAGGGATGGGCAGCAGTAGTGGATCAGGCCCAGGAGGGAGGGTGGGGGTTGGCTTTTTTGTGCTCCCGCTGGCATTGGTGCCCAGGGCACATGTCCCACTTACCTCACCCTAAATATACTTCTGGGAGGGATTACAGCCTTATGTTTCAAAACAAACACACAAGAAAGCCTGGCCTACCAATAGGAAGCTGAGATGTACTGAGATGAGAAAGTCCTGTCTTCATTGGCAGCCTCTGTTACGTGGGAGTGTGGAATAGTTCCTTTTTTTGGACTGCAGCTCCCAGAATTCTTCAGCCAGTTATGGTCAGATTCAGGAAGCAGTAATAAAAAAAAATTAAATTCCCCCTGGCCCTGGAGGTTCAATGATACACTTCTAGAGCAGTGTATCATTTGTGTCCACTTGGAAGGCTAGCAAGTTAGTAACAGCAATAAGAGATCCTGGGGAAAGGCCATTCTGAGAGCATTTCCTGAGAGCATCGCACAGCCTCTGCCACTGAGACTGCTAAGAAGAGGGACGAGCCATAGGTAGGGTCCGGTTCAGTGAGACCTAAAAGACTCCATAAACTTTAGTGAAAACATCCACACAAATGTGGTATTGGGATGTTTCATTTCTTACTCAGTATCAGCCATCAAGAATTTTCTTTTTGTTCCTGTTAAAAGACAGTGTGTAATGTTATCTGTATACCCCACTTTTCCAAAATGCTTAAATTCTAGGAATGCAGCTTTTACCCAGATTAAACTGTTTCCAACTTATGGAAACCCTAAGGTTACCCCATCACTGGGTTTTCTGGAGCTGAGAGTGTGTGACACACCCAAGGTCACCCAGTGAGTTTCCATGGCCAAATGTGGTCTCCCAGCATGCAAATCACTATACCACACTACAGCACAGTCCTCATTGTCCTGGGAATAGCTGTGCCAATTTCATTGTCTGGTTAAGATGGCAGATAATTTTGTTTCTGTTCCTCCTTTCAAGGAGGTGGGGGAGAATTAAAGTGGTATGACTCAAAATGGTGGTCCATGGACTGGTGCCAGTCCACAGACATGACTGCCAATCCCCCACATCAAGTAGCTTGGGAATCACTGACTTAGAGGGTTCTTTTAAACAAATCAATCACCTTGTAATATTCAGTATCTTTGCAAACACATACCTATCTACATACATACATGGAGGTTCAGCTTGAACATTCTTAATGGGCAGCAAAGTCCACTGCTTCATATTAGACTGCCAGAGAGAGAGTCCACACCCCAAAATGCTTTCACCATATAATAGCCAAAAACTCCTTCTCATCTGTCTGACTCACAATGATCTATTTTCAAACAAAGACATCTTGACTCCGCCCTTGGGTGAAATCCAGATGAGTCATCTCCTCTGACCATCACCTGGCTTTCTTGGCCATTCTAACTCCCATGGCAACATATTGTCTGTAGTTTACCTAACAAATTGTATGTATTCATCCATACACGGCCCATTAACTTTCTCCTTGACCATCCCCAATCTCATAAAAGCCTTCTGCCTTTATTTTTTTTTATTTTTTTAGAATGCCAGCTCAGCAAGCAACAGGTTGGAGCAGAACCTTTCTTCTTGATGTGATTGACTCTTTATTTTTTATTTTTTTAATGCAGAAACATTTTCAAGCTCAGTGTACTCTTCCACTTGCATGCCTTCAGTCTGACGTAGGGTCAGATCTGAGATTATGGAAGATGTTTATTCCCTGTAGTAGACCTGTTGTTCCTCCTGCAACAGGATTCCCCCAGAGCTGCATGCCTCAGCAACCAGACATGCAAATTAAACCCTTGTTTATCTGCTATTGACCAATCATAAGACAAAGCACACTAAATTGGGTTTAATCCTTCCCTCTTATGGTGGAGCCCCAGTAAATTGAAACACAAATATCCTGACCAAAGCAATTATTTCAATTATTTCATACGGGAGGAATAAGTTCTCATTCATGCCAGTGGAAGCTTCCATTGCATAGCAGCTGGGGAGAGGAAAACAGGCACTGCTCTTGTGATGAGTTCTTAATGTATGCAAGCATACCTCAGTTAACAAAGCATCTGACAAAGAAGATTTTTACAAAGTTTCGTTTCCTCATCTCTGTCCTGTATTTGGATGAAAGCTTTTTAGCAGCATTGGCAAGATGATGAAGGAGGGCTGGAGAAATATAGACTTTCAGTCATAGAATCATAGAATCATAGAAATTCAGAGTTGGAAGAGACCACACAGGCCATCCAGTCCAACCCCCTGCCATGCAGGAACAACCTCAAATCAATCCCGACAGATAGCCATCAAGCCTCTGCTTAAAAACCTCCAAGGAAGGAGACTCCACTACACTCCGAGGCAACAGATTCCACTGCCGGACAGCCCTGACTGTCAGGAAGTTCTTCCTGAGGTTCAGGTGGAATCTCCTTTCCTGCAGCTTGAATCCATTGCTCCTTGTCCTGGTCTCTGGAGCAGCAGAAAACAAGTCCCCTCCTTCCTCTACGTGGCATCCCTTCAAATATTTAAACATGGCTATCATGTCCCCTCTTAACCTCCTCTTCTGCAGACTAAACATACCCAGCTCTCTAGGTCTATCCTCATAGGGCATGACTTCCAGGCCTCTCACCATTTTGGTCGCCCTCCTCTGAACTTGCTCCAGCTTGTCAATATCCTTCTTGAATTGGGGTGCCCAGAACTGGACACAGTATTCAAGATGGGGTCTAACCAAAGCAGAGTAGAGTGGTACCAGTACCTCCCTCGATCTAGACACCATACTCCTATTGATGTAGCCGAGAATTGCATTGGCTTTCTTGGCTGCCGCATCACACTGCTGACTCATGTTCAGCTTGTGGTCTATGAAGACTCCTAGATCCCTTTCACACGTACTGCTATCCAGCCACGTGTCCCCCATCCTATATTTCTGTATTCCATTATTTCTGCCTAAGTGTAGGACCTTACATTTCTCTCTGTTGAATTTCATTTTGTTCGCCCTGGCCCAGCTCTCCAATCTATCCAGGTCATTTTGAATTTTGATCCTGTCCTCTGGCGTATTAGCAACCCCTCCCAATTTGGTGTCATCTGCAAATTTGATGAGCATGCCCTCTATTCCTTCATCCAAGTCATTGATAAAAATATTGAACAGCACTGGGCCTAGGACAGAACCCTGTGGCACCCCACTAGTCACTTCTCTCCAGGATGAAAAGCAGCCATTCGTGATCACCCTTTGGGTTCGGTCGGTCAACCAATTACAAATCCAACTAACAGTAGCCCTGTCCAGCCCACATTTTACTAGCTCCGTTGCAAGAATGTCATGGGGAACTTTGTCAAAGGCCTTACTGAAATCGAGGTATGCTACATCCACAGCATTCCCTTCATCTATCAAGCTAGTAACTCTATCATAAAAAGAGTAAGATTAGTCTGGCATGACTTATTTTTGAGAAATCCATGTTGACTTCTTGTGATTACCGCGTTGCTTTCTAAATGATTAGAAACTGACTGCTTAATGATCTGCTCCAGGATCTTTCCGGGTACTGATGTCAGGCTGACTGGGCGATAATTATTTGGGTCCTCTTTTTTTCCCTTCTTGAAGATGGGGATAACATTTGCTCTCTTCCAATCTGCTGGAACTTCTCCCGTCCTCCAAGATTTCTCAAAAATTATAGCAAGCGGTTCCGAAATGACCTCTGCCAGCTCTTTTAATATCCTAGGATGCAATTCATTTGGCCCTGGAGACTTGAATTCATCCAATGCGGCCAGGTATTCCTGTACCACCTCTCTACTTATTATGTGCCTCATTTCCTCTGCTTCCTCCCCTGCTCCCCAACCGCCAGGTTGAGTGCTTGTATCCTTCTGGGAAAATACGGAGGCAAAGAAGGTGTTAAGTAGCTCTGCCTTTTCTCTCCCCCCTGTGAGTAATTCGCCATCTTCTCTGCGTAGCGACCCTACTGTCTCCTTCTTTTTCCTTTTGCTGCGGACATATTTAAAAAAAACCTTTTTATTGTTTTTAATGTCTGTGGCCAGTCTAAGTTCGTTCTGTGCTTTAGCCTTTCTGACCTCCTCCCTACATCTCCTAGGCTACTTGCTTAAATTCTTCTTTGGTGGTTTCCCCTTCTTCCATTTCCTATACATGTTTCTCTTAACTCTTAGCTCAGCTGAGAGTTCTTTAGTCAACCATTCTGGTTTCTTCAGATGCCTTCCATTTTTCCTCCTTATTGGCACTGTTTTAGACTGTGCCTTCAGTATCTCCTTTTTAAGGAACTCCCATGCCCCCTGAACTCCTTTCCCTTTAACTATTCCTGACCATGGAATTCCAGCCAGCAGCTCCCTAAGTTTACAGAAGTCTGCTTTTTTAAAATCTAAGATGAGTGTCTGGCTACTCATCAGTCCTGGGTTGCATTAGTGTGTCTGCGATAAACAATGCAAAAAAAAGGAAAAAAAAGAAAAGAAAAAGAAAAGAAAGAAAGAAAAGAAAAAAGAAAAGAGAAAAGAAAAAGCTAGCTGGGAATGGATGTGATTTTACTGTAGCTGTGTGTGCCTGCTTACAACAGAGAAAGCAAGCAGCTTCTGCATAGAGCATCCCTAACTGAGCAAAATAGAAAGGAAAAAGGAAAACAGGCAAGCCAGTCTTATCAGCATGTTAAAAAGCATGGAACTGTTGTGCTGGCCACCACAATGTCAGTCATAAGAAAAGTGGAGGCTGGTAAAAGAAATAAAAAAAATATGCTTGGAGGCATTTTGGAAGAAGCTCTCAAGAGGCCTCTAGAAGGTTCAAAATATTTTCATCTTCTTATGCAAAGCTTACCTGACTCAATTGTTTTCATTTCACATGTGCATATTGTTAGTTTTGAATAAAACATTTGCTGAAACATACTGACCTACTCTTCTTCTTTTTTTGGTGTGGGAACCTATCTCTTCTTTCCATGCTAGTTCAACTGCTGGCACCAAATTTTCTGTTAAAGAAGCAATGCCCAGGAATGCCCAGGTTAACTGTATATGAAAAATGAAGACAAACACTTAAAATATTTTCTCATGCTACTTGTAGGTGCTAGATTATGAGAGGCACGGAGGGATAAGGTTTGGAGTGTGTGGAACTCCTGGGTTCTAGTCCTCATCAAATGATGAAACTCACTAGGTGACCTCCAACCAGTCACTCTTTCTCATAGCCAGACCTACCTCTCAGGATAGTTGTTGTGACATGAAATGAAAGAGGAGAAGAACTATTAGGTCACTTCGATATCATTGGGATAAAAGTGGATATATATGTGGAATTTAACAAATGAATAAATTGCTTCAAAAATCTGATCCTGCCTCTTTACTCTTTTTCTCTCTCTGAAGTTTTTCTATTCATGACTGTGGTTTGTGTTTCATAATCAGGTTGTACGAGGAAATATTGCTGAGGGCTCTGTCATCATACACTTTCAGTTTTGGCCACAAAGAATTAAGCAGTAGAATTTTAATTAACTTTGATATATGCTACATCAAAAGACTACATGAAGAGGAAGAGAAGGAGAACACAGAAGGAGAAGGGGGAAAGAGAGAACAGCATAAAGTTTCGTAACTAACTCTCTTCTCAGGCATGGGTTTCTCTCTAGTCATATCGTACTAATGATCAAGATGAGAAAGCCTCCTTACTCAAGTTTTCCCCTGGCTTGAGTAACAGGCTCTGATGCTTGCAGAAAGATATACAGACACTTTACTGTCCTGCCCCAGGTCACTTGCAATCCTGTAGCATTACAGCAGTGTAGTGTTAATGCTATGCTGGCTCTAGGATCTAGGCTTAAGTCTCCTCACCTCCACCACCACCACCACAAACCTTTTCAGTGTATACATTTGGATAATGGAGAAAGGGGTTCTACTCTATATTTGTCTTAGTAAGAGCCAAATATGCAAATGCTCAAGTGGTGCAATCCTCTCCCACTGTCCAATTTACACCTATTTTCCTGCACTACTAAAAGGTGGTATTAAGTGGTTGTGATGTTAAACGTTAGCTAACACTTAATCAATTTTGACTGTGCACTCAGAAGATAAAGGCCCCTTCAGCTAACTGACTACAGTGCAGGAAAGAGGTTCCTTCACCATTCCAAAACAATTGAAAACTGCAACTAGGACCCCAAAATTAGTCTGCACTTATGATGGAAATTGTGTTCCCGTCAGCAAATACATAAACGCAGCAGTCCCTAGTCATGAGGTGCTGTCACTTGGGCAGTTACAAATGCACAACCACCATTGTTTCCTAGCTATGTAACATCTTCCAACCTGACCACCTGCAATCCCTACTTAGTGGGAAACAGCCCCAATTGGGAAGCAGCTGACTCATATTCCCACCCCCTCTTTTGAGCAATATCCAATGCAACAGGCAGAAGCAGAACCCTATCACAATTCCTGTGCAGGCTAGAGACTGCTCGCGTGAGCAGTGGTGGGAAAGTCAGCCAACTGCTTCCCAATTGACAGAGAAACAGACCCTCATCAATCACAGCAGCTGCTACCTGCTAAGTAGAGATTGGGGGACCGTCACAATCGTTACATGTCCCGTAACTTAGGGAATATGTAGAGATTGTGAATACAAAACAGTCACCAATGCATAAAGCTTGATTACACAATTATAACTGCTCAAGTAATTCTAGCCATCATCATTTTTGTTGCTCTTGTTATTACTACTATTACTACTACTATATTTTGCCTGTTGCAAGAATCTCAATGGCATGAATAATGTGGTTTATAATTTTATGTATTATTATACTGTAATAATGTGTTTCAATGGGATTGTTTGTTTAATTTTTTAAAAAATGTATCATTAAGTGTTTACATGTACTGTGTTTTGATCCCGGTTGTAAATTGCCTGAGGTTCCAAGCCAGGAGACAGAGGGTATTAAAAAATAAATGACATGCATTTTTCAATGCCTCACTCCTTTACAGCAGTCCACCTAACACCATAGGAGAAAAAAATAAATGTAAAAACCACAAACAAAATCTGTCTCAAAAGCAATGTCATGGTTTGTCATTGAAATTTGGCAAACCACTAAATGACCTAACATGATGCAACTGACCCATCTAGTCAATCAGCTTGACCAGAGACAGTCATAATTCAAAGCATGCAGTGTTGTCAATTACCAGTTAAGCAGAAACCTTGGTTATGCAAGTGTTTTCTTTCAAAGCATTTCCTCAGTCAGTCAGAATCAGAAGCCTTTAATACTCTGTTTCTGCTGCCACTGCTTCTGTTGTTCTACCACAGTAACTAAATTTAAAGTCCCTGGTTTCCCAAGTTCATTTAAAATTTAAAGTTATTCTATTGTTAAATAAAATGACTGCATAATGAGTTTAATTCATTGTATAATTAATCAATTTTAAACCTAAATGAACTGTAGTTATTACAACACTTAAAGCTTTAAAATAAATCAACATTGTTAAATAACAATTCTTAATGGGTGTGGTGAGATTTCATATCTTAATACTAAAATATACTACAATTAATATATTTGAACTCTGGCCAAAATGCCAGACCATTGGCAGCATGATTCACATGGTTTTCTAACTTTGCTGTATTTATTATTATTGTTAAGCATATAAAGATAAGGAAGGATTTCACAAAGGCAAAAATGCAATTTCTTGGATAACCCCCCCAGACCAGGAGTGGGCTAGGGAGCCATCAGATAGAGACTCAAGGTTTGGAAATTACAACTGTTCTCCAATGTAAAACTGAATAATTACAAAGATTCATTAAGGTTGGCTAGACAGAAGCTTCTGCAAACAAAGATTAACAATATTATCAAAGGACCTTGAATGGCTCCTGTTGAACAGGGAAGGAGAAACTACCCACTCAGTTAGTGATTTATTATGATCAAGTTAGTGCAAACAATTTAATTGTACATACTCAAAGTGCAGCCTCCACTGATAATAGTATTAGAAAGTGAAATTAAGAGTCAAGAGAGATGGATAACATAGTGCTCAAAAATTAAGGAGTAAACAAAGTAGCAATTTGGACTGGAAATAAGAAATACCCTATTTGCTGGCATATAAGACTCCCTTTTCTTCCTGAAAAATACAGTGTGAAAATGGGGTGCATTTTAGACATCAGTGCATCTTGTATGGGGTGCCTCTTATATGCTGGTGCATCTTACATGCTGGTGCATCTTATACGCTGGCAAATAGGGTAGATTTTGTGACTTCAAGATTTAAACAATTAAAAGGTCTACATGGAAGCCATATTTCTGAAAAGGGGATATAACGATTGTCTCCGATGTCAGAATTTAACCAGAGACTGATTTATATGACATCATAAATACGCCTACCAGAAAAAAAATGTCCAGAGCAGGATTAGACACAATTGATCCTGCACTTATTAAGATTCAAGCTTTGATATCTGAGATGTCTAACCAGATTTTAGGGTGGAATAAATGTGTGACAGAAAGTAATGGGAACATAGAACAGAAATGGAATTTGTTAAGATTAAAGATTACAGAACGAGTAAATCATTTTAAAGAGTTGGTTGAAATACATTTCAAAAAGAACATGGCATTAAGAGCTGTTCAAGGTGACTTATTGACTTGGAACAGATAGTTTTAGAAGATGGAAGAGGGTTAGAAGCAGATCTGGTGAAGAACCTGACAAGAAGATTAAGCAATTTATTGGCAAAACTCTGCTTATGCACAGAGGGAAAAACTGCCAAGAGATATAATTTGTTTCACACATAAAAGCATCAGAGATGAAATACTGAGAGCTCACTTTAAGAAAATGAGAATGGAATAACTATTTTTAATGAAATTCCCAAAAGAATGCTGAAAAAAAGTAGAGTATAAATTCTTGGTGAAAGTGCTCAGAGAAAAAAATTAATTGGCTAGACCCAGAGGATTTGATAACTTCCTATGCAGATGACAAACATACAATAAACTCTTTGAAGAGACTGAGAGATTTGTTCAAAAAGCTGAAGAAAGAAGCCCAGAAGGAGACATCCAAAAGGTTGGGAGTTGTTAAGAAAAAGTAATAATAACAATATAGTAAGAAACATTAAGAAAACAACAAAAATGAATCTGAAAAATAATAACATGGAAAGCAAATGGACTGAGTTTACCCCGGAAAAGGAAAAAATGGCATTGAAAACCCCAAATATGAAATTATTTATCACTAAGAAACTCATATAAGAAAAAGAGATAGTATATTGTGCAGAATAGAAGATGGGCCTAAGGCAGAGCTTTCCAAACTTTTCATGCTGGTAACACACTTTTTAGACATGCAGCATTTCACAACATAGTAATTCAGTTTTACTAGCAAGCTGGAGGTTAAACTAACCCCTTATAAGAGATACCTACATAAATTGTAATAACGAAATGTATGGGGACACAACATATCTCATGAAAATCTTTCATATATTTTCAAAATATATAATTTATATATGATTTATAAATAATAATATACATTTCCAAGATTGTAGGCAACACACTTCAGGTGATGCTAACGTGTTGTGGCACACCATTTGGAAAGCTCTGGCCTAGAGTTTGTGTCTGCAAACAAGAAAGAAAGGAATGCAGTAGTCTTTTATATAAACCAAACATTACAACCTAAATTGATTTTTGAAGATGGACAAGGTAGCTGTGTAATTGTGGAAACCAGTTGGAATGGCAAGATAATGGAATTAATGGGTATTATGGCCCCAATAATGAGAAATCAGTGTTTTATGAAAATTTGTTAAGAAAGACATCTGAATTAAACCTACAAAATCTGATTTGCATGGGAGATTGGAATGAGCTTGTTGAGCCTGATAAAGACAATGTTCCACTAGAGGCAGTAAGGTAGATCAAGGAAGACAACCTAGAACCCTCTTTTAATATACAAAGTATTTCAGATTAATAGACAGTTGGAGACACTTGCAGCCAAACTCTAGAGACTATACTTTTTTTCCAGATCATCATGAACTTTTCCAAGAATAGGTAGGTTTTGGCTTTCTAAGAACATGGCTAACTTAATAAAGAGTATGGACATTTCAGAAGAAAGAAAGAAAGAAGGAAGGAAGGAAGGAAGGAAGGAAGGAAGGAAAAGAAAAGATCACAATCCTACTATGATGCCCCTGAAAATGGAGTAAATGCCATTTAAATGGAGTTTTAATGAATATATATCTGAAGATGGAAATATAACAACAATGAAAACAAGAATTGAGGAAATATTTGGAGCAGAACTTAAAAAGGGTACAGACCCCACAATAGTTTGGGATGCAAGTAAAGCTTTTATGAGAGGACAGTTTATAAAATACGGTTCCAGACTGAAAAAAAGAAAGAGAAGCTAAAAGAGTGAGTTGACAGATGAAATACAGAATTTGGAGGAAAAACACAAGAAATTTTTTTGATAGAGACTCAACAGAAGATCAAGTTACTGCAACAATAGTTTTCATTGTTCACAGTCCAAGAAATGAGTGCCAAACTGCTATACTTTAAGCAAAAGATTTTTGAATTCTAAAAAATTCCTGGAAGTGGCTTTTCTATCATTTGAGACAAGAAAGGAGAAAGAAAACTGTCACAAAGGTCAGGAAAGGAGATCTGTTTGTAATGGATGATATGGAAATGTTAAAAGCTTTTGAGGAAAATACAGGAGGGGGGAGTGAGAAAATAGATATGGAAAATTACTTAGATAAACTCCAATTGGACAACTTACGATTGGAGCAATGGGCCTGTGACAACTATGGAACTTACTGAAGCAAGGAAAAAGAGTAAACCTGGAAAAGCACCAGGCTCAGATGGATATCTGAAACATAAGAAATTTGAAGATGAGTTACTTCAATTATTAAAAATGGTGTGTGTGTGAATTATTAGAAAAAGAGTAATTTCTAGATTGTTGGAGAAATGGGTATATTACAATGATTCATAAAGAAAATATGAATGAGACATTAACAAAGAATTATAGACCTCTCTCATTACTAAATAACAATAATAAGATGTTTAGAACCGTTTTAACAAACAGATTGAGTATTTGCCAGAATATCCATGAGGATCAGAGTTTTTGTTTGTTTGTCCATCTGTCTGTTTTTTGTGTTCTTTTTCCCCAAAAAGACAACTAAGGAATAATATAAGAACTGTTCTTAGTATTTTTGAATTTTTAGAACATCAAAATGACAAAAAGGTTGTTTTGATCATTTTCAATGCAAAGAAAGCATTTGATAATAGTTCGTGGAATTTCTTATTTCAAGTATTGGAGAGAATGGACTTTGGTGAAAAAATATTAATCTGGGCAATAAAGACAATCTACTCAGTTTAAAGGAAACAGATCTTAGTAAATGCCAATGCTACAAGATTGATTGAAATACAAAAGGGGACCAGATAAGATTGTCCCCTCTCACCTTTACTGTTTGTTTTGATGCTGAAGACCCTACTGAGAGAAATCAGACAAGGCAAAAAAAAAATCTATGAGGTAAGAGTAAGAAGAGAGCAGTATAAGGTGAGAGTTTATGCAGATGATCTATCTACTAGATTCAATGAAGGCTCTTCTAGAAAAAATTAAGGTGTTTGGGACATGCTCTGGGTTTAAAGTGAACTTCAGTAAACATGGGTTTTGAAAGATAAGCCTATTTTAGATTTTTTGAAAGATTGGAGACTGTTCATGGATTTTTTGAGCAATGACAAATCTAACACTGTAATTATCTGTGGTTATGGTTATTAGTAATTTTAGTAGGATTATTTAGCTGGATCTGTAATGGTAGAATAATATTTTTTCTCTTTTTGATTCTAGTTTTCATTACAGTCAGGACTGGCAGGAGGTCAGGGCTCTACTGTGCTTTAGTTATGTTTTCCCTTCTCTCTCTATCTCTCTGTTTTCCTTCTTCCTGTTTCTCTGATAGCATTTTGATCACAATTCTGATTCTATATTAGTGCTAAAAATCAATCAACCCAACCAACCAATATATTTTATAAATTCATATTAAAATATATATTTATCCATTTTAAGCATATTTCACCTGACTCTTTTTTGTCTGTTTTATCTATTTAAAAAAAATCCTAAGCTCCATTTCCTTCCCCTTTGGCCTTGTCCTCTATGGGTGTACAGCATCTGAGTACCTGGCCCACTGAAAAAATGGTCCCTAGCCTGGTAGAAGGTGCCCTGGTATACCACCTTACCATAAACAACATGGTCAAAGTAATTCAGAGTAAAGCAAAACAAGAACAAGAACAGTGGGGGAAAAAAACAGCAATACAATAGTCTATTTCTTTGGAGGAGAAATCCAAACATTTTCATAACAAATACGTAACAAAACAACCATAACAAAGCAACCAATAAATAATTTCATTATCAAAAACAAAACCAAAAAAATGGAGACATCTTTTCTAGTTAGCTGAAAAACAACAGAGAGAAGAGAATACAGCCTTTTGAGAATTTGATTCCAGGTGTTGCTAGGAAAAGAGTGATATGTCTTCTAGCCCAAATGATAAGTGGTACATTCTCCTCTGGTGATGGTAGAAAGAGCCTGCAGTGCTCTAGAGAGCACAGCATGCTGTAATTGGTAGCTTGGGCTAGGGAAAATTGGATGCCTTGCTTTGTTGGAGTGGTAGTGCTTTCAGTTAGCTGAAGCTGCTATTAGACACAGCGTCATTCTTCCATACCTTCAACACATCTGACTATAATCTCTACAGAAAACATGGGCATCACTTATAAAGCCATTCTGAATCCAAACCCTACCTGAAGAAGGAGTACATGACAGAATTCCCAGCACTGTCCAGCACACCTCCTCCTCCTCCTAGGTTCCAACAACTTCTGTGCTTATCCCTCAGAAAAAAAGGAGGATTAAATGATGTTCTACTCAGAAAGAGGGGAAGGGGACAAAAGCAAAGATCTGAGTAACTGAGGATGACATATTCACAGCTATTCTAGGGAAAAGATTACTTCTTCTGATTGCTCTGTTCATGGGTAGCTTTTCCCAATGTTACCCTGATTTCTGGGGTCCCTTGGGGGACACCTCAATGTGCTCCACGTGATGGGGAATGGAAACTAGCCAGAGCACAAGCAATAGCAATGTGAGAGGCAGGGTAACCTAGTAGGGTCTTTTACCCAGTTTTTACGGGGTCAGGCCAAGCCAAAAACCAAACAAGAATTCCAATAAATGATTTTATTGAATGCAAGTCTCACGCACCAACACAATCACGCACACACGCACCCAAGAGCTATTAAGAAACAAAAGAGAGGAAATTGGATAGGGGAGTATTGGAGGGGTACAGTTGGGGTAATACTGCACCTTTTCCTGAAGTCCTGGGTCCAGGAAGGCAGCAGAGAAGTGGGGCTCAACACGGAGAGGGCTGAGGGGATCACTCAATGGATGGAGCAACGGTCTGCTGGGGTGACCAGGAGTGATCCAAAGAACCACTCAAAAACTGGGACTATTTGTAGAGGAAAAAGTGCCTGGAGGACTAATCCTTTCCCGGAGAGAACAATGGGTGTTGGAGCGATAATGAAGCTCCACCATGGTAATTTCCTTTGTGTGATGGGATTGCAAGGTGTTGCCAAAGTCTCAGGATCTTCGGCTGTGTTAGTTTGTGGTGTGACTTCATGTAAATGGTCATCACCTGACCGAATATTTGCTCAACTTGGGGCAAACACACTAATCCCCTCAAGTCAGCTTCTCAGGGGCTGAGAACCCTTTGTTTATTGTGGGTTTGCACAGCTTGAGGTCTCCTGGGGCTACGTGGCTGGGAATTTTACTGGCCTGACCTGATTTTCGATCTTTGACTATTGCTGCCTACGTGCCCATCTGGGTGACCTCTCAGGCACATTGAATCATATTTTAATATCAAAATTGTAGACCCCGGGATAGGGTTTTTCCAGTGAGATAGCACCAAAATGAACCACTCTGAAATGTTCAGAAGAATGGTGATTGTTGCATAGTGCCACCTTGCCTTTTGACAAGTCGACTTCCCTCCTTTTGTCATGGCTCCCTCTGGGCCGGGGTTTCAGCATGGGTTGGCTCAGTGCCTTTCATCTCACAAGACATATTTATGCATTTACAGGGCTTCATGTGAATTTGTATTTAGTTCTAACCTGTGGTATTGTTTTGACGCATCGCCCTGTCTCCCTGTACGGGAAATGAGCAATACAGCAACCTGATGACGGCTATAAAGTTCACATAAAGCTGATTAATAGAGCAAGCAGTTTGTGTGTGTGTGTGTGTGTGTGTGTGTGTGTGTGTGTGTGCACCAAGCTGAGTGGGGTATTGGGCTTCTCTGCAGAAATGAGTAGTTATAGACACTAAACTTGTGACACTCATGAACAGGCAAGAACTTGGTTTCAGTTTGTTCTTCATAAAATCAACAATCACAAACGTCTTCCTATTGAGGCTGGAAAGAACTTGAGAATAAAAAAAAAACTAAATGGGGAAAAACCAGAATTGACAGATTCATCCATCTAGCCCCAGGTTTTTGAGTGCTTAGTTCTTTGTTCTCTATTCAGCTTTTCAATTATGGTTACCATCTCTTTTTCCCCCTCCTGATAGGCTCCTTATTTTTCACATCTGTTGTTGTTTGCCTTCAAGTTGCTTCCAACTTACGGCAACCCTAAGGCAAACTTTCATGGGGTTTTCTGGGGCTGAGACTGTGTGACTTGCCCAAGATGACCCAGTGGGCTTCTATGGCCAAGTGGAGAATCAAACCCTGGTCTCCTAGTGTCCTAGTCCAACGCTTAAACCACTACATCATGGTACAGCACAGCCCTCACTGTCCTGGGAATAATTGTGTCAGTTTCAGTTGTCTGGTTAAGATGGGAGATAATTTTGTTTCAGTGTCTGCTTTCAAGGAGATGGGGAGAAATAGAGCAGTACAACTCAGAATGGTGGTCCATGGACCAGTGCAAGTCCACAGACATAATTGCCAGTCCCTCACATCAGGTAGTTTGGGAATAACTGAATTAGAAGGTTCTTTTGAACAAATCAAATTAAGGAAGGGATGAAAACGACATTTCCCCACCTCACCCCTCAGTTTAGCCATTTAATTTCAGTTGTGTGCATTACGTAACAAAAGACGTATTTAGGCCAGAATTCTCTAATACAGCCTATGACCACTTCCACACTACACTATTCTAGTGCTATTATTCCACTTTCAAGAAACATTCTATGGATTCCTGGGGTTTGCAGTTAGGGAGGGGCCTTTAGAATTCTCAGCCAGAGAGCTCTTGGGTCTCAGGAAACTACAAACCCCAGAATTCCACAGAATGTTGAAAGTGAAATAATAGCACTATAACAGAGTAGGGCGGAAATGACCGAATGTAAATTTATGTATACTTAGCTACGTAATGGAGGTGCTAAGAAAATCTGTTAGAGAATTGCAAATAGGCATACTAGCAAGGTGCTAGCAAGAGTGTTCTGACGTGCTTCAGGCTCAGTCAATGTATACTGGAACTCCCTAGCTGGTGTTTTAATGTTCACTGGTCCTGATGCGCATTAGTCCCATTGCTCATCAATCCAGTGGCACTTTGGTCCCTTCACTGGTTCCCCTACACAGTAGCATCATGGCAACCCTTCCCTAAATATGGGAAATGTGAAACTGCTCAGTTCTATGTCCTGCAGACGTTAAGTCCCCTTACGAAGATGTAAATTCCTTATTGAATACCAGCCTTATTGTGTAACTTCTGTATATCTACACAACTTCACTTTAAAGCTGTTAAAGTGACATGATTTGAGCATAAGCCTCAGCAATGATTCATCAAAAGTAGAAGGAAAACAAAAGAGACCACATGAGATACCTGTGGGAGTTTCAGTGTGTGTATATCACTAATTAATCCTTTAAAAAAATGAACAAAGAGCTCTTTGCCATGCTGTATCCAGTAAGATGTACCCCAGGTAAGTGTGCATAGGACTGTGATTCATGTTCAATAAAATTTACATCTGATTAAATATGCCCTGGATCAGGCTGTTAGTTACATTCCAATTAGATTTCCACTTAACTATTGACACAATTAAAAAAGTAGTGCGAGAAATGCTTAGGAAATTTGTTATTATGTGACAGTAGTGTTTTGTTCAACAGGTGACAAATCCCAAAATTCTATAAGGAAAATAAACCAAACAAATGTGCATAGAATGGTCCTATTCTCCTAAATTATTTGAACTACAAACATCTCACATGAAGCACTAAATCTGGAGTTAAGGTATAAAATGTACCTCCAGTTAAGATGTAGACCTTACCAGACAGATTGGAAAGGATCTTGTGAGTAGAATAAAAGCAGACGAGAAACTAACTGGATACCCTACCCTGAATCCTATTGTTATTTTCTAATAAAGTATCTGAGAACCAGCATGGTGTAGCAGACTGAGACCATTTCTGCACTAGACAGTTACAGTGCTATTATTCCACTTTCAACATCCTATGGAATCCTGGGGTTTGCAGTTTAGGCAGGGGCCTCAAAGGCCTCCATTTTCTCCTCTCCTCAAAGATGCCTCCCTAAACTGCAAACCCCAGGCTTCCATAGGATGTTGAAAGTGGAATAATAACACTATAATTGTCTAGTGCAGAAATGGCCTGAGTGTTAGACTGGAACTCAGGGAGAGAATTCCAATTCCCACTCAGCCATGGAAACCCACTGGGTGACCTTGGCCAAGTCACGTCCTTTCTGGCTAAGAAGAAGGCAATATCAACAAGAACTAGAGCAAACCCACTGAATCAGTGGGATTTATCTAAGTGTTAACTTACCATTTAGCAATTTCATTCAGTGGGTCTACTTAAGTATGGAGCAACCAACAGGATTCAGGCTTAAATATTCTGTCCAAACTTACTCAGTCTAAACGTCTCTTTCTGACTGAACTTTAAAGAATCTGCAACCTTATGTTCAAGATTTTAAACATGAAGTGAATATATGTTTTCTTAAAAAAAAAATGAAAGAAAATGGACCAAAGCTCAGGTTCCCACAGAGACTGTAATTCACTAAATTATGTTCTGGCTGTGTATGGTGTGATGTCAACTGTGATAATTTCTAGACCACTGGAAATGCAAGCCATGTTGTTTCCTTCAGAGATTTGCTTTCTCCTTAAAGTTGTTCATTGACTTCAATTTGTTTTCAAAGTCCGTTTCCTTGCTTTCTCTCCACCTTTTCCCATCAGCCCAGTATTTTATACATTTGACTGGTATCAAATGCTATCCAATTTCTTTCAAAAAAGATTTTGCCCAGGATTGTATCAAAAAATGAAAATAGATTGACAACTCCCTCAGAGTTTGGAAAGGGAAAAAAACGTTGTTTTGTTGCCCTCTGATGTGTCAGCAGAGCACATAGTTAAATCTCCTAAGATGATAATAGGGAGAGAGGCTATATTAAGCAATTATAGTAATAGCAACCTTGTTAAGAATGAGTTAACTGATATGAGACAGAAGCAGTAACAGTGCCCACTTTCAGGTACATGTACAGGCTTGTGTTGTTCCAGAATAAAGCACCTGCAGTTTACCCACAGGATTTACCCACTGATTCCCAGGAGACAGTCAAGTGGCGTGTTTTCCATTTCCTTCTCACTACCCCAGAGCAAAAAGGTTAATGTTATATAGGAAGTACAGAAATAGCTACCACTTTTCCAGTGGATGTATGCTGTCAAGATTGGGTAGAACCTGCAAATTTCCCTCATCTTTTCATTCCAAAAGGGGCCCAGTCAAGAATATATTCTCCTCTTAGTGAATGAGCCATGTTGGAGTAACCTAATAATGTTGTTGTTGTGTGCCTTCAAGTAATTTTCAACTTAGGGAGTTGCTAAGGCAAATCTATCATGGGGTTTTCTGGGTGTGTGATGCAGCCAAGGTCACCTAATGGGTTCCATGGGGAATCAAATCCTGGTCTCCAGGGTTATAGTCCAACATTCAAACCACAACATCACACTAGTTCAACCTAATAATGCTTGTCTTAATTTTTAGAAGTAGTACAGTAGATGATGGCCATGTCCACACTACACTGTTATAGCGCTCTTATTCCACTTTTGACATCCTATGGAATCCCAGGGGTTTGTAGTTTAGGGAGGGGCATTTAGAATTCTCAGCCGAAGAGCTCTTTGGCCTCAGTAAACTACAAACCCCAGAAAGCCCCAGAATTCCACAGGATGTTGAAAGTGGAATAATAGTACTATAGCAGTGTACTGCGGAAATGGCTAACTTCATGTATAAAACTATGTGGAAAAAAATGATAAAATGATTGATAAGCTGACATTCTTTAATACCCATAAAGCACAAACATTTAGCTGATTGTTAAAAGCTTGCCATTCAAATAACATTCATCCAGGTTGTTTGCATCTGAGATAAACACAGTAAATGTAAGAAAATGCAAGAGAAATATAATCAATAAAACTAAGGCCATTTCTGCAGTAGACTATTATAGTGCTATTATTCCACTTTCAACATCCTATGGAATCCTGGGGGTTGCAGTTTAGGGAGGGGCTTTTCAGGTAAAACCAATAGCATAAGAATGAGTCTTCTTATGGTTAAAATCCTGCGAGATGGCTGTTGGCTGGTGGTAACATCAAGAGAGGAATTTGGGTCAGAGGTTCACTCAGCAAAATGAGGAGGGGGGATTTCCAAACACAGAAGGGCTGACATCCTAGATTCTGAAGTGAATGAAGTTTATGCACATTACTATCTAAAGAGGGAGATTCCCATGAGACCATTACATGCAGAGTCTAAAATCACATAACCATACCAATGCTAGCATGAAAAGCACAGTTGCATAAAGCCAGAACAACATCTGCAAAAGCATGCTCCTTCAGTGCTGATTAATTTGAACAGCAACCGCAGGGTGGGTGTGTTCTCATACCGTGAGAGAGGAAGAAAGGAAATCAGCCCTCCCATCTGCTGTGGTTGCACTGGAGCAGGGGTGCTATGAGGACATTATGCAACCTTGTTGGCGTAATTCTGTCTCCTATCAACTTTTATTTTTGATATAAACGGAAAGTGATTCCTACAAGTGTGAAAATAAATTGTCTGCAGCAATTAGAGATCTGTTTACTTGTCTACAATGTTCCTTTTCTTCTTTCAGCACTTGAATATTCTGCCTTTAGAAGCACATCAGCAGCGGTATGTCTCCCTTTATTAATTTGGGAAGAAACACAAAAACACCTCAGTTGGTCCACAAGTCATTGCAGAGTACATCCTTTCAAACGGTCTTGCATATATCTATATGCTTAAATGATACAGTTGGTGGCAACTTCTGTCCAGAAGAAAGTATCCTGTTCTAGACAGATATGTTCTCTATGGAATAAACATGAGCACCTTGCCAAAATCCAGCCCTAAGGAATCAGCTTGAGTATGCTAAGCTCCAAAGCTGATAGATACAGCTATCTCTCTGGAGGCCAAAACCAGATTAAAATATTCTGGGGTCATACCATTACCCTGTAGATATATATTGTTGTAACAGATTTTATTTTTATTTTTAAGATATAAAGGTCCGTCATAATTCAAGGCAGGTTATTTGGCCTCTGCATAAATCTAGGACTGCTGAAAAGTTAAATGGTTTGTGTGGTGTTGAACAATTTCCAGCAGATGAGGTTGGGGACCAACTGAAGCCACTATCAAACAGATACAGTCTGGCTATAATTTTCTAAGTTCTGATCACATTAAGTATGTGCTCTGAAAATTGCTGAGAGACTGAGTTATTCCAAAGGGAAATTGCTAGGGTTCTGTCTGCAATCAGTTCATGAGAACATATCTCGCTATTTAAAACTTAAGTTTAAACATGCTGGATCTTGCCTTTAATACTCAGTATGGTTCTGTTACAGAGATCTGAAGGATCCCTTTTCCTCACATGGATCCATCCATATGGTGAAGTCATCTTTGTAAGTCCTTCTTCCAGGTGTCCCTCAGAGGGTCAAATGAGTGACTACTAGGGAGAAGACTTTCCTTATTGTAGCACCTCAAGTTTAGAAGGTCTCCCTCAGAAAATGTTACCCAGAATGAGTTGGTACCAAGCACAAGACATTTCTGCTTCCTGAGGACTTCAAAACCTTCATTAAAATTATTTTATGTTGCCACAATTTAATTTGCCATCTTTGATTGTTCTACTATCACGCTTCTGATTCTGACTTCACTGTTCAACATTTCTTACCTACATTTTGGGAATTCCCCATCCAAATCATGAAGCAGCCCCAGAAAGCATTCAATATGATTTCAGTTTGACTCCAGATACTTCTCCTGAAGTAGTGTCACATCAGGGGAAGTGCTAGTATCTCAGGGGAAGTTTTGGCAGACTTCACCCAAGGGAAAGTTTGTTGACTTAGTTCTTCTGCTACCATATCATGACTGGCTGGGGTTGGGGAGAGGGCAGGATATCACCTACTGCATGCAGTTGGCAGCAGTAGCAGCTGGGTGGAAATCAGTGTCACCGGCAGCTACATAGGAAACAAGCTATAGAGAGATTCAGGCTCAGGGTGTAGGGTGCCACCTCCCTACAACATGAGCAGTGTGGGTGTGTGCCTACTCACCAGGATTGTCCCTGACTTTAGGTAAGATGAGGCAACACCCTCAGGTGGCACATGCTGAGGAGAGCCAGACTCAAACATTTTGCTTTCCGAAGCAAGTGAGAAAATTGTACTCCACTGCCTTCTAATCCAGTGGTTCTTAGCCTGGGGTCCAGGGAACCTCTGGGGGGTCCACAGAACCCTCACAGGGGGCCCATGAAGCCCTGTGGCTAGGCATCAACAGCAGCAACAGGGATATGGCAGCAGGGAGGATTGTGGGTGCTGAAGCTGCTCCTTTGTTGGCAAATGAGGGCGCAGTTTGGGTGTGTGCACACATACACCCCCTGCTGCATCCCTGACAAAAGGGAAATGGTGGCAGGCACATGTGCACACCCAAACTATGTCTTTGGAGACCAGGGTTTGAATCTTTGAATCCCTGCTCAGACATAGAAAAAACCCACTGGGTGAGCTCAGGCAAGCCACATTGTTTCTGCTTCAGAGAACAGCAAAGGTAACACATTTTGCCAAGAAAACCCTCATGATAGGTTCTCCTTAGGCTTGCCATAAGCTTGTTTTCAAAGGGGAGAGACATGATAGCTAAAAAGAACCTCCGCCTGTCAACGGCACTTTATTCTTGTGTGCTGTCAAGTCACTTCTGACTTATGACAATCCTAAAGTGAATTTAGGACAGAGGGTTGTTTTGGGGTTTTGCTTTTTTTTGTAAGATTTGTTCACAGAGGTTTTGCCTTTGCCTTCCTCTGAATCTGAGAGAATGTGACTTGCCCAAGCTCATCCAGTGTCTGAGTGAGGTTTTGAATCCTAGTCTAGAGAAGCCTTCAATAAACAAATAAATAAATGAATATTTAAATATTTAAATATCTGAATATTTAAATCTTGAATTAAGCCTTGGGGGACCCTGGCAACAAATTATATTTGCAGGGGTCCCTGGGAAAGAAAAGATTAAGAATCACTGTTCTAATCCATAAATGGACTGGCAGTCAAGTCTTATTTCAGCACTGCTGGCTGGAGAGTGTCCCCTCACATCTGAGGGCAGCAAGCTACTTCAGAAGATGTGGGACAAATTATATGGTCCACACCACTCTGTCCTCCATGGGGGTAAATGTATGGGGGGCTCAAGAGGAAGAGTTGGGGTTGCAAGTGCTGTTGTGCACCAGCATCTCTTAACTGAAGCAGTTACCTCTCTCTGCCTAATGGTGGGGATGGCTCTGATACTGGCAGCAGTGGCAGTGCCTCTCCTCCCCACATTGTGTTTCCTGAGCTTTTGTATCTAAAAAATGAGACCAACTCCCTGAAGAAAACAAAAACTTTACCAGATCACACAATACTGTTCCAAATCAAAATGGCAGCAATAGTTTATGAGAGTCATAGCTGGGGTGATAAGAATCTAGTCTTGTAACAATGCATTTGAAAAGTGATTTTCCAAAAGATTTACAACCTGTTACTCCCTCGTCTGTGTACCCAATGCACCCTTCTCGCCTTCTGGCTATAACGTCTCCCACTTAGTTTCAGCTCAAGATATGGAGTGTGGGGTGGAGCAGTGGTAACATGTTTTCAGTGACGCCCCCCTCTTCCTTGCCATGTCTTTGGTTTCTTCCTGTGAGTGGAATCCAGGTGTGTTGACTTACAGAGAGAAGGGGGAGTACTGTTCCTTGTTCTTGTACTGCTTTCATTCTTGGAGAGGCTAACAGATGACAAAAGCAAAAGTGGGAAGGAGAGCAACAAGGAGGTTCAGGGGATCTGGAGATCATTACAAGCAGCCCCACTACTACAATGTGCAGTCTAACTATGCCAGACCCTGATGCTGGCCACATTATTCCTTGTGCCCAGTGTGCTGAATTCTGCAAAAATTTAAATGTACGAATGAATGAGAATAAAGTGTGCAAACTGAATATGTTCATGCCAAAATAAGCAGGTTTGTGGATAGTGGATTATTTTGCATAATTGTAACTATATATATCACCTTATGGTCAAAATCCTGCATGAAAGAGATGTAGCATACCTTTATACTCCAAGAGTTGTGGCTCAGTTGCGCTACGCCAACTCATGATAGAATCACAGTTTTGCACAACCCAATGCGCATTGTACATTGATGCACAATGCCCACCATGCAACCATGCAATCAGTGCACAACACACAATGATGTGCAATGTGCAACTTGTCATATATGATGATGGGCAGCAGTGGCACCTCAGGCATGTCCATTTTCGTAACCTCCAATGGACATTATGCATCAGTCAACAAAATACAACCATGTGTGCAGGAGAACTTACACAAGTGTAAGACACCAACAGAAGTGTAGTGTATTGTAGTGTAATGTAATGTAGTATAGTTTACCTCATCTGGGTACACAGATGAGGGAGGAACAAATTGCAGATCTTTTGCAAAGCATTGTGTTAATAAACGCATAATGTTTATCAGCGCATGTAAATCCATTTGTCTGGATCAGAATAGAATCCTCCTTATCACCAAATAGGTTATTCCAGATTGTTTGCCTTTTCTCTCTTCACTTGTGCTTCAGCCAAACCTCACAAATTGGCATTTTCCTTACTTTCACCATCCCAAGACTGCAAGATCACTTTGACCACTTCCACACTAGCCTGTTATAGTGCTATTATTTCACTTTCAACATCCTATGAAATCCTAAGGTTTGCAGTTTAGGGAGGGGCCCACTGGTCCCTCCCTAAACTGCAAACCCCAGGATTCCATAGGATGTTGAAAGGGGAACAATAGCACTATAATAGGCTAGTGCAGAAATGGCCTTTGATACAAGAGCTTTTATCTCAAGGATGCCTGCTTGGAAGTAGGTCTTTATTTGGCATCAGCGGAACTTGATTTTGAGTAAAATGCTTTTTATCCAGTTCTGAATCAGCTCTTCCCCAGCAACTGGGATTAAGTGACATTTACTCAGAGAGAAAGACAGTAAGTCTACATGACAAATGTGGTCTTACTCCCACTGGAAGGGAAAGGGAGAAAATAATGCCAATTAAACACAGCTGCATCAAAGACAAATGGAGACATGGCTTGAGAAACGCAAGTAATGCCAGCAGAGTAGAAGTCGCAAGTGCTTCCACCAGGGATTAAATACACAGCAGAAAGATACTCCATCCAAAAAATTACATCTTACACAGATGTTGTTCCAATTAATGGGTGAAAGGTTTGAAATCAAGTAAATCTGCTTTTTGTAATATTCATAATTAAATGCTGTACGTCTTGAATATTCATCTGCTCCCCTGACCTATATACTACAGTTTAATGTTTCAGCACTTCTCCAGATCCATGAGAATAGAACTGGTTACACAGGAAATTCAGTGTATTTTTCCACACTGCATATTGGGTAGTTTCAAATTACCCTCCATTCTTTCTCATCATTGGCAAGTAAAATAAGTGCATTCTGACAAAAAAACAAACCAAAAAAATGGGCTAAAATTCACATCCGTGAGGTGAACTATTTCTGAACTCACTGCCTCGGGCCCTGGCCCTCATATCTGACAATGTTTTGAAAATGTCTTGGGAAACAAAGGTCTGAGGAATGAACTTTTAAATGTACGTATTATCTTGAGCTGTCAACACACTGAGCAGGTTCATGGGTCAAATTGTCGTTAGTAAGTTCTGGCTTGTTGTGTTTGACCTTGTCTAACAAACTAATCATGGTTTGTTGGCCAGGCATAAACCTCAACTAGATGTCTGATTTGCTGTTGGTTTACAAAGTTTGGTTTTGGTTAAATAACAGTTTGCTGTTATTTCTGAATCCCAAACCATGCCTTGCCCCAGGCTTATCACCCTTGCTGCCTGACTTAGAAACAGAGGCTGACAAAAAAAGTGGGGAAGAAACAGACCACAAGTGGGAAAGCAAATTGGGTTTTGTTGCATAGCCTGTGGGAAAATTCATGGACAAAGCAACAAGCCTTGGATAAAGTAGGGATTGTTTAGTGGGAGCATTTGAATGTGGCTAATAAGGTGTGTGCATGTGCACATCGCTGTGTGGGTGCCCTCACATCTGCAGCAGAAAAGCAGCTAAAATGTGGTAAACTAAGTGTTAATCATGGTCCAGGTAAATATAAAACATAAAATCCCATCTCCCACCCCAGTTTTTACTAGTACCAAACCTCTTCATTTCCTTTCTCTTGAGTGATAAATGCAGGAGACCTTGCTGTTCTCTTTGTATCTTACTTTACTTACTCTTCGTATCTGACTTTACTTACTTCAGTAAGTAAAAAGCAGATTTGCCAAGAGGTCAGCTATATCTTGCGTGTAAGCAGGTTTAGCCTAAGGCATTTTGCTACCTGGGATGAAGGATTCAATGGCACTCCCACCCGCCACAGTATCTCTTACATAGGAGCTGATTGTGGTGGCGGTGACAATGAGGTAGCATTCTCTACCTTCTCCTGAGACAACAGCTGGTTTAGAGGCCAGAACAGTCTGTTTGGCATCTGGGTGGAGAAGGGAATCCTCCCCTACCTCTGATTAGTGACCAGAATTAGTGATTAGGACATAGGAGGGGATCTTTTCTTGTTCCCAGCCAGCTCTTCCATAAGTTTCTAGGATAGTAGGCTGAAAGCACATTGGTTTCCTGGTTTCCACCACTGTCCCATCACGTGAGATAGAGGACTTAAACTAGAAAGATTTTATTCTCGAAGGAGTACTGCTTTGGGAAGAGTACCTCTCCCTAGGAGCCAAAATGGCTAAACTGAGTCTATCCTACTTTGGACATACCATGAGACGACAGGACTAATTGAAAAAAGACAATCATGCTTGATAAAAAAAAAGCTGCTCGGAAGCTCCATGATGTACAAAAAGCAGGCTACAAATAAAGATAATAATAAAATGGAAGGCAGTAGGCAAAGAAAAGGACCATATTATAGATGGATTGAGCCAATCAAGGAAGCTACAACCCCAAGACTGCAAGACTGGAGCAGGACGGGCACTGACTGGGGAACTTGAGGCTCAATCATTCATAGAGTCACCACTGCCTTGACAACAATGACCAGCAATAGCCTCTTGCTTGGACCTGAAAGGATTTATTGCCTATTATGGCTTTGGCATACATAGACTATTCCATTTCAGAGAGCTAGAAGACAAACAACCAGGACTGTGGGTAGATTGGAGAAAACATGCCACTGTTTTGGTTTTCCTGCATCATCACAGACTAGTCTGAAAACATACAAATCAGACAGGTAACTGGGCTAGTTTCAGACATTTTGCTGCCAGAGGCCAAATACAAATGGCAGTATCTCAGTCCCATATTCAGAAGCCAACTGGACTGGCTGTTGAGTCTTACTTCACTGCTGGCAAAGTGACAGGATTCTCCATCAGATCTGACAGCCACAAGTTAATCTAATGGGCTCAGAATAGACTGTGTAGAGTACGCAACTTTGTCCTCTGAATAGGGAATGGCAGTGGAGCTTACTGACTCCTCGCATCTGTGACCCGAGGGAGGAGGTGCCTCATTCAAGGTTGGCTGTCAGGGTGCATCCTGATAAACAGATACCGGGCCAGAACACCCAGCATCTGAGTTATACAGTAGAATGATCTTAGGACCCTGTGAAATAGTTGTGGTAGGGTTTTTTGCCCCTGTTCCTCAAGTAACAGGAGGCCCTGGCCTTTGAGAAAAAAATACCCTTCTTTGTGCCCCGTGTCTTTCCATTACTGATGACAACTAGTGCCTATTTCCTTATTGCTTCACAAGGCTGACTTGATCTGTCAGCAGGGAGGTGGTTATTAGTAAAACCAGGAAAGCTTTAAGGGATTGCCTGAAGCCTCAGGGGCAACTCACTGCCATTCCAGATTAATCATGCAAAAGCAGCATGGCTTTCCCATTCTATTTTTATACCTTTCAGGCAGGGCTAAAATAGTTTCCACATTCAGAAATGAGCTACAGAATCAGAAATCCCATTGCAAAATATCCTCTGACTGTACATTGGATGACTCCAACGGCAATGGAGGCAGCTGACTCAGAAGTCAGTGGACTGTTGAGTCTGCTCTGGGATTTTGTCTAAACTTGTAAGAAGTTATTTTGTGGATGGAGTTCAGCCCCTGGATAGTTCCTCAAGTTCAAACTTAAGCCGCAATCAGATTCACCGCTCCACTAATTTCGGATCCACTAGGGTCTATTGGACAATGAATGGTGGAGGCAGGGGCTGTCCTTCTAGAAAAAAGAAGTAATAAGAGCAGTGTTGGAAGGGTGGGAAAGAGCAAACTTAATGGGTGCAACTCTTGGGGATGAGGGGCAAAAGGGGAGGGGGAAATGTGCACACTCCTTATACAAGAGTCAAGGGGAGCTCTCATAAAACATCCCGTCTCTACCATCAAGGTTAATTCCTTCCAGTCTCTTATTGGGGGGTTCAGCAGAGGTGTAGCTATGGGGGGAATCAGGGCATTGCCCCTCAAATAAGAATGCTGCTGGCCGAAATGAAATTTCCTTTCAGTTCCCAAACTTATAGCATTACAGAGAGAGGGACACTGAAAATCATTCACACCTAGAACTAATATTTTCTGTGTCTGCTTTCCCTTGATCACTTTGCCTGCCCTTTTCTTTGGATGCCTAAATTGTATTTCCAGATAATTAGCTAATGCAATGCTAGAAACCTAGGGACTGAAGGAAAATTCAATTGGGAAAGCAGAATTCTTATTCAGGGGCAGTGCTTTCATCCCTCCCACCCCTCAGTGTTATCATCTTCCACTATTTGTAGCCCTCATGAATTTTCCCACCACTTCCTCTACTTTTGTTCCTAAGAGAGAAATGTGCAAGAAGGAATGATTGACGGAGAAGCGGCTCCAGGTTTTGGAGGCTCCTTGGGAAGGATGCTTTCAAAATCCCACCTCTCCCTCAATTTTCTTACCAGCATTGCCACCATCTGCTGATCCTTCTCCTTTTGTTACCACCTGATTGCTTGCCAAACAAAGAGCAAATGGGCAAAAGTACAAGTGAAGTCTAGAAAATTTATTTCTGGGGACTACAGCTGGGGGATTCTGACAGTTGTAATCCAAAAATATTACTTTCTCAACCTCTGCAAGTCAGTGGTATCTACAGTTCCTCCTTCATGCCATCAGCAGTAGCTGCTGGTGGCTCCCGTGTTGGTATCCAGGTTTTAAGCTTGGCTTCAGAGGAGCAATCCAGGGTGCTGAAACCTTATCCTAAATATATTCAGCACCTTGGTTAGCTCCTTTAAAGATAGGTAAAGGATGGGATGGATTCACAGCGCCAGTAACATGAGAGCCATTAGCCATCACTGGCCATGATTCTTGTTTGAGTCTTCTTTGATGTCTTTTGCCAGTGAAATTACTACTGGGATGTTGGTCCCTTAGCAGATGCTCAACTCTTCTGACACTCAGTGTCAGTCATGATGAAGTAACAGCACAATGTTTTTTGTTTGATAGAACTAAGAGATCACTGTCTAGACAAAAGCTGCCAGTAAGCAGGGGTCCACCAGCATATTGAATGAGATTTCTTTTCCCTGCCTTCTGGTGTACTGCATGTGGGTCTCTTGTGATGATTATGCTGTGCAACCTTCTTGGAAACAGTGCCACATGCAGCTTGCTGCCCGAAGCACATCTGTCTAAAGCATATATTCACCTACTTGCAGGTGAGCCTTCATTCAACTCATGGGGACCGACTCCTGTGTAAACATACACCAGACTATACCAGGGAAGAAATGGGAACAGAAAAGAAAAAAAGAAATGGAGACAGAACAGAGACCGACAAAGGAATAATCTGGGAAGTTCCTAAATCCTAGCTCCCATAGCGATAATAATCTATGCCCTGTGATGTCAACTTTCATGTTTTAAAAATAGCCTCACAAAGCACAGTCAGGGAGCAAAGAGAAAATTTTAGGAGACTATGTAAACTTTTGTAGATGGCAGAAATGCTGTAAACAATGGGTTAATGTACTGAGTGTGGTGCTCTTTCTTTTTGGGCACATTTATAGTCATTCTAGCAGGGGTGGGCAACTGCTCAAGAGTTAGGAGGCTGCATTCACCCTCCAGCTGATCTTGGAGAGCCACACACCCATCCTACAACCCCTGAAAAAGTTGACTGTTTGCCTCCAAATGCCTCTTAGATGGTGTGGGGGCAATTTCACATTTTTTGGCTTTCACTAAGACATTTTAGTCCCAGTTTTTCTTTCAAACAAGAAGTGATGTGGAAGTCAACAATTTGGGTCATTTCCTAATGGAAAAAGGATTATCCTGGGTCTAAAATGGCCAGCGGAGAGGAACTGCTAAAACTGCTTATTACACCCCCTGGGAGCTATTTTCTAAAAAAATTAAAAATTTGGGGGGGGGCATGGTGTCCATGTATGGCCAGCAGGCTGCATTTTCCCCATCTCTGCCTTATTAATTATGGATATAAACTTGAATATGGAGAAGGCACAGGAATATTCCATCCTAGAGTATTCCAAGCTGGAGCAGATGACAAGGCCTGTCCATTTTTCTGGCCAACAACCACAATAACAGCACATTTTGGTGGTGCAGGGGCAGCAGTGTCTTCCCCCACCCATTACTGTATACTTTTCAACAAGGCATGTGGGGAGCATATGCCTTATTTTTAAGCTGAAATGTACCCCAAGGGCTGCACTTCCACGCATGTTTACTGAGAGCAAACACGGTTGAACACAGTGGATCTTACCTCAGAGAAAACATTAACAAATGGCACTGTGTGGTACATCTGTGTGCTTGTTCATTTTATCTTTTCCGTTTAGTGCTTCATCTCTGTAGCACTTTATGGATATTAAAAAGGCATTATGCAAAAAACCTTTACAGTACAAGCCTATTCAGCATTCAGGTTCAATGAAGCATTACCTGTTGTTGAAAGAATGACTCCTTTCTGCATATGTCAAAAGAATACTACAGTAACAGAGAAACAGCAAACATTCTGTGACTGTGTTTGTGACTCAGTGTATATTCAGCAATAAAGATACTGGGCTAGATCCAGAATGAATTAGTCATGTGCTAGTCCCACTGAAATGCATGGAACTTCCGTTAGTCATACTGAACTGGCCCAGTTGATTTCAGAGTAGTCTGAATTGCACAATTCTGCCAATTTTATTGTAGAAGACTACTATATGTTAGTCATTCCACAGTATAGAAATCATTACAGGACGTACACACTTTGACTGCTATTTATATTTCATATATGTGAGTATGTAAGTGGGGGGGGGTTGCCTTCATTTTATCAAGTTCTTGAAAAACTAAATTACATAAATTAAAGCATGTGTTTATGCTCAACCAGAAGGTACTCGTAGTTGTGTGGTCTAAATCTACAACCTGCAAAATCAAGCACTCTAAAGTCACGGAAAAAAACTCAGATTTCCATGGGGAAGTTGAATTTTAGATCCTTCGTGGAACACAAAGATTACCAAGCAACTGACTAGAGAGTTGACAAACTGCACCAACTTCACAAATCATTTACTCAAGTGTAAGTCTCTCTGTTCTTTCCTAGAGCTTTTTCCCTACTCCCTAGTAAATAGAGTTTTTGGTAGGAGGGGAAAATACTATTTGTAATTATTCATTCCCAGATGGAAAGACAGGTTTCCTGATGGCCAGGAAATCCTGTTGGGAAGAATAATATAACAATGAAAACTTTACACAATTTTCTCACAGTATTAGAATATACTGAAGTGTTGTGGAGGAATAAGACTATGAAGAAAACCATGTAGGGTACAAAAAAAAAAACCATTCTTTTCTGCATTTCTATTTCTACTTTCCATCCTGCCTTACTCTCCAAAAGCTGACATGTATCAACAGTGGCTGGTCACTTACATAGCAGTAAGGCAGGAAATTTCTGGATTTTAAGTCTGAAGTTAAAATAGTCTATTCAAGGTGCTGAACCTGATCTCCAAAAAAGGTTTAGTAACTTAGATAACTCCTTTAAAGTTCAGACTAAAACCCAGCAGGGATTCAGCACCCAACTGATATAGAAATCATGGGCCACCACTGGCTTTGTGGTTGTCGTTAACTACCATCAGGTTGACTTTGACTTATGGCAACTCTGTGAATGAGGTATCTCTAAGGTATCCTATCCTCAACTTCCTTGCCCACGGATGCATCTTCCTTGATTGAGTTTATCCATCTGGAATGCAGGCTTCCTCTTTTCCTACTGCCTTCCACCTTACCTAACATTATTGTCTTTTCTAGTGAGTCATGTGTTCTCATCATATAGCCTTCATATGGCTTTTGTTTGTTCATTTGTTTTACATGACATCTTTCTCCCAGAGTGGAAGTCATCTTGGCTTCAAGGGAAAGTTCAGGCTTAATTTGTTCTAGGACCCATTGACTTGTCTTTTTAGCAGTCCAGGGTATCTGTAGAAGCCTCCTCTGTTACACCCCAAAATAATCCCAAGAGAGGACCCCTAAAATTGGCTTGGCTCCCCCAACCTGGATATTGGTTAGCAAAGGTCAGTTGCAGTTAAAAACAAAATTGGTGTTGAATGGGAAATCCCTAAAAACAATACCGTCTCTCTCTGCTGTATGGGAATGTAGACAACGTCCTTTAGGCTAAAAGACTGACCTATTGTTCTGAGTCACGTATCTCTAGGCAGACAATAGACTCGCTCCTGGACACTGTCACACCCCAAGCTACGTTGATGAACTGTGCGAAGCCAGACAATCAAAACCTATCAATTTGGAATTTTAACCCTATCACGCACCTGGACTTCCCAGTACGAAACAATACCGAGGAGGAGTCATGATATTTGCTTAGCATTATATTCTGCACTTATCACCCATTAACGATATTTTGCTAGCTGATACCAGGCCTGAGGACAGAAATTGGCGATAAAACTCCCCACTTTTGGAGCCTCTTTGGAGAGTCTCCTAGACCGGACAGAAGGGCCCTTTTCACTGCTACCGAAGCCTCCCACACAAGCCTCTCAGACGCTGCTGAGAGCCAAACACGAGTCGCATCCCCAATCCTCCATGAGACCCCGCTGCTACCATCCATCCAGCCCAGGATCCAGCCTCCCCTTGGAGCTTTACACCGAGCCTGAGCTAATCTTCTCCTTCTCCCAGGACGTCTCTAGACTAAGGTCCGTATGCCCTCTCTTTCCCTTTTGGTCACTTATTTCCAACTTTATTTCTGTAGCCCTTGTATGAATGTAATAATATTTGTTAACGTGTGAGTGACTCCCTTTGTCAGTTCTTAATAAAACCATTTTAGATCATTTCTCTGACTCTTGCGTGGTTCTGATCCTGTAGACATAGGGTTGAAGATCCCTTGCCCTGAGCTCTCGTAAGTTTTGCTGGGTAGCTCTGCTAATTCCTTAATTTTTGAAGCCTGGTTTGGGTGTCCTCAAGATACCCTCAATTTTCAGGGTTACACCTCCAGGACCACATTTCAAAGGAGTTAATTTTCTTCCTATCAGCTTTCTTCACTAGAAATACAAAATATGATAGCATGCACAATACTTACTTTCATATTCAATTATCTATTTTGACACTTCAGGATTTTGACTAGTTGCCCCATAGCTGTCCTTCCAAGTCCCAGTTTTCTTCTGATTTCTTGACTGCAGTCTCCATTCTCATTTAGGACTGAGCTAAGGTATGGAAAATTTTGAACTATTTCAATGTCTTGATTGTTGTCTTTGAGCTTATATCCATGGTCATTATTTTTGTTTTCTTAATGTTCAACTGCAAACCTGCCTTTGCACTTCCTGCCTTGATTTTCTTCAGTAACTGTTCCAAGTCTTTGCTATTTTCTGCTAGCAGTATGGTGCCATTTGCATATCTTAGACTAGGTTCCTTCCTCCAATTTTCACACCTCCTTTGTCCAAGTCTGATCCTGCTTGAAGTATATATTCAGCATACAAGTTACACAGGATGACAAAATACAGTCTTGACTGAACCCTTTGCCAATTGGAAACCATTCTGTTTCTCTGTATTCAACTTATCACAATACCACTATAAAATCACAACCCTAATTTGATCTAGTTCAATATCAAAACCAAACTAAATTTAAATAAGAAAAGCATTCTTCTTGGCAAGTCTTCCTTACTCCCAAACTACAACTATAGATGTCTTTTTCTTATCAGAGAGGAAACTGGGCTTTTCCCTTGACAAGCCTCTTAGGACACTGGTGGAAACTTGGGAGGCCTCATGTTTTGACGGGTTTGTTCTTTCTAAGAGTGCCAGGATTAACAAAATTGGGCTGATTGGGAAGAGTTAAGGAATCCAAAGGCAAAGTTATTTGGAGTATCAGAACAAAACAGAATTCATGGTTTGTTGTACACAAACCCTGCTCTACACACACACACACACACACACACACACATACTTTTTTTCATTTTAGCCGTAAAATTTGAAAGGGAGGTCTCTTTTGCTCTTGTTCCTAATGTTAAAGAATTGGAGTCAGAAATCCTTAGCCATCAGTGTCAACCCATCCAGAAATCTATTAGAAAATCCTGATTTATGTTCTGCCCAGCCATGGTTCAAGAGATCCACAGTTCCACACATGGATCATCTCCTATGGTGAAATTAGCTAACTCATGGTCCACCATGGTTCAGTCTTATGGCAGAAAACCATGGCGGAGATCCTGCATCACAGGTTGTGATTTGTGACTTTTTGATGATAGAGCTGCATCACTACATGATATGCAAGCATGTTAGAGAATTGAAACAATGTGTGAAGGGGCACAGAACAAGCTGTTGTGTTGTGCCGAGGGGGGCTCTCACTGCACAATGGGGCACCTCAAAATGTGGGCACGTTTTCCCAGCCAGGTTTGGGGCACCTATGACTTTTCACTGCCTTCCATTCTGGATCACAGTGCCTCACTGCTCTGTTGAGGTCCATTGTCCTCCTTCAGCTGTTTTTGCAAAATGACAGCCTCCCTGACAAAATGCTGCACTGTTTCACATCAAAACTTGGCATGCATTGGGCCCACCCAGTTGCTCTGCTTGTGAAATGGTTTCAATGGTACAGCTACAGCAGTGTTCTCCTCCTGAAAATATGAGCACTGTGCAATGCTGAATTTCTAAACTGTCCAGTCACTAAGCTGATTTGCTCTGTGCCATATTCCAAATGGAGAGCCTGCATGGGGTAGTGGCTTGAGTGTTCAACTAGGAAACTGGGAGACCAGGATTTGAATCCCTGCTTGGCCATGGAAACCTACTGAATAACCTTGGGCAAGTCACACTCTCTCAGCCTCAGAAGAAGACAAGGGGCAAATCCCCTCTGAACAAATTCTGCCTAGAAAACCCTGTGATAGGCTCACCTCAAGGTGGTCATAAGTCAGAAGTGCCTTAGTTTCGAATTCAAAAAAATGCTAAGACATGTTGAACTGTTCTCCTTTTTTGAGGTATACAAACCTATCCCTATTCTTTCCATATTATTTCTGCCTTTGGAACCACATTTTCTGCTAAAGCACTAATGTCCAAGAATACATTTTCATTAATTGAGGTACAGTTGTAATTTCTGTCAGTTAAGGAGCAAAGCAGGACTTCAGCTAAACATCACAGGAGCCAAAGTGAATGGGCAACTTCCTCCCTTTGGTATGCATTCAAATGGAAGGTTAGTGCTACCAAACAAAATATGTTAGGCATCTATTCCGTCCCAGCCTTTCTTATTCGATTTTCCATCATATGAAAAACAAAAACAGAAGAAAAGGCAAGAAAATGTGGATAGATTATAGACGAAAAATGGCAATGTCTTCCTGCCTCCATCACCATCTCCTCCTCCAAAGTTCTGTGAATGAGGCAGGGCCACTGTGTAATAAAACTCTCATCTGGAAGCACCCTCAGACCCAACACAAAGAAACCCATGCCTCTCCAACCTGCTTTAGCAATGAAAAATGTTGAAAATGTGGTTGACTAAGGAACAAGGGGTACTAAAATTCTAAAATAAATACAGAACCTCCTCCCTGGGAATTTTCACCAACTCCTCTAGAAAATAAAATGCAGATAAAAATAGATCAAAGTAAGAGTCACATAGCTAAGTCATGACCAATCTCCTTACTTTCCCAAATCTAATTTGATTGTGGTTGCTTCTGACTGACTAAATTGCTCATGCACACTGGGTCTATTATTGGGCAAGATCACACTGAAAATATCACATCGCAAAAACTTAAATGACACATCAAAAGCAGCAAGTGTAGATGGGCATTTGTTTAAATATAAAGTTTAATAGGGTCCAAAGTTTATCTTTCCTAGCTGTGTTTGTCTGTTGCACCAAACAAACGAACAAATAAATAATCAATCAATCAATTCAGGTTGTGATTTGGGAGCCCTGGTGGTGCAGTGGTTAAATGCCAGTACTGCAAGCCACAAACCACAAGGTTGTGAGTTCGATCCTGCCGGGCCCCAAGGTTGACTCAGCCTTCCATCCTTTCGCAGGTCGGTAAAATGAGTACCCAGCTTGTTGGGGGCATGTATAGAAAAATGTTTCGAAATACATGCTAAGTTGTTCGCCGCCTCGATCCATATGGAGAGGCGGGATACAAATAAATAAATAAAATAAAATAAATAAATAAAAATTAGTCCTGGGGCACCTTCAAAATGGCTATTTGATATAGTCTGAGCATTCATGATCTGTAGCCAGCTTCATTAGATGCATGAAGAAACAACAACAACTAATAATAATAATAAACAATAATAATATGCCTTTTCCCAATAATAGGACTGAAAGAGACTCATATCTTATTTAAAATACTATAGATTAAAAATTATTAAAACTGGCTACTCGCAAAACTGTTGCTTATAATGCATTCAGAGCTTAGAACTTACTTGATAAATATAACTAGTGATCTGCAATTAGTTCATTTCCTGAGTAACTAAGGTGCAACTGTGTTACCTTATGGTTGTAACTCAGGGACGGCTAACTGCAGTCCTTCTGTGATATATCAGTAGCTTTTAGTTACTTTCCTAGTTACAGGGGTGCGGCCTTCATAAATGCTGGAGGAAGAATATCACACAGTTCAAGTGCTGGCTTGCTGTGCTTCATGCTAATTTGTGGCTGTTGAAGAAATGTTAAAGTGGATTGGAGGACAGAGTGTGTCATAGGGCAGGCCAGCAGCTTGTACCACTTGGCTGTTTGTTTTTAAGTAGTTAAAGAACTTTTGAGAAATGAGTAATTTTTCAGAACTGTAATGATAATTGCAACTAGCTAATAATGGATGGACCTTTGAACTAAAACTGTTTACCATCTTTTAAAAGTAACTTTCCAAATATTATAAAAGACAATGAATGTTGATGTCACCTGTCAATGTATCATAATCCCATGAATTTCATAGGACTTCCTTAGACATTTCAAGGAATGCTCAGAGGTGGTTTCGCCAGTTCCTTCCTCTGACATATAACCTACAGCATCTGGTATTCATTGGTGATCTCTCATACAAATAGTAACCATGGCCGATCCTGCTTGACTTCCAAGATCAGATGGAACCTGGTGCCATTAGGGCATCTAGGCCAATGGACACATATAGCACGATGAGAATCTGTTGTACCAATGCAACTCTCTGACAACAGATTGAAACTTTCCTGCTTACAATATTATATCTCAGCATTCTCTAGCTCTGATCTCTCTAGTGTTTTGCTCCCCAGTGAATATTTTCAAAGACATCTTGGAAAGTTGAAATATTATCCCACTAGGACCTGAGTCTCAGGATATATGGAGCAAGTAGGGCTGATTGGGGCTAACTTGGGGATTAAACTCTTTTTTTATACACTTGGATGTTCTATCTAATTTACTTGACATTTCCAGGTCCTTCTCCTTGTATGCAGAGGCTGGTCTCCTTGCCCAATGTAGAATACAGATACACACTATTGCCAGAAAGCAACCTATTATCTCATAGGGTTCTCGGTATGGAATGGGTGTTGCCTTGTACAATTCTACATGTTCAGAATTCTATGTGAAGGCTGGTATCTTTCTAAGAAAGCAAGCAAGGGAGAGAGAGAGACACAGACAGACAGACAGACAGACAGACAGACAGAGAGATGTTGGTCATCCTGCCCTCCCCAGAAAGGGAGTCTGGTCAACCAGGACTCCGCCTACCATGTGCAACATTGTGCAGCCATTCCCCTAATTGGGCTGCAGATCTGGCTGGAATACTGCCCTCAGGAGGGAAGGTTCAATGGGGCCATTGTTCCTGCCTGAACAGCTGCCATCTGACTTACAAAACTGGCTGCCCATTGGAAGCCAAAGGCAGCGCTGCTCTGTGAGCTCTGAAGGGCAATGCACAAAGACCCTTTGGTTGAGAGGAGGCCTTCTCAAAGACCAGAGAGAGATCTTTATTCATAGTAACACTTTGTTATAGGCTGAACTTTTAGAGAGGCTAATGTGACTGACAGAGCGTCCCTCCATCCCCACTCCCTTTTAATGCTATTTAACCTAGGGTTGCGAGAGTGACAACTGAAGAAGGCTCTTGTGCTTTTATGGTTATGCAGATGAGGGAATTTCAGCACTGTGTTACTTGTTAACTGGCTGCATGACAAGCAATGCCTGTAGAAATTCCCTCTCCTGCACAGTCATTAAAGGTATAGGAGCCCTCTCCAGTTTTCAATCCGGCAACCCTCATTTTAGCCACATTAGTGTGGCTATTGGCTGCTTAAAATGCACTTCAACCTGGTTAGTCCAACCGCATCAAACTCCTAAGGTAAGATAAGGTAAGGTAATTCCTACGGTATTTCTAACAAATGTTACCTATGAGAAAATAAAATCCTGGGCAACACTGGGTAAATATGCTAGTTTCCCATAAGCCTCTTTGCCACATCTCACCCACTGAGATCTCTTTTACAGTGCTGGCCCCATCCACTAGGTCCAACATGCACACATCCCCACACAAAACATGTCCATACATTTACAAGCATGTGTGCACACAAACACACTGGTACCCACACACCTCTACCTTCCTCCATCAATGCTCTGCTCCTGGGATCATCTGCTCTTCCAAAACACCTTTTCTTACCCCTGCCGCTAATATTTTCCTGCCTTCTCTCTCACACACAGAGATGTATGACATGAATGCACCTCAGCTAGACCTACTTTTACCAAACACATAATGACAACAGATCCTTGTCTCCCATTGTTATTAATCATACCAAGAGACTGGCTTCTGAAATTTTTTCAGGACATTCCTTAATGCATACAAAAGAGCTGTTCATTGCATTTTTAAACTAATTTCCATTGACAGTAGATACACTAGGGTAACAACTCTTCTCTACTAAGATAAAGCAAGAAATGATGGGCTTGTTGTTTCCAAGTTGTTCTGAAAGCTCCCTCTCTCTTCAAAGAGAAATTTCTTCATAGCAGCACAAAACAGAGAAAAACAACAATTACAAAATCAGACAAGTTCTTCACGTATGCACCACCCTTCTGGACACTTGAAGACTCCTGTTCCATGCAATGGACAATATGTACAAGAGTGTCAGAAACGGTGCAACCATCTCGGCATTATTGAACTGCAACTCTCCGTACTCTTCACTTTTGCTTATCCTGGCTGCAACTGCTGCTAGGTGCAGCTCAAAAACATTGAGAGGGCTGAATGATTCCCAGCTCTGATGTGGAAGAACCTAAGAGTATTAAATGGGCAAGAAGAGCCCTGTAAAGGACACCTATGTAGGCAGCCTCATCCCTTGAGCACATGGCTTTGCTGACCATATGTTTCTGTGCTATATCATGACAGATTTAGATCAGCTCTCATTTTGTAGGCCAGCATGAAAGCAATTGGTGGCTCTCCAGATATTGAAGTACTACTACCATCAACCCTCACCATAAGTCTGAGAGGGGCTTAGGGCTAATGGGAACTGGAACTCAGCAGAAATTGCAGCGTTATCTGATGTAGTTCTCTTTATTCAGGGATCCACCAGCAAAGCCACAAAATGTCAGTGGCAGCTGAAGCATCTTCCATCAACATTTATCTGAACATCCCACACCGCCATCTTCATTTGTTCCATAAGCATCAACAGAGTGCATAACCAACATTCTCCCCACAAAGATACTTTTGAGACATGCTATTCCCCTCTCTCGGAAAATGAGTGCTCTTTGTCTTTTCCCTAGAAGTGCATGAGTATGGTTAAGTATTCCCCCCACCCCAACATGATTCAAGTGAATGTCCTTGGGGCAGTCAATGTTTCTTTAAATGAGAATAAAAAATAAGCGAGGCGGATGGGCTCCTGTATGAATACTGAAGAGGTTGATCATTAGAACAGCTCTGCCTTTAAGGAGGTTCTGCTGTGGACTGATTCTGGCCTTGGACAATTGATTTTCTTGATGTCATTTCTCCCTTCTGTGGATATTAGTGGCCTGAGTCTTCACAGGTTTGAGAGCACATATGCCAAAGACCAGGACAGAAGGACCTGTACAGTAAATCAGCCATCCCTCTCTGCTTCCTCCAGAAGCAATGGAGAACCTTCCTGATCAAGCTCAGTCATGCTGGTGGGATGATGGAAGTTGCAGCTCAACCCATTTAGAGGGCAGCAGGTTGTGATAGACCTATATAGACTGTGTGCTGTAGTTCACCAATGCAGTCCCACAGCACTGGAAGGGGTCAGGGAATGGAGGCAGAAGTCAAGATCTTCTATTGTCCCGTGTGCCTCTAATGAATTACCAGATATTTCCAGCAGCTGACAGTTAAATATTTCCCAGACTAATTGTGGCACTCAAACAATACCTTCTTTGGGGGAAGAGGGAGTCAGTCTCTTATTAGTAAATAAACCCCACTGTGACGAGAAGAGCTGGGCAAGTTTGTCCGGTGTCACTTAACTGCAGCTCAGGGAATGCTGTGAAGGTGGGGCTACAGGGGAGAAAGGATACAAAACTGAGGCTTGTTTCTGACTGAAGACAGATGGGGCAAAGATGCCTTAGAGATAGGGAAAGGATTGCAGGGAGATAGGGGAAAGATGGCATTGAGAAAAGAAAAAGCTGTAATAGAGTTCAGACAATCAGCCAGGCAAAAGAACTGAATAGAGTTTGGGGGAACTGTGAGTGATTAAATACTTCAGGAGTTAATGTGTGATTGAATTGGTCTATTTATAAACTTCTACTCATTTATTCTTTTTTACTCCTCTGGCTGGCTGTTAAAATTTGAGATGCTTTGGTCATGCTTACCACAGTGAACCCACAGAACATTGATCCAGGAGGGGGAAAGGGGCAAGGGGAAAAGGGGCAGAGTGAGTGACAGGAGCCCAAGGCGATGGAACTACAAGGCCAGCCTGGAGAGGGGATCCATTACTCTCACTTCCAAGGATGCTTCCAAATGAGGCCTTTACTGTGCAATGCCTGCCTCATTCATAGAAATTTATTGGGAGTAGAAGGCGGGCAATCCAGACAATGGCTTCCATTTATAATTTTCCTGTGTTCTCTGTTGTTTCTTTCATCCTTTTTCTTCCCTGTCTTACAGACATGGTTGCTAGATGGAATCAGCATCTCTAGTTATGATGTAGAAATTTCCAGTCTTTCAACATGGCCTCAGTCACTCATGTGATTTCAGGCAAAAGGAGAAGAGGCTGCTACAGTCCTTTTCAAATGTTTCAAAAACAATTCTTTCACACATCACATCACCTCTCCAGATGAGGAACATAGATTTGACTCTGTAATCAGTTGTTATGCAGTACTTTCATTGACTGCAAACTACTCCGGGAAACACAGCATCTTAGCATCTATTTACAGGCTGTCATCTTATATGCAAGCAGAGGTGATTTAACCTTTGGAGGGAAAATGTTATTTGCACTTACATAAACTCAGACCTCATACTGAAACAAATCTAGAGTTTTCCAGCAGAAGATTCTAAATGCTTCATGAAACTATAAATCTCAATGTTCATAGGATGTTGCCATGGCAGTTAAAGTGGCATCAAAGTGCTTTAATGGTATGGTACAAAATAGAAGTTAGTGTTGATTCTGCTCCCCTGGGAACCTCCCTTGCAGTTGTAAGTAGCAACATATGTTCTGCTATATCTAAGTGTTCTCTTCCCCTAATATTTAAGCCTCTCTAAACAAAGGTTTTCTTTTTCCACAATACACACAGCTGCAATTTATTGGCTGAAGGCAATCCCAAAGCCATTCAAGGAATCTGTCTTGCCCTGGGTGTGTGTGGAAGTGTAGAAGAGGGTTGGAGGAGGACAGAGAGTCCCAGGGAATCCCCCAAGGCTCAGATGCACATTAGTCAAAAGAAACATGTTCAGAGCAGGCATCTGAGTGTGGACCAAACTACTTAGGATGGCTTCAAAATAGAGCGCTTCAACTCACCACTATGATGTAGAAGAAAAAGCAGGGTTGAAGTAGCAGGAAGGGTGTGAGAACAGGCCACTGGAGGAATTTCTTGCTGAAAATTGCCATCTCCCTGGTCATTAGTTTCAAAGGTATTCTTTGCAGCCTGGCAGAGAGGTGGGGGTCCTAATCAAAGCACATTCTGGACTAGGTCTCCCCAACTTCTTTTCTCCAAAAAAACAAAGTTGCTAGTTTAAGCACACAGTTTTCAAAGTTGTCATATAATGTGACTTTCTCTCTTCCCTTCTGTCTGCATGTGCTCGCTGTTCCCCAACCCACTTTCCCCCCATGCTCATTGCCCTCCTCTTCCCACTGGCACCCCCGTTCGCTCTCCTCTTTCCTTCTCCTCTCAGCTTATTAGGCAGAAGTGGGAAGTGGCATTTCCGCCAACCCACTGCTATTTTTACCATCTAGTCAGGTGGGTGTGCTATGCAACAAGGTCCTTCTGCAGCCATATCCATCTCCCCTCATTGCCCCCAGAGACCCTTTGGGAAATGATGATACATGTTCCATATTGAGCTTTCAGAGCAAGTTTCTGACAGGGCACCTGCACAACTGAATGATAAGTTTAAAAAAAGAGAGGGAGGGAGGGAGGGAGGGAGATGTATGTCAACAGGCCTGCTATACTATTGATCATGCTGAAAGCTGACATTATGGTTGTTTTCTGTGCCCACTCCCACTGTCTGCCAGAGCTGATCTCCTTCAGCAAATGTTCTTTGGGTAGGAGACTGCAGGACCCCAGGATGTGTACCTTAAAGTCCAGTTCTAGCAGAGCCACTGATTGGATAGAAGAGAAAATTCTGCTAACTGAATTCTTGATTATACCAGATTGGTGACCACTTTAAGGGGGCAGTGGGATAAACGTACAGTTTCATGTATCAGCTGGACCCAAGCATCCAACTCATTCATGGCTGCCAGGCCATTTGGTTGTACAGTACAAGTGTTTAAGCTCAGTCTCAAATTTAGTTCTGTCTCTTCTGCATAGCTTCCTGGAATGCTGTAAAACAGAGTAACAACCTCTCACAGAATGAATTCAAAACCACAAATATCAAAAGGGGGGGGGCAAGGCATGGTGAGGAAAGCAGCCATCAGAGTCCAAACTAACTCCATTTCCGCACACGACTGTTATAGGCGGCCTCTTCCGAAACTGCAAACCCCAGGATTCCATAGGATGTTGAAAGTGGAATCATAGCGCTATAACAGTTGCGCACAGAAATGGCCTCAGTTAGAGAAAGGAGAGGGAAAGCAGGGTGTGTCTGCATGGTAGTTTCTCTTTTGCCTCTCTCCTTCCTTGGATGTGTATGAGGCATTGGGGAAAGAGTTTTTGGTACTGAGAAACTGGGTTTCAATCCAACCTTAGCTAGCCAGGCAGTGGTTGGTGGAGGAGGAAGAGGACCAGAGGCAGGTTTTTAAAGGACTGTGTCACCTGATCAGTGCCACTGAGAGGAAAGGTTCCCCGGAAAAGAAGCATTTGAGATGGGGGGGCAGGCGTTGGAGAAGCTTGCAAATAATCAAATCTGTGAAAGTTAAACCCACAAATCTGGAGAGCCAACTGTATATAAGGTGTATCAAACTTTGTTAAATCTTATTAATTATTACATACTATTTTGGTTGGCTACATGGCACTTTGTTGGGTAAGTTTAGATAATAGTAATTAAGTCATCCATCCCAGACTACCTTAAATGTCCTAACAAGCAGGGTAGTACTCCCAGGCTGCCTATCAGCAGGCCAACAGATATCTCATTGCTGTGTGCCTGCTTTGTTTTATTCACTGCAGAGGCAGTTTTTATATTGCTTTAAGTCAGGGTGGCTCACTGTGGGAAGGTAGGGGGCTACATTAGCCCCACAAGAGATCTTGGAGGACCACCCCCTTAAAAAAAATAGTTTTGCTCTGAAATAATAGGTTGGATATAGCTTATATACCCTTTAGGGGGTGTGAGGAATATTTTCATCATTCTTTAGGCCCTCTGGGCCATTTAGACTCAAGAGAGGGTTTTTTTTTTTTTATAACAACAGTAGTAAACAGAAGTTACTTCCTGTTCATTTCCTGTTTCATTTTTTTAAAGACATCTCCTGGGCCTAAGATGACACAAGATTTGAGAAAACATGATGAAACTCCCCCTCAACCTGCATACCCCAGAGGTCACTTGGCAGCAATTTTTTTTTCCAAAGGGGAAAAAAAACCTGGGGACCACAAAAAAGGCCCTCAAGGATGACATGTGACCTGTGGGCAGCACTTTGCCCACCCATGTTCTAAGTCAATAGTTCACACTGACAACAGCAGGTGGTGTTAGGATGCAGTTGGTGTTATTAATCTTCACAGAAAGAAGAGTAACCAAAAAATGTTGTTCCTCAGAAATGGCTGAACAGACATATACTTTATGAGATCTGAGATTATTGTGAAACCAATAAAATACTGCCCCCCAACTCTGGAAAAAAAAAGAGGAGATTCATAAATAGAAGCCAGAAAGTCCATCTTGCGTTTATTTTGCATTTTTGTATGCCTTAGGTTGTGTATATCTCATATTTTTGAGAAAAAAGGTTCTGGGCTCCTATAAAGTATAACAGTTTCTCACAGTACTTTAAATTTTAATCAGACTAATTTTGGTTTTACACACTTTAACAACATGGGGGGCAGGGGGAGCTCTTCTTTAGACATAGGTATCATTTGATCAGGCTGAAGCTGAACTCAGCCAAAGACAGAAGTGCTGTCAGTATGAGCTTCTGGTGATCTTCAAGAGGCAAATTTGTCTTTCATCTGTATTGTACCACAAGGTTTTAATGGAGAACAGAATCCAGAATTCTAGAATACTCAGCTGTTTGATCAGATTCTGGTACCCACAGTTGCCTATTAAAATATCACGGGAATCTGTAGTTTAAAACCAGGAAATTTCCTCTGCAGCTAAGAGGTGAAAGAAGGGAAAAGAGAATCAGTTAAAGCTTGTTGTGCACTCATACACAAGCCAATGTCCACTGGAGCTGCCTCTTACATCTCATTTGAGCCACTGAATTTCCTCATTTTTCTACATTCAATAACAATTCTTCCCATATAACTGTGAGGCTTTTTGGAATAAGGATACCAAAATGCAACAGAAATATAAACACATTTGACAGTTAAGCTAATTTAAGAGTGGCACAAATGTTGCTGATGTACAATCTGCAGTTCTACAGATTTCCACAACCCTGATTTAGGGCAGGAAGTACAGAAAGAGTGCTGAGAAACACTAGATAGAAAGGCACACAACCAATGCCAACATGCAATGTTGGAGCGAGAGCCAAGACGTCTGGCCTGAAATCTAGGCTCAGACATGTGCTTATTAGACAGCCTTTGGCAAGTTATGCATCCTTAGTTTCTTTTCACCATATATAAAATGGGACATATTATATTCATCTATTTATTTATAAAATATATTAGGACACCTTTCCAATAAAAATGCCCAAGGCACCATACAAAAACAAGCAAACCTATCTCACATGATTACTGTAAAGACAAATTAGAAGCACTGTATAGCCATCTACATAATTATTTGAAGGATTACAAATAGAAACAAATAAACAAATCCTTTATCAGGATACAAGTAATCATATGAAAGACAACACCATTAAAGCAGTGTATTTACATTTATGGCTTTATACAAAGGATTATTTTATATCCAGAAAAACATTAGGCACTTTTCCACAATGTCCAAATTATAGTCTGTAGCATGTAGCAGTAACATCATTGTGTTCTTATAAGTCATACAAATGACTTGTGAAGTATTTTCTTGTCAGTCATGCTGCTTAGGCAGATGATGGGTGGGTGCAAAAAGAGGGAGCTACCCTCCATTAAGAAGTCCAGTTTTAATGCAGAGCTGCATTCCTTTGCTTGCATGAACGACAGCATTACTTTTAAGTAATCACATTTTTTAAAAAGAAATAATCTCATTTAAATGTTATAAATTAACAAGACTAAAAGTTTCATAATGTGGATTTAATTAAAAAAAAACAATGAGAACACCAATCCAGTTTTTTGAACAAGTGCAAACCTAAGGTTGCAATCCTAAAACACATTTCCTAAGGAGTAAGCCCCCCTAAGTATAGTGGAAATTACACCAAAGCAAATGGATAGAATTGCATTGTAAGACTGTTAAAGAACTCATCCATTTTAGCCATATGTTCTTCTCTTTTTAAAGGGAATTTCTGTTGAATTTTCAGCATTCAAAAGAACAGCATTAGGTTACCAGCATATGCAACTTGTCAGTTTATCAAAGCAGAGGTCTCATTAATGCAACTATTAATACAATATACAGTCAAAACAATACTTTAAACTGGTACAGTTCTATTATAGATAACATGTCTCACAAGCCAAAAACAGAGGAAAGAAAAGCTCCAAAACCAGGCTGCTTGGTTAAAACAATCCACACACTTCACACAGCCCTAATTTACATTGTTTTTTCAAAATGAAAGAACTAGAAAATCAAGGTCTGTGCAAATGCATATTTAATCATCTGCAAAGAAATTTTTTTTTCATAACACCATCTTTTATGAAATTTTCAGTTTCTCTGGGGCCACCACGAAACAGCCTTCTTGCTGCCCTGTAAGTGTGTCACTGAGCACCAGGCCCAGCTAACACAAGCTGGTGAACTTCAAAGGAGGCAGGGGTTGCACCATACCTGGGCAGAAGATACCAGCTTCCTATCTTTAGACAATTTTTGTTTGTGCTTAATTTACAAACACAGGGGCTCTTTTGAACTTATTTCCCTAAATATACCTTCCAGTCCTGCACAGCAGAATTATTAGATTCTGAATGTTTAATATGTTTTGGCTTCCCTTCTCTTCTCACTGATACACTAAGAGTAATTAAAATAAAACCGAATAATGGAATATACAGGTATTGTCATGAAAATATAACTGAGCACAGGAACTTCAAACCACCATGTTAGGATGTCATGGTCAAATCTAACTTCTTAGTCCTCCTCATCTTGTCTGCCACCCACCTCAAAGCTGGGACACCTGATATATTAAACGGGTTAGAGGGAAGCCAAGTCACTGGAACATCTTAGAGAGGAGAAAGAAAAGAGATTCAAGACAAGAAGCAGATGCTCATCCCTCTGCTCTCCTAAAACATCTGAGCATGAAGATTCCATAACCCTGGACAAATCATGCCATTGTCCAGCTTTGCTTCCAGCTAACAAGAAGGGAGAGGAATGATGCCCAATGAGCTCAGTAGGCCAATGAGCAACTAATATTATAATTCGCAGTCTCAGAAGTAAACATAGTTATTTATTTATGTGTTGAGAGCTCGCTCCTCTAAACTTCTTGAAAAGGAATAAATAATAAGGGCAACAATGACTTGTTGAGGGATTAGGCCACTAAATGTTTACTACAATTATTAATATATAGTTAATCATTAATATATAGTTATAATAATTATATACTTAAGACTGCATGGCTTGTGACCAAAGTTTATTCCTACAAAAATATATTATTACACCGTAATGTAGCTTAAAGCTCGTTCTAGCTCTTTAATAGCTTTAAAGGAAAACAGGAGGGAGTAAACATAAAGAATGAGAAACCCTACAATTAAGAACCAATGAAATTAAAATGTATTATTATTGAGAATATTATTAAGCTGTAAAGTTCCTGTCCTGGGGTAAAAATGTCATGAAACTTCCATCATATAAATATGAAGGTATGTACATACAAACCAATTTAACAAGAGTTAAAATTTTGGGGGTAGTCAGTGTTAATATGGTAAAAGAATTTATGTGTAGATATATCACTCTTGTGCCAGAAAAAAACCAATTTTTTTTTTACAAATAGAAACCTTCTTTTTACAAATCTTATAGAGTGCTAATATAAAATTTCTCCCTTTATTCTTAGTAAAATATTGTATACAAAGTACTATAAATTTTGCTAGCTATCTTGGATTCCGCAGACATTAAAGAGCTTCTGTAACAAAGCAGAGAAGTTAAAAAATAGGTATATTGCTATTATAAAATTTAAGTATATCAGTAAAATTAATCTGTCAGTCTGGAAGTCAACTCTACTGTAAATCCACACATAATCAAACACAAGGTGATAAAGCTTTCAGTCTGTTCTCAGATGTGGAAGTCTGAATGGCCAGCCAACAACTTTGGTTAGATCATGTTTAATGACACGGTGTTATACAAAAGGTACAGCAGTTTTAATACCCTTAAGGCAATTAATTGAGCAGTACACAGTTCTGTGTGAGTTGAGTAGTAAGCCAAAACTAAGCCTGGATCAAAAGCAATTCAAGGTATAAAAGACTGCTGCAGTACTTAAAATTTTAATCTTTTAGGTATGAAATATTCCTAAAGAACCCATTTTAATTTTGCAGCTTATACTGTACACAGTCAGTGTAAACATGAAGTGCAAGTATTTTCTGCTTTTCTATGGCATTGTAGTGAGTTTGGCACTTCCAAACAAAGACACTTCCAACAGCACATACCTTACCTACAGCAGCAAACAACTTGCAAATATCTGGCAAATATCCTGTACAGGAAAAACATTTATCTGGCACCAAGTCCGACAAGAGAAAAAAAATGTTACAAAAGAAATTGCAAAGAAGCTGAAAGACATCTTTGGACTTCCTTGCTCCGTTCTTGCAGTCAGATATGTCTGAAGTATTTTCAAGTGTAGCCTAGAAAAAAACAGAGAAAATACAAAATGATAAAAAGCAAACTCAAACACTGAGAATGTAAGACAGAATGTTATGCATACAGAGATGATAAATGCCTGACAGTCAATAATGAAAGAGCCCTTCCTTTTTTTTCTTTTCATTTTTTTTAAAAGAAAGGATATCAGTGTTTTATCAATGTACAACTTCTTCTTTAGCGCAGACATTATTGTAGAGGAAATGCCATCTGGAGAATTTTGTTCCGTCATACAATATTAAGGCACTGAAACATTCTTTTAAGGCCCTCTGCAGAGGCCCTCTTTCAAACATGCTTGGACTTCACTTCCCATCAGCCCTAGTCCATCTTGCCAATGGTAAGAGATGATGGCAATGGTAACTCATCAATGTCTGGAGGACCAGGTTCTCTGCCCCCCTTTTTAAGGTGAGGAACTGATTGAAACATATGGACAATAAAACATGAGAAACTAACCTTTCAGTCTTATCCTGACACCCAGCTGTGTGTTGTTGTTTTAACACCATGTGACAAACTCTGGTTAGGCAACACATTGTCAAAGTTAAAATCTAATGTTTCCCCATCCATGAGGTCATTACGAATTATTGACTCCATATCACAATCCAATCGTTCAATCAACATATCATCTAAGTCACTAGGGAGCTTCTCCTGATGGAAAGAGACAATCCCTACTCTTCCATAACCATTGCAGCTATTCACAGTGGTGTAAGGGTTTAGGCTGTTCATCTGCACTGGGTGGCTCACAGGCACTTGTACTGAGGTTTTTGCTGTGGACGCTCGATTTAAACTTGAAGCATGAGACACAGTGCTAAGCGTGAGAGACAAGGTATGACTGTTGACTGCTGATGTTGACTGGACGTGTCCTTGATGAGAATGACCACTGGTGGGGGCAATGATTTTGTTATGAGACTGCTGGTTGCCATATGATGATATTGCTGAGTTATTGGCCATTAATACATTTTGTCCAAGGACTCGGCCACTTGGCTGGGATACATGACTATCTACAGATGCCAAGAGATCATTGTGAGGAGGTGAATCAGAAGTAAGCAGTTCCTTCAGAAGTCCTACAGGGCATGAACCATATTGGCTAATGGTTCCATAGCTTGATTTGTTGTCTTGAATTGTTTGCATAGGCATCTGTGGCAAAGAGTTCATGCTAGGCTGGGCATAAGTGTATTTCCTGTATTCTGGATTTGGTGAACTTATACTCGTGCTTGATGAAGTATAGGAATAGCCAGGAGATTGTTGCATCATGGTAGTTGGCGGAGACTGAGTTGATCCAGTCAAAGTTGTGTTAGGGGATAAAAGATTGAGGTTATCCAAGAGGTTCTCCATGTTTTCTGAACTGCTCATCTCAGAAAGACTAGGGAGAGTTGAAGCCATTTTGGTTGCTGATGGAGGGTACACCATGGAGTGTACATCTCCTTCTCCGAGGTCATCTTGTTCTGGGAGGATTGGAGAAAGCCTCCCACTAATTGTACTAGCATTAGAACTGGCTCTAGGCCTAAAAGTACTCCAGTTATTATCAAAATCATCATTACTGTGAGAGCTAGGACTTGCAGGCCATTTTGAAAACTGCGTGCCCGAACTGTCACCATTTCCATCTTGACCTGCCTGAAGAGCTGCTTTTTTCTTTGCAGCTCTCCCCCTGCTTTTTGCAAACTTGCTGCTGTTGTCCATGGAGGCAGCCCTTCTCCTAGGAGACTTTCCACTTTTGCCTCCTTCTGGGTTCAACATCCACCAAGAGCTTTTCCCTGTTCCTTCATTCTGCACTCGAATAAACTTGCTGTGCAATGAGAGGTTGTGACGGATTGAATTCTGAAAAAAAGAAAGAAAAGAAACAAAGTGTAAGAAAAACATTGAGTCTCCCACACCCAGTCATTTATTTTCAGTGGACAAGCTATTCATGCATGATAAGTACAGAAAATACCTTATTTTCCAATGCAATATTTGAATTATACCCATATAAAACACAAAGTTTATAATGTTGTTTTGAAGCAAAATGAGAAAAGACTACTGCAGCCGGTTTCCAGTTTATGGCATCTTACAGGTATAAAAACAAACTGGGATACTATCATGGACGCATCTTAAAATCTTTGTGATTTAAAAGCCTACATACTTATTCCAATTTATTTGTGCTGGAGGAGGAGGAGGAAGGGGGAGGAGGCTGGTTTTCAGCCAGAGGGAAAACCTATTCCTTAGGAAGGAGCCATTCAGTATTCTCAAAGGTGAAATAATTTTTTTACCTGAAGCCATGCAGTCCAACACATTAGCCATTAGGATGAGGAACACCATCACCAGTGATGGATCATCCTAGATATGGTTGTTGCATTTACTAACCCACCACCCTCAACTGATGCAAACCTGTCCTCATAGTAGTGGCACACACTCCCTGACTAATAAACATAAAAACACAGGAGCTGTTGGAAGAAGAACCAAACTCTCCATCCCTCTCCTGCAGCATGTTTAGCTTGTATGGTAGGTGTGGAGGAGGCAAAGCATCTTTCATATATCCAAGACAGAAATTCAGTGAGCTGCAGGAGAAGGGAGGGAGGGGATTTGTGCTCAATGAAATTCCAAGCCACCTGTAGCAACTAGATGAATTGTTAAAAACAAGGGCAGATTAAGAAAGCTGTGGATTGATTTTAAAAAGCATACTAGGTATCAAGTCAAGTTGGTTGCAGTATCACAGGAGGAGAAGTCCTGGATGGGCCTCCTTAGGTAAGACTCCACTGGGTGATGGGAGATCTAGATACGCAGCTTTGTTATTGTAAAGAAAACATCACTTTCCCTTTCCTTCTGTCTAACAAGCAATCTGAAAGCTCCAATAAATAGCAGTGGACACAGCCCATCACTAACTTTTATACTCACCAAATGAATATCTTCTACTGTTTCTGCTCATCTCTGGGATACTGAATTAATTACCAAGTCATCAGCAGTTCTCTTCTACATATCTTGAAACACCAACAGGCTACAGACAAGGTCTTGACACACTGTCCTCACCCAGAAAAAACTTTCACACATACTTACTTGCCTATAGTTTTAAAAGTTAAGAAGAAGCAGAGTTTTGTGCAGCCTTAAAGCCTGGACACCTATTGTGTCCATGGTAACTTAAAAATTCTGCTAAGTCACTTGTAACATATACGCAGGTGGGACTTCATCCTATCAACTCCCATAATTTGATCTAGTCCAGCTGCCAAATATGCAGTTTCACAGTAGAACCAGATGAGGATCTCTATCTTAACAGACAAGTGCTTTCTTAATAAGCAAGTGACTGCTGGGGTTGGGTTTCTGCTTCTCACATGAAATGGGGCACATGGGGTAAAAAGTGAAAAGCAATGCCCTTTCCCCCTTTGCCACACACTCCACTGCTTTCTCTGCCTGTCCGCTTTCTGCCACTGGAAATGTGCTGAAGAACATTCCTTAGAATATCAGACTACAGTGAAGTAACAAGGGGGAGAGAGAGGTCAGATTTTGCTTTCCTGGCCTGTGTTCTTGGCCATTTCCACACTACATTGTTACAGGGCTATGCTTCTACTTTCAACATCCTATGGAATCCTGGGGTATGCAGTCTAGAGAGGGGCCTTTAGAATTCTCAGCCAGAGAGCTCTTCAGCCTCAGTAAACTACAAACCCCAGAATCCCACAGGCTGTTGAATGCAGAATAATAGCACTATAACAGTGTAGTGCAAAAATGGCCCTTCTCCCTGTGTGAGAAGCAGAACCAGCTCCTGCTTTATGGGGCAAACCTACACTGAAGATGGGGGAAAAAAGCATGAATACTCTGAATGCCCAACTTGGCCTTTCAGAATATTCAAGTCTACAAATGCCACTTGCCCTGGCCAAACCAGAGAAACACGATATTCTGTCTTGGCTGCTTACTCCGAATAAAGACCAGTAATTTTCTGGGGGTGTATTGTGGTGGGGTAAGCATAAGAAAGCTGTTCTGTAAAACATGCTGATTAAAAATAAATAAATAGTACTGTTTCAAAATATTGTTTTGTATACATCATACATCTACCTTAGCACAGCTATATGGGTTAGTGTTTATGATGGAAACAAGCTTTATCTCCTGCACACACATGCTTGCCCAGAACTTTCAATCCATCCACACATGGAAGTGTTTAGTATTTTACAGAAGCTACAGACTTCCTTACTCATCAGAAAGTTACAATCTAGTATTCTCATACTAAGGACATTCAAGGTCACTCTTGGAGTAGCAAAGCCATCTCCCAGTTCTGCCAACAACAACAAAAGTTCCAAACAGGAAAAGGTTTGCAGCAAGTGCCTGTTACATAAATTCCTGTTTTTCACACAGCCAGGAGGAGATTAAAGAAACTATGATTTACTACCTTTGGAAAAAAGTGTTGAAGAGGAGTCAGTATTGCAAAAATATGTAGCACAGTTAATGATGTTGTGTCTACAAAGCTTTGCCAAATGTAGACATGACCTGATAATAGTACAACTTCAAGCACTGGAATTTGGCAACTGGGCAAGCAAGAGCAGTTGCAAGATCTAGAGGCTGTCACTAGGCACTACTATATACCTAGAAAATGCTTTCAGCAGTCCTGTGAATGTGAAAATTTTAACATTTATTCTAAAAATAAATGAGATTTTTCACTTCAAAGCAGAATCAGCAGCTCAAGATTGTCTAGTTCTATTTGCTGATATCTTTGCAGGGTTAATTCCAACTTCATTCATAACAAAACTGCTGCCAGCTTTCTTGTCATGCTCCCTAACCATCCACACCTTAGCCAGCAATTTTCCTGCTGTCCAACAAATTCTTAACACATGTATGGGCATGTACACACACACACACACACACACAGACAGGTTTAAAACCCTGTATACAAATTACCTTCCAATCATTTTTTAAAAAATTATACCTCAGTCAAAGGCATGTAAATGCAATGGAGGGGCAAATTTCATCCACTCCAGCTCCATAATTTTCCTGCCACTTTCAACCAAAAACTGCAACCAAATGTCACTTCTCAGTTCCCCAGCAGCTCTCCAGGCACTTGGGTGTAAATGCAAAAAAAAAATCTATCTATCTATCTATCTATCTATCTATCTATCTATCTATCTATGCTGCCTTTCTCCCAAAATGGGACCCAAGACAGCTTCCAACAATAAATTAGACATTAAAAACATTTAAAGCACAATTAAAAGTTTCCACCCCTGAGCCCCAAACAAGCCTTTCTCAACCTCTCCATTACTCCTGATGCATTGACTAAATGTTATACACAACTTTCTTCTTTTCAAGCACAGCACATGACACTTGGCTACAGCTAAACATGATAAGTACATTTTTAAAGGGATTCAAGCACATTTATCTTGGCAGGGAATTGTGCTTCATATGACCCTGTAAGAGCTGGGCATGTTCAGCTTGGTGAAAAGAAGACTGAAGGATGACATGACTGCACTCCTTAAATACCTCAAGGACTATTATAGAGAGGAGGGGGCAGGCTTCTGTTCTCCGCTGCACCAGAGGGTAGGACCAGGCCTAAGAGACTGAAGTTACAGGAGAGTCGATTTCAATTAAATATTGGAAGGAATGTCTTGACAGTATAAGCAGTTGAGCAATGGAACTAATTGCCGAGAAAGGTGGCGTGGTCTCCTTCTCTGGACATCTTCAGAGAGAGACTGGACAGCTACCTGCTGGGGATACTTTAGCTAGAGAACCTGCAATGAGTAGGGGGTTAGACTCGATGGCCCATACGGCTCCTTCCAGCTCTGTGATTCTATAATTCTATAGTTCTAAGACAGCTTGGGGAGTGTCAGGAAAGGACGGCAAGAGTCTACACTGTCCTGTCCATCTCAGAAGAGAAAGCTTCAGGTCACAGCTGTCAGACAGTTGTGAATTCACTCTCACAAAGAAGAGCACTTTTAAAAAGTAAGGGCATACAGCCTGCTGGAAGAAAAACAAAGTAATAAAACAAGGAAACATTTCAAGAAGCAGAAAAGGCTTTTTTGTGTGTGTGTATGTGTGATGGAGGGAAATTTATTTATTTTATTTATAAGCTGCTTTTCTTGGGGGGGGCAAGGAGGATCAAAAAAGAACTCAGTTAAAACTCAAGAATAAAAAATTAACAATTAAAATAATTACATAAAATTATTTAAAAGGCATACAAAAGTACACACCCCAGTAAGAAGCCTCCCTGTGAGTGAGTACAAATTGAAAGCCTGCTTAGCCAGAAAGGCCTTTGCTTGCCAGAGAAAGGCGAGCAGGGAGGGGACGAGCACAGTTTCCCACAGAAGGGAATTCCAAAGGGTGGGAACAGCCACTGAGAAGGCATGTTCTCATCAAATAAGCCACTGACATTGGCAGAACCAAAAGAAAATTGTCTCAGGTAGATCTTTAGATTCTAGCAGGTTCATACAGAAAAATATGGTCTTTCAAACAGTCTGGACCTAAGTTGTATAGGGCTTTATAAGTCATGTCCAGCACTTCGAATTGTGCCTAGCAGTCCAAACGGGATGTAATCAAGGTATAGGTCACTGTAGCCAGATCTGACACCTCCAGGGACAAGTGCAGCAGGTGCACTAGTTTTAATTGTGCAAATGCACTCCTGGCCACTGCTGAAACCTGGACATCCAGGTTCAGAGTTGAGTCCAGGAGAACACCCAAGCTATGAGCTTGAGATTTCAGAGAAGAACGTAACCCCATTCAGCGTAGGCAGAGTTCTTATTCCCTGATTTGCCTTTTGACTGACCAGAAGAACATCTGTCTTGTCTGGATTAAGTTTCAATTTGTTTGCCCTCATACAGTCCATTACTGACAGCAAACATTGGTTCAATACTGAGATAGCTTCCTTAGAATCAGATGGAAAGGAGAGACAGAGTTGGATGTCATCAGCAAATTGTTGACACCTAAATTCAAAAGCAGTTTTATGTAGATGTTAAATAGCATGGAAGACAAAACTGAGCCCTGAGGAACTGCAAAGGCCAATGGCAAGTGCATCAAACAGGAGTCTGGCATCACACTCCAGAACCTAGTCCAAAAAATGGAATGTTACAGACTGGTCAATAATTATCTAGAATGGTGGTATCCAAGGATAGCTTTTTTAGTAATGGCTCACCACAGCTTATTTTAGGCTGGATGGAAACTTCCCTTGCTGCAATGAGGCATTCACCACTCCTCATACCCACTACTCTCACCCACTCAGCCAGTCTCCATCTGGCTGCTTTCAGGAGCCAGGAGAGACAAGGATCCAGTACACATGTGGTTGCTCTCACTTCTCCAAGGATCATCATGGGTCCACATGCTCAGGCTGCTCAGACTGCACAAATAGAAATGTATCCAATAATACAGGACAAGCAGGTGCCAAGATTATATCCTTGAATGGTATGCTGGGAGGAGGAACTGTAATAATTTATAAGACAACATTGGCCACTAACCCATTTGTCATGAATGGTGATACTTCATTAACATCTTTTGAAGTAATGACACTGTAGGACAATCCTATTTGCAGGAGAAGATACTTGCTCAAGCCTATATGCCTCATCACTTATTTGCCAGCTTTAACGCTTTATTGAGTCTAGTGGCTGGCTTAGCCTACTGGATTCCTGCTCTCTTCTCCCTCTGGCCTTAATTCAGAACAGTGTCATCCAGGTTGTTTTAAATCTTCTAACTATTCACATACTGCCCCCCCCCAAAGATCCCTTTATTGACTACCAGTTCAGGCAGGAGCTGTTTCAAACTTTTGATTTTTGTACTTAGGGCTCAGCACTGTGGTTTTACCCAGTACCTGGCAGCTCAGCTAGCATGGCATACATCACCTAGGAATTTAAGATCTACAAGCAAAGGATTATTGTCTGTTCTACCAATGCACACAGCTCTGTTGTGAGCCTGTTAAGATCTGAAATCTGACTAACAGTGCAGGGGACTCAAAGATGGAAGAACCCAGCATTACTTACTAGGGAGGGATGGTTGTTGAAATTGACTAATCTAGCAGAAATGGATGAATTATCTGACTCAATTAGAGAAAAGTTGTTGCAGACATTTCTAAAAGACTGGAGACCCCTTACAGACTTTTTATAGAGAAAAGAAAATGATCTGGCAACTTTTGCTTTTGACAATTAGTAAGATTTGATTGTCAGAACAAACAAGTTTTAGAGAGAGAACTGATTACATTGTAAGACAGAAGCCACACTTTCTTTTTGCCTCTATATCTTTTTATATCCTACTTCTCTTTCTTTTCTTTTTTCAAATTACATGTAATTTTTATTGTACTTTGAAAAGCTATTAATTTTTTTTTTTAAGGTGCAGTATTTCTGCAGAGAATACCAGGCTAGAAGCTGCTAACATGGCAATTACAAACGGATCTGAAAGTCACTTCTTGAGGTATTTTAGGGAAGAAGTGCCAAGAATGTCCTGAAAACTGCAATGTTTAGAGAAGAAAATTGCCCCACAGACCCAGATCTTATTGTGCAGCTATACAGAGGCTACAAAAATGAGCATGCATTTTAACCTGAAGATGCATCTTTGTTATTATAAAACATAGACCTCAAAAGGGATTCAGAGGCTACAGCTGACTATCTCTCAATATTGAGCGCAGTCAAATAAAACAGGAAGCAGTGTTCATGAACAAAAAAAAATGAAGAAAATTTAGCAAAAACCTGTAGGGTTTTATCAATCCTTCCCCCGCCACCAGATCTAATGATAACTGCACAAAGTTGCATTCTTTGATTTCATAGTTCCTTCTATTTAGCTGTGCACCTAAAGTTCTTAAAAAGTGTTTCAAAATTGGAAAGTTATTATGATGATCTGCCTTGTGCCCAACTTAGAAACTGCATTAATTGCATTAAGGGTCTAGCAATTCCTTTAAAAGAACGTTCCTCTAATGATATTGAAGGCTGTTATGAACAGCATATCCAGGGAGCTTCGTCATCTACTATTCTCTCCTAGTCACAGCAGAATTAGAACCAATCAGAAAAACTCTCTCTCACTCTGGTGCTTGTTTTACTTGGTAATTTTGTACTTCTATAGCATATTGCATTATCACATCCTAAGCAATTTCTTTTTACTTTAAAAATATCTATCCCATATGGACAAGCGTTTCAAATAATAATGGTCTATAAAACAGTTTTTTGAAGAAGAAAAAAAAAACCTCTACAGAAGCAACGTGATTTGGCACTGGACAGTACTTTATCTGCTGCAGATGTAGGATTCAGCAAAGCCCCTCTTCCTCCCTAGCACCCCTGAATCGTACTTGGAACTGGCAAACAACATTATACTTTGCAATAAATGCTTCATGATATCCATGGAATATTATCATTTGTCAGTTTAATTTATTTTTAATGTCACAGACTAAGTGGTGTCTCTCATTGATCTGGCAGCAGCTTTTTAAATGTATAGCTTGTAATGCTTTGATTTATAAACCTTTTCACACAAACAAACAGACTCACATATAGAGGCCTAAAATGATAAGCTGCTATATACATTACCACTTAAAACAAAGGAGAATTCTTGATGCAGAAATATTGCTTTAAATATTTGCATTAAAAGACTGGATAATTAAATTACGTAATTAGACAGATAACATTACTCTAATGAGGCTGAAGAAGTCCCATATCAAGGGTGCTTTGCTTAACACCATCCAGCAGGTAAGCACTGAGAAAACAGTAAAGTGTTTTTGGAATATAAAGAGTTTCTGAGCAAAGAGTGTTTCACAACCACCCATCTTTCAATGGTAGTTGTTCTCATTGTTGTAATTTGACATAAGGATAATCAGAAAAGAGGGGCCAATAGATTTTAGTTGTTGTTTTTTCCTTTGAAATGAAAACCTCTGGGCTATGTAGAGATCAAGCCATCCAATTTGTTACAATGAGCTTCCAAGAAGGGCTAGGAAAGAGTTGGGCCCCATGCTGGGAGAAATACAGGATATAAATTTCAAAAAAGAATCCAATCCAATCAAATCTACCTGAAATCTTGGAAAACCATGCTCAATCAGAGTTGATAATACTGGGCAAGATGGATTACTGGTCTGACTCCAATATGGCAATTTTTTTTCTGTTCTTAAGTTACAAATCAAACACAAAATCATCAAATATAGCTTGGAAAGTAAAGAGAAACTAGTGTAGTAGATATAGCATCAAACATCACCCTCTCCACAATTAACCCCTTCACCACTTTATAAACTGAGCCTATGGGCTTAGTCTATATTTTCCTACTATGTGTACCTAAACTGGGATGTGGGTATTCAAAGATCAAAGGAGCCAGTTGTTACACAGAGCTACAACAGCTGGCATTTAATTGTCATTCCAGATTTTGTAAACACTTTGGAAAGATCACTTTTTAAAAGCCATATTCCCTTTTAAGGCTAACAAAGAAAACATCTTAAACTACTTTAGCTCAGGCTTTGTTCCCATTGAGTATTTCCTGCAGCTTCAGAATCATAAAACAGGAATGTAACGGTTCTTTGCGATGGGCCATGAGCCAAGAAGTTCCATTGTTTTCAATGGAGGCAGACTAGAACTGGAATGACATACTGGAAATGACACTGGAAGTGGAACTGGTTAGGCATCCATTCACACTCTCTCTTCCACCAACCCCTCCTTCCCCTTGCAGGATGAGTCTTCTCAAAAATTCCAGTACTGTATTACAAACACTAAGAGGAACTCATGCAATGCAAACTATAACACAAAAGACAAATGCTGGTTATCTTTGTGTCCCACTCAGGCTCTAAAGAGCTCAGAGGAGTTTTTAAAGGCTTCCTGCAGTACCACTAAAAACCAGCTGAAAGTATAAGAAAGGAATATGAAGCAACTAAGCTTGAAAGTACATAGACTGTTTGTAGAACAACGCTCCATACACAAAAGCATAAAGTTAACACTGGTAGCTGTGGAACTGTTATTCTGAGCAAAGGGTTTTATTTCAGCAGCTACAGGAATAGCACGGTACCCGTACTTTTGTTCTGCTCATTGCTGTTTCTTAGCACTTCAAGGAGTTTTACTTGTTTAATGTCCCTCCACTTTTCTAACCTTTTACTTGTTTATAATATTTAAAAAATATCTGGCAAGCAATACAGTTTTCTGTTTCAAAATGTTTATTTTTGCTCCTTCAAGTTATTGTCTACCTAACCATATCTTCTTTCCAGGCTTTTTTGAGCAGCCAAAAGGAAATTAGTAATATCAATGTTTTTTCGTTGTGGTGGGCAGAAGGCAGACTCCACTCCATGGCAAAGTTTGAAACACCTAATTGAATCTGATTGGCTGCATGCTTATTAGTTACTCCACTCCTGCTATGATGCTTAATGAATTAATACATTGACTCACTAGAATCACTATCACTATTTTAACTGATTTAAATTTATAGCTAGTTTAATTTTATATATATATGTGTGTGTGTGTGTGTGTGTGTGTGTGTGGTATGTTTTAAGCTATATTTCTTTTTATTTGTTATAAGCCGCCTTAAGCCCCAGACTGAAGAAAGGTAGAATATTAATAAATACAAAAGTAGCAGCAACAACAACTAGTTATTTGCAAATTCATTTCTTTATTTCGCCAACAGTATAGCAGTTGTAGGGTTGGGTGGAGCTGCTAAAATAAGAGAGAGATGCAGATGTCTGAGAAAACTGAACTAATGCATTATCCAATCCCATGCATTAGGATAGCCTTCTCCAACCTGACTGATTCCAAATGTATTGTTCTATAAATCCCATCATCCCAAACCATCAATCAGACCGTAGGATTTGTAATGTAATACATCCAGAAAGAACGAGGTTGATGAAGGCTACTTAAAAACTACTTTTAAAAACATTTCTGAAGGAGCCAATAACAAAATGTGCCAGTAGGGGGCAGTTGCAACAACCAAATATCCTTTCCTTGTAAATGCAAAAACTCTAGCGATTTAATTAATAAATTAACAACAGCAGAACAAATTAAACTCCACCCTTCCTAACATTAGTGACAAATTTGATTTCCTCATTTCTACCTAGCAACATTAATGCATTCATTTTAAGACTTAACATTTGGAGCTTGTGGGGAAACAGGAAGTAAACGAGAAGGTGACTTCTGGTTCATTTCCTGCTTTTCAAAAGACCTTCCCTGACATAAAATAGCCCAAGGTCCCCTCCCCCAAAGTAGCCCTTAGAGAAAAAAAAAAAGTCCCTGGATACAAGGAGAGTATATTTGACAAAAAAGAAAAACAACCAAAATTTTAGAGGTGCAGATGCACAGCAAGTAATACAATCCTCCAAGGTCCCATGAAGGATCAATACAGGCCCTCAACCCTTGGCAGTTGTATTCAGCTTCATCAAATGAAAGTATGCCCTACCAGCTGGCTTTTATTATACAATTGGAGAAACTTTGTGGCAACATGTGCTGCCCTTTGTGTAGCTCAAAATGGCAAAGAAACAGGTTCCAAGAGCATCAAACAGTGATGTTCAATCAGTGCAACAGACCAACACCCTGAACGCATCTAAAACATGCAGAGACCTTTCTAATGGTGCAAAAGGGGCAGAACACTGGAAAAAAGAGATTTTGAAACAGATGGGAAATAGATAAAACTTCTGCAAGTAAACTAATGGTGGATTGTTTTAAAAGGAATTTTAAAAAAGTAACAAACAGCAACGAGCAATATATTATGAAATTATTGTTCTCTTTTTGTACCACAAAGAATAATTAAGTAATGATTTATTCTTTGGGCAAGGGAACTCTTTGATGTGTTACATAACATATTACTTCTTAAAAAAAAAAAACCTTCCAACTTCCAAAATCAATCCACATGAATATTAGGGCATACTATTTACTAGGAAGCCAGTCTGCTCAAAGATAATACTGGAGATATTTCTATCAAATAAATTCTCAAGGAGAAAAATGTATTTTATTACTGTGACCATAAACGTCTTCAGCATTACTTACTCAAGCTAAGGGTTAGTCTGCTACTCCTGCAAGTAATCACTAAATCTAAAATTTCTAGGAAAAGCCCAGGATACTATTAAAGATTGTTTTATTTCCTGTATTTCACTCCTGGCTTCAACAATCTCAAGACCTAAAATACTTATCCCCATATATTAATGCTCAACCCACTTAGAAATACCTCACTGTTTTCCATGAATTTGTCTAGTTTTTTAAAATAAAATCGATACTCCTGATAAGCACTGCTAATTACTGTAGAAATTTCCATGTTCATTGTATTAAACAACCAAAAGTAGTCTAAAGTAGTTCTGTTGTTGTTGTTGTTAACTACTGTGAAAGTGACTTTAACTTATGGCAACCCTATGAGAGACTTCCAAAATCCAGTAATGTTTCACCTTTGTTTCACGGGGTTTTGGACAATTAAACCATTGGCAGAAAGAAAGTTGTTGCTGTGTGCCTTCAAGTCATTTCTGACATGCTAAGGTGAGCCTATCACAGAGCTTTCTGGGCAGAATTTGTTCAGAGGAAGCTTGCCCTTGCCTTCCTCTGAGGCTGAGAGAGTGGGACTTGCCCAAGGTGACCCAGTGGGTTTTCATGGCCAAGCAAGTATTCCAACCCTGGTATCTAGAGTCGTAGTCCAATGCTCAAACCACTTCATTATGCTGATTTTCTAAAGAAAGCTATTACAAAAGATAAGAACAGCACCTGTCTCATAGCATTAGAAAGCCTTTATGGTAACTACCGGTATGTACATATCCAGACTGAGATCAACCCATCAAATTCACTGGATAACTTTGGGCCAATCAGGTCTCTCAGGCTGGCCTATCTCATAGTGCCATTGTGAGGATAAAATGAGGAGAAGATATGGACGCATTTAGAACACCTTGAGTAAATTAGGGGGAGGCAGGATAGAAATATACCTAATATCTACATTAAAATTATTGAGCAATTTGTCTCCAGAAGATTGACAGATCTATCCTGTGATCTGAAAACCTAAGATGAATATGGAGACATGGACTGAAATCTAAATTTGGGGTTTAACTAGTGAGTGTTGTTTCAATCATTCTGTAAAATAGTGAGCTTATACTATTAAAGAAATGAATGGCTACAACGACTTCAATGTTCTTAATTGTTAAACTGATGGATGGGCAAAAAAGGAGAGGTGATTCTGTCCTGCTATTTTTACTGGAGCCAGCATGACAATGTACCTAACAAACCTTTCCTGGCCATGGCAACTGCCTCCTTCTCTTGGGCCTCACGGATTGAGCAGCTGCTCACAAGGAAAAAGAGGAAATGCTGCAGGCTTTAAATTATCAGCAGCAGAATGAGTAGAGGAGTCTGTAGAAGTAACCCGGGCAAAGGCTATCACAATCCTCAAAGATGCCAGAAGGAAATGAAAGGAATTTCCTCTACTCCTGGAGGTCCCGGTCAGTTCTGCCACAGAATAAATAAAATATGATGGTAGGGAATTGTGCTCCAGCCTCAGTCCATTTCAAGCACAGCGTGGTGACAACAACACTTCTCACTCACAATTGTCTGGTCATGCTAGTATGTCAGTTTGCTCAAGCCTCTTAAAAGTGGTGCCATGAGCCAGAAATGCAAGCCACAGAAAACAGATACTGTTTTATTTTATGTAGAAGCGCAGAGGTTTTGTCAGTTAGGAAAAAAGGTTCTAAAACCCCTGTCATTGGATATCATCTGAGATTTCGGAACATTTCACCATGCAAACAGAACAGACACAAGGCATTTGGAGTCCTTCCCTGCTGTAATTTTACAGCACTGTGATTCCACTTAAACTGTCATGGCTGCATCCTATGGAATCCTGGGACTGATATTTTGGTCAAAGGCACCAGAAGAACTGTTTGACTGAGCACTCTAAATAGCCCTCCTTCAACACCAAATACCAGTGCCATTCCTGCACTCCCTAAACTGCAAACCCCGGGATTCCATAGGATATTGAAAGTGGAGTAATAAAATTCAAATGGATGACAGATACAAGACACCGAGGGGGCTTTGTAGTACCGGATTTAGGTCTATACTATGAGGCAGCATGCATAGCCTGGATGAAACCCTGGATCCTCCTGGATGACAGGAAAATATTGGCATTGGAAGGACATGACCTCCATTTCGGCTGGCATGCATACCTGTGGTACGATAAAGCAAAAGTCCAAAAGACCTTTAAAAGTTATGTGATACGCAAGGCATTCCTCAAGGTCTGGGAGAAGTATAAGTCTTATTTCTGTCCCAAAAAGCCATCATGAATTTCACTGCTGGAGATGCTTTCTATTAAGGGATTGAGAAGACACGGTGACTGGCTGACTTATAAGGATCTAGTAAAGCAAAGTGGAAAGGCAGTATTAATGAAAGACCAACGACAGCTAAAAGAGGAAGGACGCAAAATACAATGGTTTCCCTATATGCAAATAAAAGAAAGATTCAAAAAAGACCTACAAGCAGAAGGGGTGGTATTAAGACAAAATGAACTGGAAGATTTGATGCTAAAAGGAGAAAAAAAGTTAATTTCGAGATTGTACAAGAAGTTGTTATCCTTTAATCTAGAGAGAGAGACAGTTAAAGACTGTATGATAAATTGGGCCAGAGATCTCAATCATAATATCCTCTTAGAAGAGTGGGAAACAATTTGGAAAAATAATATGTTATATTCTAGATCTTATGCCCTACAAGAAAATGTGTTGAAGATGGTGTACCAATGGCATTTGACACCCAACAGAATAGCAAAAATGAACAAGAATATGAACAATCACTGTTGGAAATGTAAAGACCAAGTGGGATCTGTCTATCATATGTGGTGGGGATGTGACAGAGCAAAGAGATTCTAGTATGCCATACGAGTTAATATGCAACAAATTTTGAAACAGAAAATTGACTTGTTTCCTGAATTTTTCTTATTGGGGATCTTTGGTGCAGATAACACTATGGATTTCGGCACCAAAAGATTAGTATGGCATTTTATTGTGGCAGCCAGACTTGTTTACGCTAAATATTGGAAATCAACTTGCATCCCCACAGTTGATGAATGGATAAAAAAAATCACTGAAATTGCACAGATGGACAAAATGACTTACAGATTGGAGAACAAGATGGACAGTACATTCTATAAAGCTTGGGAGTTCTTTACAGAGTTTTTGGGAAATAAGAGAATTCCAACTAATGGTTTCCAACCTTGTGTACTGAGGAGAGATTAAATGATTTTTTTATGGAATCAACTTATAAATTTTACTTTCGCTCTATGGGGACATATGTTTGATTTCATAATACGGTATACACAAGGATCAAGTAGGAAAGTGATAATTTATTGTTAATATAATGGGAGGTAATCCCTAGGTAATATTGTGGAGAGAGGTAGAAGAAAGAGAAGAGTGTTGATGTAATATGTTTGTTTCTGAAAGAATAGGATTGTGAAGGTACATCATTAATATTATGCAGTAGATTTAAGGATTTATTGAATAAAATGGTATTGTTAATACAGAATTATTATATAATTAGAGTTGAGGCAAATGTGTGACAATTAGAATATTAGTTATTTTCCTTTCTTATATTGGGAGGTACACTTTTTGAAAATATTATAAGGCTGTATCTCACTCAAAGGGGAAGTGCTTTATGTTTCGTGTAAATTATGTACATAGGTGTTGTATGTGTATTATTTGTATGCTTTCTACTACTATGTTTGTTATGTTATGTACGTTATGTTTTTTTCTAGTTCTTAATAAAAAATATTTAATAAAGAAAAAGAAAAGGAAAAAAAAGAAAGTGGAATAATAGCACTATAACAGGCTAGTGCAGAAATTGCCCAGGATTCCATGCAGCCACAGCAGTTGAGGCAGAATCATAACATTATAACTGTGTAGTGTGAAAGGATCCCTGGTGAGCCAGAGAGTGTTTTTATCTACATACGAGTAACATAAAGGAGAAACAGAAGAAGAAGCAGCTACTGCAAGCTTTAACAGTTTCCAAAATGCTCTGCAATTAAGCAAACTGTGGTTTGCCCAAGTTCAGCTGACTAAATAGTTCCCTTCACTGGTCCACAGCACAGATAATCAACCTGAGAGTAGATTACTCTGACGTCCTGTACTGCTCTGACTAGGTTAAGGACAGAAACTGTCTTTTAGCCTGCATAAGACACATGTAGTGGTGATGGCTGTATCCCTTCATGTCATTTCCAACTTATGATGACCCTAAGGAAAACTTATCATGGGGTTTGCTTGGCAAGATTTGTTCAGAGGGAGTTTGCTCTTGCCTTCCTCTGAAGCTGAAAGAGTGTGACATGCCCAATGGAGACATACTGCATGATTCACTTATAAGCTCATCCCATCTCCTTTCTTATCATGGGCTGTTTTTTTGACTGCCACTTGTGCTGAAGGAGGTGAAGCAACTGAGATGATGGTAGCCAACAAAGCAGATAGCAAGTCTAAACAGGAAAGTTCTCCATTTTTCAAGAGAAGCCTGCCTCCTGTTATTTCAAGTACCAAGAAGTATGGTTTTAGTCCCTTTATTATCTGCAGCAGAAAGCAGTCAATCATCTTCCACAGCAAACCACCTTTTCTAACCCCCACTAACATACCTCAAGCAACATTCAGGCAGCAACAAAATCAGTGGCAAATGTACTAACGACTGTACAAAACAGGATTTAAAATTAGGAAGGCAGGTGTCCTAAGTGCATTCACCCATAAAACTGGGCTATCAATAAGCATCCATCTGCTTCCTGTTACATGTGAAAAAGAATAACGTTCATCTCACTCAGTCAACCATATATACTATTCTTACATATACAGTGGAAGATAATAATAGTCTGATTTCAAGTACTGTTACGTACTACAGAATCTAACTTCTTTTTCAACATCTTGCTATATTAAAGTTATCCTTATAGATTACTTGACATAGTTTTTGTCAGTTACTACTGTTAGCAATTCCTTAAAAACAAGTCTTTCCTCTTTACTCATTCCAGAAAGAACAAACAAAATGGATGTCAAACTACTCATATCCTCTTTCTTTCTTATGGTTACCTGAGGGACTTTCCTTGCTACACAATTACAGCACCATGATTCCACTTTCACTGCCATCATCATCATACGGGATCCTGGAATTTTTAGTTTAGTGATGCACTAGAGCTCTGTGGCTAAGAATATGACCCCACACACACATACACACACCTTAAACTGCCAAAATTCATAGGATTCTGTGGTAGTTAAGTGAAATCATAGTACCATAATTGTGTAGTGTGAAAAGTATCCAAGAATTAAGCAGTCAGAGGTACAAATAAGGAAAAGTAGTGCAACATCAGGTTTATTTGATCAAATACTGTCAAACAATACTTAAATTTTTCTAGCATTAATTGATTAGAACAAAAAGAAGAGAGATTAATCAAGCTACTGTTTTCTGCAATATTCTAGAATTTCATTCTTCCCAGAATCTTTACAGATAAAGGCCCTTCCTTGTTCACTAGAAATACAGGAGATTCTGAGCTAGTAATGACTCTTGTACACTTGTGGCCCATTTAGAGCTTCTCTCTTCTGCTTACAAAAGTTTTGGCACGTATGCCTGAGTATTTCTGATCATGTGCAGTTTTTTTTTCCTTCAAAAAAAAAATGGACAGGAACCTGAGTATGTGTAAAATGCCTGTTGTTTGTAAAGGGAATGATTCCTTGCTTATCCAAAGACTGTGGAAACTGGTATCACTTGTCTCCCAGTCCACCTGCCTGCCGACGAAGGTAGCAGTTGCACAATTACTGTACCAGCCTGGGAAAGAGTGCAGACAATCATTCAACGAACAGGAAATCAGAAAGCCAGCCTCTATTTTGGGTGGGCCAATGCATCAGCAAGGCACCAGAGGATCAAACTGAGTTTCAGTCAGAGCTTTGAAATGACTAGTTACAAATGACAAAATTTACTATAATAATCAATAATGAAGTTATCATATTTGCTGGCTTATAAGACATACCCGTGTACAAGACACACCCATTTATACACTGGCAAGTACTATTTGCTGACATGTAAGACACACTGGTGTATAAAATGCACCCCATTTTCAAATAGTATTTTTCGAGGAAAAAAGTGAGTCTCATACGCCAGCAAATTACAGTATATTACAACTATAACACAATGAGGGATAACTTGTGGTAGAAGTGTAATTATAGTTACAACATGGAGACATGACACACTGGAAAAGACAATAATGCTAGGGAAAACGGGAGGCTGTAGGAAAAGAAAAAGACCGTATTACAGGTAATTGATTCAAGCAAGGAAGCCATTGCCTTGAGTTTGCAAGACATGAACAGAGCTATTGATGACCAGGGATCATGGAGACCTCTTGTTCATAGGGTCAAATATCTGTCAAAACTCACTTAAGAGCAAATAACAGCAACAATAGTTACAAGAAGTATATAGTGGCATTCTCATTTTTCATAGCAGCTTTCAAGATATTTCTGCTTAGTAAGGAAATAATTGCTTTCTTTAAAAAGCAGCTTTAATAGGAACAGGTTGCTTACCTGTAACTGTGGTTCTTCGAGTGGTCATCTGTGCCATCATACACTAGGAGCTTTAGCGCCTGTGCGGTAGCGTTCGGAAACTTCTAGAGCTTGTTCGCTTGGCGGGAACCCCTCCCCCACGCCGGTACTGCGCATGCTCCTCCCGCCGAGCAACGGTCTCTCCTCAGTTCTGTCGTCCGCCGTAGAACCTACAGGGACCTGAGAAAGAGGGGAGGAAGGGCGGGTGTGTATGATGGCACAGATGACCACTCGAAGAACCACAGTTACAGGTAAGCAACCTGTTCTTCTTCTTCGTGGTCTCTGTGCCTTCATACACTAGGAGACTGTGTAGCTTACCGGTCGGACGGCGGGTCAGGTCCTACAGCACGGAAGCCAACACCTCACGTCCAAACCGGGCATCTCTGCGCGACCGGCAGTCGAGCCTGTAGTGGCGCACGAAGGTCGATGGTTGGGACCAGGTCACCACACGGCAGAGTTCATGCAGGTCAACTCCTCGCAGGAGGGCCGCAGAAGTAGCCACCGCTCTGGTGGAGTGGGCTCGAAGCAGGACTGGCGGAGGCTTCCTCGCGAGCTCATACGCCAGTTGAATAGTCCTCACCACCCATTTGGAGAAGCGCTGGGTGGACACTTTGAGGCCCTTCCGACGTCGCCCATAGCAAACGAAGAGATGCGGCGTCTGTCGGAAGGAAGCAGTCCTGTCCATGTAGAAGGCCACGGCCCGACGCACGTCCAGGGAGTGGAGAGACCGCTCCAACGGTGTCGTCGGGTTCGGGAAGAAGGCAGGCAGGATGATGTCCTGGTTGAGATGGAAACTGGACACCACCTTAGGCAGGAACGAGATGTCAGGTCTCAGGACCACCTTGTCCCTGTGGAAGACCGTGAAGGGCTCATCGGATCGAAGAGCTGTGATCTCACCCGCTCGCCTCGCTGAGGTCACCGCTACCAAGAAGGCAGTTTTCATGGTCAGGAGCCTGTCATCCGAGGTCGCCATCGGCTCGAAGGGCGGCTTTGTCAGCTGCGAGAGCACCAGCGAGAGGGACCACGGCGGTAGCGGCGGCGATACCGGCGGGTAGAGATGATGAAGTCCTTTCAGGAACCGCTTAACGGTATCGTTCCTGAAGAAAGCCGAGGCAGCCGATCGTGGCGGTTGGTATGCCGCGATCGCGGAAAGATACACCTTCAGGGATGGAAACGCCAGCCCCTGTTGCCGGAGGTGCAGGAGGAAATGCAGGACGGTAGAGAGCCCCGCGGGCGATACCGGCTCACTCCTCTCGTTAGCGAAGGTCAGGAAGCGTCGCCACTTGTATTGATAGTTGCGACGGGTGGATTCCTTCCTGGCCGCGACGAGGACGGTACCGAGCACGGGATCGTCTAGTGCGATATCCTCCAGGCATGGAGGGCCAGGCGTGGCAGGTCCGGATGGAGGACTCGGCCGCCGGAGTGGGAGAGCAGGTCCGGTGTCGGTGGCAACCGGAGCAGGTCGTCTCGTGCGGCTTGTAGCAGGGGTGCTAACCAATGTTGCCTCGGCCAGTACGGGGCTACCAGGATCGCGTCGGCTCGGTCGGCGAGGATCTTCGATATCGTCCGGCCGAGCAGCGGGAACGGCGGGAACGCGTAGAGGAGTTCCCCGGTCCACGGAAACTGGAAAGCGTCCCCGATGGAGGCACGATCGTGGCCCGCTCTGGAACAGAATCGGCGACACTTCGCGTTTTCCCTGGTCGCGAAGAGGTCGATCGATGGTTCGCCCCAGCGGTCCCGAATCAGTCTGAACGCCTCTCCGGAGAGAGACCATTCGTGATGGGATGAGGTGTCCCTGCTGAGGGCGTCTGCCGTGGTGTTCTCCTGCCCGGCCAGGTGAACTGCCACGGGATGCGTATGCAGGCGAATGCACCATTCCCACAAGTCGAGTGCAATGTTGAGCAGGGTTGTGGAGTGAGTCCCTCCTTGTCTGTTGATGTAACAGACGGCGGTGGTATTGTCCGTCAGAACCAGGACCGTCCGCCCCGCTACGACGTGGCGGAACGCCCGTAGCGCTTTCAAGACGGCGAGTAGCTCCAGCGCGTTGATATGGAGAGCGGTCTCGTCGTCGGTCCATCTGTCGCAGACTCTGAGATCGCCGCAGTGGGCACCCCATCCATACAGGGAGGCGTCGGTCGTTACCGTCACCTTCGGTGTCGGCTGTTGGAAAGGCATCCCTGACATGAGATTGCGTCGCAACTGCCACCATCGGAGGGATGAGCGGACGTCTCCCGGCAGCTGCAGTCGGAGTGTCTGTTCGTCTCGCAGGGGGTCGAATATGCGGACGAACCAGTGTTGAAGAGGTCTCACTCTCAGCCTGGCGAGATATGTCACAGCGGTCGTCGCAGCCATGTAGCCCAAGAGCTGCTGGACGCTTCTCGCAGATAATGTCGGGGCCGTACGCGCGTGAGCGGCGGCCCGGATCAGGGTTTGGGCTCGAGACTCTGGTAGGTACACCCTGGCGGAGGTCGAGTCGAGCGTCGCCCCGATGAAGTCCAAGATCCTCGCCGGCTCGAGGTGGGACTTCTTCGGATTCACCCATAGACCAAGGCGGGTCAGGAGTGACAACGTCATGTGGACGTCGTGGTAAAGTCTCTGTTTGCAGGACGCCACCAACAGCCAATCGTCGAGGTAAGGGAAGACAGAAGCACCCTTCGTCCGCAGGAAGGATACCACCGGGGCCATGCACTTGGTGAAGACCCTTGGGGCAGTCGAGAGTCCGAACGGCAGCACCTTGTACTGGTAACAGGTGTCGTCGACTGCGAAGCGGAGGTACCGTCTGTGCTGCGGGCGAATGGCGATATGGAAGTATGCGTCTCGGAGATCGATGGAGGCGAACCAGTCCCCTCGATGTAGGAAGGGCAGGATCGACGGTATCGTGACCATCTTGAACCTTTTGGGGCGGATGTAGTAGTTCACCCCTCTGAGGTCTAGGATCGGTCGGAGGGTACCGTCGGCTTTCGGTACCGTGAAGTACCTGGAGAAGAAGCCGGTGGTCTTGGCCTCTTGCGGGAGCTGCTCGATCGCCCCTTTCTGGAGGAGGGATTGGATCTCTTCCAGGAGGGCCGGACTTGACGGCGTGGAATAGTAAACGCCTCGAGGAGGAATATCGAGAAACTCGATGGCGTAGCCAAGACGGACGATGGAAAGCACCCAAGAGTCCGTAGTGACACACTGCCACTCCGCGAGATGTTGAGCAAGAGTCGGTCGGTCTCCGAGCGCTGATGGTAGGCTGAAGAGTGGGTATTGGTAGGTCCTGCCAGGCACGTCAAAACCGAGACTTTGTCTCGGAGGAGGACTTCTTGGACGAAGCCGGGCGTCGCCTAATCGTGCGTCTGGCCGATGAGCCGGAGGACGGTCTCGACTGTCCAGACTGGGCCGAACGCTGGAACGACGAGGTGGAAGATCGTCGCCAGGATGGGCGGAAGGTGGAGGTCCTGCGGGCTTGCGTGGCCGGCTGTAGCCCGATCTTCTTGGCGGTCAGCCTCGCCTTAACGAGATTGTCCAAAGCTTCGTCTGTGGACGAATTGAATAGGCCCTCACCGTCGAAGGGGAGATCTTCAATCCTCCTTCTGGTGTCCTCCTGGATGTCGGCTGGCCGCAGCCAAGCATGGCGGCGCAGGCCGATGGATCCCGCCATGACCCGGGAGGCAATCTCCACTGCGTGCCTGGAGGAGGCCATCTGCTGCCGAGCGATGGAGATGGCCTCATTGAAGATCACGGAGGAGGCTTGGCGGATGTCCTCCGGTACCGCCTCCATCGCCGGTTGCAGGCGATCGAGCACCTTTTTCAGGTATGCCGCGAGGCAAGCCTGAGTGTTGGACAGCCTGATCTGCAAGGAGGCAGCTGAATAGAACCTTCTTGCATAGGCGTCCAACTTCCTGCCCTCTTTGTCCGGCGGGGTGGTGTGTTGCCTGCCGGAGCCTTTCGTCTGTGCCGACTCGACCACCACAGAGTTCGGTGCAGGGTGATTAAAGAGATAACCGGCGTTATCCTTCTGCACCCTGTAGAGGTGTTCCAACCGCTGCGGTATCGGCTGAGCCGAGGCCGGCCTATCCCAGGCGGCCTTCACCAGTCTGGATACCCGGGGCAGGAGAGGCAGCGGGGCCGCGGCAGGTCGCTTCCCTTCAAAGACGGAGAAGGCTGGATCGTCGTCCTCCGGCTCCGCATCGGCGATCTTCAGGCCGAGGGTAGTAGCCATGCGGAGCAGCATCGCAGAGAACTGGTGGACGTCCTCTGGAGCAGAATCTGGGATCGGGTCCCCGAATCCCAGCGGAGGAGACTCCTGGGAGGCCGCCTCAGACACCTCTGATTCCGCACTCGAGTCGTACGACTCTGAGGTCGGTGAGTCCTCTCGCCGCTCGCTTTCCGGCTCCTTCGCAGTCGCCACAGGTGTTGCCTTCCTAGGCTTCTCCGCAGCCGGGGCGGTGGTAGTAGCAGCGTCCCGCTTGGGCTGGCTGACTACTGACTTCACCTTCTTAGTGGTGACAGGGGTAGTCTGGCAGGCTGACGTCGTCGTAGCCCGATCAGTCACCACTGACTCCGTAGGGCGCGTCGCCGTTGCCGTGACCCTAGGAGGTGGCGATATCGCCCGATACCGAGGTGAAGGCTCCCTCGCCCTATGATATCGAGGAGAGGGAGAGCGGCTGAAGGAGCGGCGGTCCGACGGAGATCGGCTTCGGCGTCGACGGTACCGAGCCTCGTCCCCTCTAGGCGAGCGCGATTCGCGCTGTCGACGAGGTGACCGGGACCTCCGGAAGGTCTCCCAGCGACTCGGGCCACGATGGTACCGATACCGGTACGATGGCGAATGTGACCGATAAGAGGCCGGGCGCTCTCTCCATTCAGATTCCCTCGCGTACCTGGCCACGTAGGACGCCGAGGTGTATCTGGAGGCAGACGAGCGAGGTTGTTCCTCTCTTGTCTCCCTAGGAGGCGGCGAGGCCACCGGACGCTCGGAAGAGCGGGACCGGGACCGGAAGGAGGTCGAACGCCGCTCCGGAGAAGCAGAGGGCTCTCTCTGCTGCAGGTCGGCCGACCTGCGACGGCTAGGAGGGCGGTGGCGCTCCTCCACCAGGGTTGGAGGGTCTGCCACAGGCGAGTCCGGGCGCTGTTGGGAACGTCCTCGATCTCATCCTCCGAGAGATCGACGGACTCGCCTCGCCCTTTGGAAGGCTGCTGAGTAGGAGGAGGAGTAGGAGGTTGAACGTCCCCAGCCGGGGAGCGCTTCTTCTCCTTCTTCTTCTTCTCCTTGCCCTTGCCTCCGTCCGGAGCAGGGCGCTTTTTAGCAGGCGTCTCCGTCAGGGGAGCCTCAGCCTTCCTCGCCGTCGAGGATCCTTTCGCTGACTTGGCAGCCGCCGACAGCTTCGGGATCCTCGGTAACGCCGAGATCGGCGTTTCGCCGGTACCGAGCCCGATACCGACGAGGTGGACGGAACGGCAGCCGCCGATACCGTCGATGGCGTGGTCGTCTTCTTGTCGGCCATCTTGGAAGTGGAGGTCTCGTCTATCGCCCGCAGAGACTGTTCCCAACAATAAGACTTAAGTCTCGCGGACCGGTTGCGGAGAGTTTGGGGAGTAAAATCCCGGCAAATTGGGCAAGTCCGAATGTTGTGGGACTCACCCAAACAGAAAAGACACTCCTTGTGGCCATCGTTGAGGGCAACTTTGCGCCCGCAGGACACGCACTTCTTGAAGAGCGCGGACATAAGACGAAGAACGCCAAACTGCGAAATCCGAAAAGACCAAAAGCCGAAGGGGGAGTCCGAAAGAGAGGTCAGAGACAGTCCAAAAGTCCGTAAAACCGTGAAAACAGCAAGCCAAGCACAAAAGTGAGAGGAACAAACCAAAGAACCTTCCGTACGCGACGGCGGACGAGAAAGAACTGAGGAGAGACCGTTGCTCGGCGGGAGGAGCATGCGCAGTACCGGCGTGGGGGAGGGGTCCCGCCAAGCGAACAACCTCTAGAAGTTTCCGAACGCTACCGCGCAGGCGCTAAAGCTCCTAGTGTATGAAGGCACAGAGACCACGAAGAAGAACAACTAGTTACTCTGAAGGAGGTACACCTACGATCTTTTTAAGAGTAATTTCCCAAGCTCTAGTGTTAACTCCAGTGAAATACTGCCATTATTGAACAGCAAAGGCGCAGTTGGAGGAAAGGAAGCGCACAGTCCTGTTACCTAAGTTAAAGTCTGCTCATTTGGTACTGGATGGTACCAAATGGCAGCTTCTCACATTTAGGGCATGTTTGATGAGCAGGACTCAGTTGAAGGAAGACTATTATCATATGCTCTTTCTGAATAACTGAGCTGGCTCTAATATTTCTTATCATCATTAACTTACTGGCGGTTTCCCCAAAGCATGGTCAGAAAAAGTTTCAAAAGAAATTAAGAAGAGGCACAACACTGCCTTAGCAAGTCATCAGACTTGTCATGGTACTTCCAGATGGACAGCGCCTGGTAATAGTGAGTACTAGTGAGTCCCACTCTGGGAGAAAGGCAGCATATGAATACAGTAAATAATAATAATAATAATAATAATAATAATAATAATAATAATAGTAGTAGTAGTAGTAGTAGTAGTAGTACAGTTCACCTTCCACATTCGCTAGGATTAGGGGCACAAAACCCTCGCAAAAGTGAAAAATTGCAAATATCAAAATTTGTGTATGTGTGTCTGTGGGAAAGGGACTGAGGCATGGTGGCCCTATGTTTCCTCTCTCTCCCTCATCTCCTTCCTTGGGTGTATGTGGGGCATTGGGAGAGAGTTTGTGGTGCTGAGAAATTGGGCTACAAGCTGTCCTGAGCTCGCTGGTGGAGGAGAAGGAAGACTGGAGGCAGGTTTTTAAAGAGCGATGTAGCCTGATCGGAGCCACCAAAGGGAAGGTTCCCCGAAACAAAAAGTGCCTGAGGTGGGGGGAGGGAGTGGAGAAATGCACAAATAAGCAAATCTGTGAATGTCAAATCCACAAATGTGGAGGGCCAATTGTAAATAACAACAAGAACAACGCTAAACAAAAGACAAAGTGAAGTTATTCTGTCTTTCTTCCTTATCAGTTTTTCTAGAGTAGGAATAAACAATGGCAGTGGGAAAACAGAAGAGTTGAAAAAGTTAGACATCTGAATCCTCTGAAAAATTATACGAGTGAAGCAAAATTACTGTATAATAAAACTTCACCTGGAAGCACTCCTATTAAAGCTCAGTCTACTGAGTGAGTTCAAACATAGTGGACACAAAGCCATATGTGATATTATGAAAGCTGAATAAATTCACAGAAAAGAAAGCCTTCCCACATCCCAATCTCCTCGATTTTTTTGATGCTTCTTTTTGCTGCATCTTTCTTGGGTCTAGGGCTTGAAAACTCCAATGAAGCCTTCTCTACCTCTCATTTCTATGACCAGTGAAGACCATTGCTGGAGTTCCTGCCTCAATCTCTCCCTTTCATTCTGTTCAAAGAACATTGCCCTACCCACATACGCTCACAAGCTGAACTCTCAAAATACCCAATGACCCTCTAGAGTAGTGAAACATTTCTTGAACTGCCTGGTGCATATCCATTTCTTGTGGCCTCCCACTACATAAGATCCCCAGTTCCTGCCCTACTGTTTTGGAATGGAAGCCACGTATCCTTCCTATGTACCCATGTACCAATAATGCATGACCCTCAGCAGCCACTCTATAGGGCCAGTCCTGTTTGCCCCACTTGTTACCCATTATGTTCAATATAATCCTACACATAACTTTGCTTAAACAGTAATCAGTCTGCTTCAAATATATTTACTTGCATACTAGCTGGCAGTTACTAAATGGACTTTGTTCTTACAGCTGTGTGCAGAACATAAACTTGTAAAAGAAAATAATCTGGACACACTGTAGTTTAATCCAACTATCAATTTGGCTACTAATCAAAATCTTCCATCACAATCAACACCTATTTATGGAACTTGTCCAAGAAGACAATCTGGTATGTCCACAGAAATCCATTAAATTCATTAAGAGACCCAGTTCACTGTAATGTATTGCTTATCATACAGAAACCAATCACACTGTTTCACTTAATACATAAGCAGAAAGTCAGTGTATTGACTGAGTACCCTAAACTTTGTGTCAACGATGTAGTATGGGATGCATTTTTAAGCAAATACCATGTTTGCCAAAAGCACAGGAAGAGTGTTTCATTAGGAAAACTTTAACAAACAACATGATCAATTAATGACAATAATAGAATCATGATAAATCAAGAAGCGCTGGTGACCCTGGTGGTGCAGTGGTTAAATGCCAGTACTGCAAGCCATAAGGTTGTGAATTCGATCCTGCCGGGCTCCAAGGTTGACTCAGCCTTCCATCCTTCCGCAGGTTGGTAAAATGAGTACCCAGCTTGTTGGGGGCATGTATAGAAAAATGTATCGAAATACATGCTATTTGTAAGTTGTTCGCCGCCTCGATCCATATGGAGCGGCGGGATACAAATAAATAATAAATAAAAATAAATAAAAAAACAAAAAGAAGAGACCACGATATCTAAAAAGGCCAGACAATTTATTCCCTCTCCATAAACCCATGTTGAAACAGTGTACCAACTGAAAGATAATATGACACAGGGACAACTAAAGCAGAAGCTCTCATACTGAGCTATTTCTTTTAGAACATAGCTACTGAAAGTATGAATCAGAGAATTATAAACTGTATACCTGATCACTGATTCCAGAGTCCCAGTTTTTCTGGATAAGGGCCAAGTTACTGTAAATATGTACTCCTTTTTATTTTAATAGATAGCTTACTGTGTTATGTTTTCTGCAGCTTGCCTGAATTATATTTGTTGTTGTTGTGTGCCTTCAGGTTACTTCTAACTTATAGCAACCCTAAGGCAAAACTATCATGAGGGGCTTCTTTTGGCAGAATTTGTTCAGAGGGGGGTTGCCTTTGCCCTCCTCTGAAGCTGAGAGACTGTGATCTGCCCAAGGTCTCCCAGTGGGTTTCCATGGCCAAGCAGGGATTCAAACCCTGGTCTCCAGAGTTGTACTGCAACATTCAAACTGCTATACCACACTGGTTCCTTCTGAATTATATAGAGATGTCCAAATGCAGAACATGGGACAGGAGACATGATTCTAAGTACAGGAATACAGGGCTTAGTGAAAGGTGCTGGAGTACTTATGGAGGCAGCTTTGCAGAAGGTAGATGGGTGTGGACCTGAGCCGTTACTTAGATGGGAAACCCATGGAATAAATAATAGTATATTGGCATTGTTTAAAAGAAGAAGAAAAAACTAGTGTTGCATAACATTTTCTACTCACATAGCAAGTGAGTTTTCAACTAGTGTTCTGACTCTGAGCATCTAGAAAAGGACAAAAGGAAAGCCGCATTAGAGATATGAAGGCTTGCGGGGGTGGGAGGACAGAAACTTCTGGGAAAAATCAATTTTTTCTTTTCATTTTTCTGAAGCCATAACTTTCCGGATATGTTGAGAAAAGAACTGGATTATGGAATATTTTGTTTCTGATTGATGAATAAATTGTGTAAGACAAGATGTTCACACATTAATTTCCCCTACATTATTTCTAAAAACAACCTAGCAGGTAGGCTTCATGCAAGACTACGTAAAGCGGTGCTATTCAAACTGGTGGTTTTTAGGCTGGTGCCAGTGCACAAGTCATCAGCTGTCAGTCTGCAGAGAGTTTCCAGGAAAAGAAAGAAAGAGTAGTAGCCAATGGGTACAAAAATGATACTGGTCTCTGGCACACGGTAGGGGGAGAATGCTAGTTCTCCAGTACCAGAGAGACTCAGAATGTACAGATGTACAGTGTCAGCTCATTGTAATTCCTAGTCCTGATATCATTTACCTTTTTTAATGGGATTAAGTGTTTTACGTCTATTTGAAACTACAGAGCACAAAAGGAGATAAAATAATTTTCTCTAGTCTGCTAATGTTGATGATTTCTTCTGTTCTTACTCGGTGGGGGGGGTGTTCAATTCTCACAAACTGGCAAAACCAAAGATGTTGCCTACAGTTCAGGTATTCCTTACAGTTCAAGACCTTGTAGTTCTGCTGATAAGAAAATTTTCAATTTGTAATTATTTTTTGAATAAACTGCACTTTGATATATCAAACATGATGATTTTATGTCAAACCAAGTTTACTTAACACATTTTATATTCTTACAGTAATAAAGTATCTTGCATTTTTCAATTTTTTTTCTGAAAATCATCAGCTGGCATCCCACCAATAGTTACAAGACCACAAGCCACACAATTATGACCTCATAATTTGGGGGATTCACATTTACAGTTATTAATAACTGAAAGTGAGTCCAAAATACTGTCTCATAAACTAGGTAGCACCCCAACAGGAGGGTTTCTGAGGTGCTGCAGATTGGAGCTCTGGGAAATGATGTCTGTAGTACTCTCCCTGTTTTGGGTCATGTTGAAACAACCACCTGCAGCAGAGCTCTGCAGGGTCTCTCCAGCTACACCTCTCAGTGTGCTCCTCAACTGGGAGAGTACTGCATTCATCATTTCCCAATGCCTTCGTCTGCAGTGCATTGGAAATCCCTTGGATGGGGAACTGCCAAGCTTAAGGGGCAATGTGTATGGCATCAACAGCAGTAAGTACAACAACAGAGCTCTGTCATTGGAGCTACGTCTGCTAAGGCAGGATCTCAGCCTTCAGTTTCCTTCTGGAGAAATAACAAACCATGCTTGCCCACCACCATCACAGGTTTTCAAAATTTCCAGAAATTCTACATCTCTGAAGCTGCAGATAATGCCTTGAATCCTGCATAGGATTTATGTATGAGTAAGTGTTGTAGTTACAGTGCTATGCAGTAAATCCCCACCGGACACCCCCAAACCCCACTCACAGGGAAGCAGCCGCTGTGAGTCAATGATGGGGGGGGTCTGTTCCTCTGTTGCTCAGGAAGTAGCAGACTGCCATTTCCACTCCCTCCCCTGAGCAATCTCCAGGGTGACCAGCAGAATCAGAGTCTCTGCTGCAATTCCCCCTCTCATCAGAGATCACTTGCACAAGTGCGAACATCAGTCAGCCACTTCCCAATTGAAAGGGCAACACCCCCCCTTTGATCACAGTGGATGCTGCCCAGTAAATGAGGACTGGGGGACTTCCAGAGTCCCTACGTAGTCTCTAACTGGGGGCTACGTATGGATCACAAATACATGACACGCAAAGTGCAAAACTCTAGGTTATGCATTTGTAACAGCAGGTTCTGGCCATGTCTTTTTCTATTCAACTAAGGAGAACAGAAAGAGGAATTTTGTCAACTTAGATTTTCTTTCCTTTCCTCTACCCCAGGAAGCTTAGGGCAAGTCACAGTTTATTATTTTAACTTCACAGCAAATGTGTGAGATGTTTAGGTCAAAACATACCATCTTGCCAAAAGTATTCACTGGGCTTCACAGACTAAATTTGATGCTCTCATAGTTTTATCACACTGCGGCGAAGAGAAAGAAGTTGTGTATAATGTATTTTTGTGTGGTGTGTGTGTGTGTGTGTGTGTGTGTGTGCATACAAACTGAGCAGAAATGCTTCTTCCTGAAAATCTGTCTAGAGGCTGATGTTTAAGTACCTGAAGCCTCCAGAGTGGAACCTGGCAGTGGCTGTTAAAAAGATCTGTGTTAACACACCATGATTAAGAAAACAAAGCTGAGCTTTCCTTGGCCAGAACTTCAAGTTAATTTTAGAAGGCACTCAGTAATTACTCAACTAAAATTTGGCCAGAACATTGGAGTCAGTCATGCAATACTTGCAGAATTTTCCAAGGGATACTGTGATGACCATCAGGACTACCTCCTGCTGAATTAACGAGACATCCTGTTTCATTTCCTCAGACACAGATTGAAAAGACTGAAATCTGATTAGTCAAGAAGCAAAGTTGGCAGTCGCTTACACCTAATGTCTCTATCAACTGTAATACAATAAAGGTTATAAAAGACTTTGTGCTCTAAAGTAAATCATATGTTACAACTAAGAGTAGATTGCAAATCAAGGGTAACTCTGATTCAACCCATTATCTACTTACATCTGCCGAGTTACTACCCCTAGGTGCTCCTTCATCATTTTGCCCATGCACAAACTGTTAACAGATTTATTTGTCCTTACTGATCCTAGTAAACCATAGCAGGAGGCTTTTCTACATAAGAGAATGTGTTACTGCATGACTTCAACATGAAATCAGCCTTTCATTCTCCCCAGACACTTGCATCTTGTCAAATCTTGCCTAACAAAGAAATCTGCTCAAAAGTTTGTACTTGAGTTGTGTATATTTGATCGTACCTAATAAAATCTATCTGACCACTGATTTGGTGATTGTTTGTTTGTTTATTTGTTTGTTTGTTTTGTGGGCCAGCACAGCTTACTCTGCTTTATCCCTAAAAACTGAATGCAAAGACATAGTTTATATGATGTTCAGGACAAGGTCTTTTAGAAATGAGAAGCATCCTGTTTGTAACTGACTATAATATGGAGGTAACCCCCGACTTGGCACCCACATTGCTGTTCTAGTGTCCCCTTAATTATTTTGATTTAAAAAGGCCTGAGGGTCATAAAGTTCACAGTAAGTCAGAGCTGAAATAATAAATGGCTTATTTTCCATCCTGGTAGAGGAAATACATCACGACCCATTGTGGGACATTCACAGATGCTGTTTTTACAGGAAAGTGTAAAAATAACTGCATCGGCTTGCCTTGCTGCTCAGACTCAAACAAAGCCCCTTACTACAATTGACACTTGGAAAGAAAAGGCAAGTTTTCAAAACACATTCAGTAAACTTAAAAGGAAGCAGTAGCTTAAGAGGGGAAATAATAGATACTAATTATTTAAAAGGAAGAAGGAACTTTGTCAAAACATAATTAGCTAGAACTGGACAAACTGTAAGTTACTGTAAGCTACTGGCCCTTAAGCATAAGAAAAAGCTCAGATGTAGGATGCTTTTGCCTAAAAATATTAGTGCAGCTGAAATAATGCTTTTTCTACAAATCATAATTAAGGCTGGAGTATTACAGTGGTTTTATGCCAGGAGAACTACTTTTTACAATTGTGTTGTATAAGGAGGCATTCCCATGCAAGATGTTTCTGGGTGGCACCATAATTGTAAGATGGTACCAGTCACAGCTCCACCCCTGTAACCCACATGGCCATTGACCAGCCACAGGGGAGCACCTGGAAAACTCTCTTGAGCTGCTGATGAGCTGGCTGCCCTATATTCTTTTCTCAGCAACTTGGACTTCACATTCCACCAGCTTGATCTTTGACCAAGGTTGCAATCCTATATCTACTTACCCAGAAGTAGGATGTATTCAATTCAGTGAGGTTTACATAGAATCATAGAGTTGGAGGGTACCTCAAGGGGCATATAGTCTAATTCCCTACAATGTAGAAATACACAACTAAAGCACTCCTGAGAAATGGCCATCCAATGTCTCTTCAAAACTTCCAAAGAAGGAGAGTCAGTCCTTTCCGTGTTCAAATAGCTCAAGTTCTTCCTAATGTCTAGGTGGAATGAAATCTGAATCCATTGGTTCATGTTTTAGTGTCTGGAGCAGCAGAAAACAAGCTTGCTCCACCCACTACATGACATTCCTTCAGGCATTTAAAGATCACCTTTCAGTAATCTCCAAGCAAAACATCACCAGCTCCCTAAGTCATTCCTCATAAGACCTGGTTTCCACACCTTTGATCAACTCTGTCACCCTCTTCTGGACACATTCCAGTTTGTTAATATCCAGAAACACACACAATACTCTAGCCGAAGTCTGATCAAAGCAGAATAGAGTGCTACTACTACTTCCTTTAATCCAGACATTATAGATCGATCCTCCACATCTGTGGGTTTAAAATTCACGGATTTGATTATTTGTAGATTATTTGCTGCCACTTTCACCGTTTCCCTATGCCAGTGTTTCCCAAAGCTTTATCGCTTTGGCACCCAATTTTCATAAATTGTGTCCCCTTCCGCTACCATGTCCTTTCTTTGAGGGGAATAAAAGCCCCACCAGAAAGCTTCTGTGAGCTCTGAGGAGATGTCCCCACATCCACAGAAGGAAAGACAGGGTGTTAGGCCAGCCACTCTGCCTGGGCATCTCTATCCCATCGTTCCCCATTAACCACCTAGACTCTCAGGATCTGGTTTGTTCCATGCGAAGGAGTGACTAGTGCTGCGTTTCCCTCCTTCAGACAAATTTTGGGGCAGAACTGGATGTCTACACCAGGTGTGCTCTCCCCTCATGGAGAAGGACATAAAGAAGAGGGGGGAAAGAACACATGTGTGCAGGACTCAAGAAGCCCCCCTGTGTGAGCAGGGATAGAGTTGTGGCAATTCAAACAGAAGGCAGTGTGTGCATATGCATGTGAGAAAGATTTTTTTAAAAAAGTTTCTGGGCCAACAGCAGCCAGAAGTTGGCTTGCATGTCACTCTTCCCTTTATTTCTATGACCCTCTCTGTCACTTAGATTCCATGACAGGAATGCCAATGCCATGGCCAATGAAGCACCATACTGAGTTGTGAAGTCCTCCAAGAATACCTTATACTTTATACTTTTTTTCAGCCATTCTTATTTTTCTCCCCATACCCCTACTTATCCTTGTTCATACCTCTGGGGCTATGCACACCCCAGGATGGGAGCCACTGCCCTATGCCATTTTCAATAGGGAGTTATAAGTCTCACCTGCCTCAAAGGCAAAATTGGGTGATATGCTCCCCATTGCAGCATATATATATTTGCAGTTCTTCCTTCCACCTTCAGAGGAGTACTGCCCCCATAACACCTTCAAATGTGGAAGGACAACTATACTCCTATTGATACAGCCTAGAATTCAATTGGCTTTTTGGCCAGTGCCATCATACTTTTGATTCATGGTCTACTAAGACTGCTCAATTTTTTTCACATGTACTTCTTTCAAGCCAACAGTCACCTATATTTGTGAGTTTCATTTTTCATTGTTCAATTGTCACCTATATTTGTGGATTTCATTTTTCCCACCTCGGTGTTGTACCTTACATTTATCCATGCTGAAATTTACTTTGTTAGTTATGGCTCAAATCTGTCAAGGTCCTTTTGATTTTCCTGATTCTGTTCCCTGGAATATTAAATACTCCCCCTAATTTGGTTTCATCTGCAAATCTAAGAAGTATCTCTTTTATTCCATCATCCAAGTCAATTACAAAGACATTGAATACAAGGCCACAAAAAAAGCTGAGGCATCACACTAGTTACTTCTCATCACAATTAAGAGAAACCATGCATGAGCACTCTTTGGGTGTGAATCATCAACCAATTATAAATCCACATAGCAGTAGCACTATCCCACATTTCATCATGTCATCCGCAAGAATCTGATGGTCTTTGCCAAAACCATCACCAAAATCAAGATATACTACATCGATAACACTTCCTTGACCTACTAAGCTTACAACTCTATCAAAAAAAAAAAAAAAAGTAGGCAAGATTAGTTTGGCATGACTTTTTTTGAGAAAGCCATGCTTGTTCTAAGTAACAAGAGCATGCCTTTCTAGGTGTGCACAGACTGACTGTTCTAGAACCTTTCCTAATATTTAGATCAAGCTGCCTGATTGGTAGTTGCTTGTGTCCTCTTTCAACCCTTCCTGAAGAGAGGGATAACATTCACCCTCTTCCACTGCGTTGGGGCCACTCCTGTACCACAAGAATTCTCAAAGATGATCAACAGTAACTATGAGATTGAATGCACTTCACCTAGTATGGGAGACATGAATTTATTTGGAGTAGGTAGGTATTCTTTTACTACCTCTTGACCTATTCAGGGCTGCAGCCCTCTTACCACATAATTTGTTCTATTGTTTACCAAGAAGATAACTATTTCCTTTTTGGGAGAAGACTGAGGCAAAGAAAGGGTTGAACAATTCTGCTTTCTCTCTGTTAGCATTTCATCATTCACTTTATGCAGTGGTCCTACCATTTCTTTCTTTTTCTTACTCAGAACATAGCCAAAACCAAAATAAAACCAAAAAGATCACTCATTATTTTTAACATCTTGATAGGGCGTGAGCTCATTCAGAACTTTAGCTTTTCTAACCTGCTTCCTGTAAGCCCGGCCATTTATTTGCATTTCTCTGATGATTTCTCCCATTGTCCATTTTTTGTACACATCTCCAAATTTCAGCTCATCTGAAAGTTCTTTGTACGTCTACCCTGGATTTTTTGGACACTTCCTACTTTTCTTCCCACTAGAACTGTGCCTTCAATATCTCCCTTAGGAAATTCCCTTCTGTCAAGAATTCCCTTCCTTTTTACCATTGCCAAACATGAGATCTCACCCATAATTTCCTTAAACTTATTGAAATCAGCTTTCTTGAAGTTCAGAGTGCCTACATGACTATGTTTGGCTTCCTGTTTTCTCTATATAACATATCCAAAGAGAGCATGGTTGCTCATATCAAAGGATCCCACTACTTCTACTCCATTGACCAGTTCAGCTCTGCTGGTTAGGATCAAATGTAAAATACAACTGGCCCTCCACATTTGCTGGTTTCCCCTTCATGGATTTGATGCTTCACAGATTTGATTAATATATTCTCTCTCAGAATATCTAGGTCCTCCATTAGAAGCGGACTATAGAACTGCACTGGAAGACCTAAAGATTCTTAGAGAAAACATATTTTTTTCTGCAGGAGAGGAAAATACAGTAAGAAATTTTAAAATATATAAATTAAATAAATAACCCATGAATAATCAGTTCCACAAATGCTGAATCCATGAAATTGGATGGCCAACTATACTTGCATGTTTTCTTTTACAGCCAACTATACTTGCATGTTTTCTTTTATAATGAAATGACACTATAAAAGAAAGAGAGAGAGAGAGAGAGAGAAGGAAGGAAGGAAGGAAGGAAGGAAGGAAGGAAGGAAGGAAGGAAGGAAGGAAGGAAGGAAAATAATACAAGAAATCCAGTAATTAACAACTCCCTGCCCCCATCAGCCTATGTATCAGAGACAGAAGCACCTGGACTGAATAGGAAACAATAAAACTGGTAGAACCTGTAGACCACAACTTAATTAATGCACAGTAATCATTCAAAGCCTCTATAAATGTTTTCCTTGTCCACAATGCATTGGTTTTGGGAGAAAAGGCAGGAAGAAAACAATACAGAATGCATTAAATACAACAATTTGGCACCAGTATCATCTGGGTTATCTGCAAACAGTGAGCAAACAAAGGAAGCCAACTCTAGAAAAAAAAAGAGCTAATGTGAAAGCAACCATACACAGATGAATGGAAATTAGTTCTGCACTGATATTCACAGACCCTTTTGAAGGAACTCTTTTATGATTAGCATTTGCTGAAACCCAGTGTTATTCTTCTCACTTGCCCCAGTAAAACTCTTGACCCTTAATGGGTTTTTATCCTTGAAATATCCTTGCTCTTGGCAGCTGCAGCTCTCTGAAAGTTAACTCCATTCTTTCAACCACAATTACTTCTGAACAGCAGAACAATATGGCAAGGAGATCATGAGTTAGACACAGTTGAAAAAAACAACCACCACCAAACTAGCCAGGACAGATACTGCTACTGGAGCTGGGAAGAAGAGCTCCCTTCTTAGAGTAAGAGTGGGCTAATTATGCCCTGACTATACAGTTTTTAGGGCTGAATGGAACAGAAAGAATTGAAAACTTCAGCTGGTTTAAAAAAAAAAAAGGTCAGAAATTTCTAGTGTTAGCAAACAGTACTAGGAGCACTAACATGCACGAAACTGCTGGGCAAAGTTGACAGAATTCCTCAATAAAATTAAATGACTTTTTAAAAAAGATGAAATTCCATTCCTCTGCCTCAAAAAACCTATCCATTTTCTACCCTGTAAAAACCACTTACACACACACACATACTATATGAATCACTTTATTTTCATGGATAAATTAACAAGAAGAAACCTTGAAAAAGAATATTAATACATCAACAAGTTCTCCAAGGTTATGGTGGAACGAATTGTAGGGATGGCATTAGGTACCACCACAGTTTTAACATGTGTGGTTGATATACTCATATTGTTAAACCAAGGTCTGGCACTATAAAAATGAACACTGTATTCACACATGTCCTTTCCTTTTGTATAACTTTTATTTACTGTATTTGCCAGTGTATAAGACACACCAGTATATAAGCCACACCCCATTTTAAGTATAAAATGTACTGGCGTATATGATGCACCCAATTTTCAAACAGTATTTTTCAGGGGAAAAAGTGAGTCTTATATGTCAGCAAATAGCATACCTCTAAACCAGCAAATAATGGCTTGCATTTGCCCTAAACACCAGAATTTGATCCTGGACTAAAATCCTTGTTTGTAGGACAAGCACAAACATTAATCTGCTGGCTTGGATTAATAGTACACATCATAAAATAACAAATTAGACAGAACATGAGAGGAGAAGAATAAAAGCACACAGGGATTTTAAAATGTGGTATACATTTATATCCCATACACTTTGTCAGGAATTATTTCAGGTCAGCTAAAAAAAAAAGATAGAAATGCAAATCAACAAACAGAACGTAAATACAATAGCAAAGGTTGCTGTTGTTCTTATTTTTTGTAAAGTCAACTTTGACTTACGGAGACCCTATACTTATGAGACCTCTAAGATCCCCAGTCATCAGCCACCCCGCTCAGGTCTTCCAAATTCAGAGCATCTCTGGCTTCCTTGATTGAACCAAGAGACCAAAGAGGGTCTCCCTCTTTTCCTGCTGCCTTCCATTGTCTTCAATGAGTCATTCCATGTCTGAAGTACAACAACCACACTTTGGCAATGGATAGCAAATAAAATAACCAATCAATAAATGAGGAACTGCTTTAAAAGGGGGAAAAAAATTAAAGTGACTTACAAAGACTTAAAAGATCTGAAAAGTTTGGAAGAATAAAAAAACATGTACATACCAGGGAAGCTGAATTCTAGAAAAGAATTCTAGAGGTGCAAGAATCAGGCCTCCTCTGATATCCCAGAGCTACTCTTCATACATTCGCTGCACATATAAGCCTTCAACTAGCAATGAATCAGAATATCACAATAAACATGACACTGCCTGAGAATTTTATTATTTTCCTGAAGGAAAATGTTCTCCTGGCATATCTTCTTTGGTATATTGGGAAAAGGGCATTAGAGAGAGGGCCTTTTCGATCATGATGCCCATAATCTGCAACAGTTTTCCAGAAGAGGTATACTGACCCCTTAACCGCTCCACTTCAGACAAGTCGCAAAACTATTTTTTTCCAGCGTTCTTTTGCTAAGCATTATCCTTAAGAATATATTTGCTCCTTAGAGGATATGTGCTTTTAGGATGTATTTATTTAAGACTTGTGATACTTTCTCTTCACTATTACTGTTTTATTTGTAAGCAACCTTACATTTCTAGTGGTACAAATATTCTAGCAGCAAATAAAATCTAAACTTTTTCTTCTCAGTATGGTAGCCTCTGTCTCTTTCACCATGACTACTTTTATCATGTTCACATAGCTGTGTGTGTATCAATATCTCTGAGAAGCAATGGGGAGAGAATAATAGTAGCATTTCTAACCTAACATCAGGAGCAACCTTCCCTGTTCCCACAGGATCTCACTTAATAATGATTTGTCCAAACTGTACACAATTGTGTACGCAAATATGAACTCCTAAATCAATGCAGTGTTGAAGTATACAGAATGTAAGTTTTATTCAGCATTTTCTCAAGGAATTCATCTTATTTATTATTGGGAAGAAAAAATTCTCTTACAATAATCTACATGAACAGAAAGTAAAATTCTCTATGTATGTAGCTTTTACCTGTTCTCAATGTGGCTCTCTCTCTCTCCATCACACACACACACACCTCTCATTTGCAAACACTCATCTCATGGAGGCTGTGGAACTCATGCAACAGCTTCTGTAGGCATTTTTGAAAAGATAAGGGCAAATAGTCTAAAACATAATACAGACCACACAACAGTAGATTGGATAGGAAAGCCAGTTGTTCTAGAAAGAGATGCTCAACCAGTTCTGGACTGGGTTAAAATCTCTCTCAAATGTCATCTTCCTAGCTTGAGGGTCCCTCCTAGACTCACTCCTGGTGGAAACACAGATGGCTGCAGTGACACGAAGGGCCCTTTATCAGTGTAGGCTGCGTTACCAGCCACTATCCTGTCTGGTTACAACAGATCTTGTCACAATTACTCATGCTCTAATTATGGCCAAACTAGACTACAGTGCTCCTACACAGGTCTGCCTTTGAAGGTGGTTCAGAAGCTTCAGCTAATGTATAATACAGTGTCTGAGATGTTGACACAATCTTAAGACTTAGACCATACTGCATCAATTCTGCATTGACTGCATATTCACTTCCACACTCAATTCAAGGCACTGATATTAACCTTTAAAGCACACAATGGTTTGGGACCAAGTCACTTAAAAGGATTATCAACGCTCATACAAACTCTCCCAAGCATTAAGCTCACATATAGAGGCCCCACTCATGGCCCCACCTGGAGGGGAAGTTAGCTTTGTGAACAAGAGAGACGTCCCTTTGGTAATAATCCCCGTACTTAGGGAACTCTTCCTCTGGGAGACACAATTGTCTTCCCTTCCTGTTTCCTTTTAGTAAGGCCATTAAAATATTTTAGTAAGGCTATTAAAACATTTTTTTTAAATTTAGCCTGCTTTTAATTGACAGGATAGCTTAGGTCTGTGGGCTGTTCTTAGGTTTTTGTTTCTAGATCTTACAGCTAGCTGAAATGAATATATTATCACTCTTTCTGCTCATTGTTTTTGCTATTTTAATACTGACCCACTTTTATCATATTCTATTGTATTCAATTCTATTTTATATGCTGCTTTGACAAAATACTGCAGTTTGAAAGGTAGCCTGCACTTCTTTAAAATAAAATTATATAAAAGACTAGCGTATATACCTGGCGTTGCCCGGGATTTTATTTTCTCATAGGTAATACTTGTTAGAAAAATTTGAGATCCCATGTCTCTAATTCTCCCAGCTGTCTTGTCCAGTACCTACAACTTTTCCCCATATTCCCCAATCCAATCTGTATTCAGAGTTATTAACATACACAGGTTGGTTTCCTGAGGAAATACACCACCCTCCTCCTTGCTGCTAGGCACCTCCATAGCAACTGGCCAGGCCCAAGAGCTCTGTGGCTGAGAATTCTAAAGGCCCCTCCCTAAACTGCAAACCCCAAGATTCCATAGAATCTTCTCAGGTAGTCAATCATATGAGGTCTTTGCCTCACATACCCAATCATGTCATTTGCCTGACACAGCCAATCATATGACATCTTCGCCTGACACAGACAAAAAAACATACAAAATTTGACTTCCATATACTAGATTTAGAACATAGGCCATTTCTGCACTACACTCTTATAGTGTGATTATTCCACTTTCAACATCCTATGGAATCCTGGGGTTTGCAGGCCCCTCCCTAAACTGCAAACCCCAGGATTCCATAGGATGTTGAAAGTGGAATAATCACGCTATAAGAGTGCAGTGTGGAAATGGCCATAGATTTTTTAAAAATTATCTCCAGTTGTTTCTCATTGTCAGTACCTGCCTTCATGCAAACTATGAGTCTCCTAGTTCGCAACCTGATCTGCCATCTGATAAGCCATCTGAACTTGCAGAGCAGAGGGCAAAGAGGCAACTTGTGTCCTCCCAGGCCTCATTCCTCATGCAATCTATTTGTCTTCTCTGACTCAGCATTTCCAGATTAGAGCTGGAACTTCAATGAATAACAGCTAGATTCTCTTTCCACCAGTGTGTCTCTGGAGCCTTCCACTTGGAAGACCTCTCCAACAAGCCATCTATCTTGTGTTTTTCTGACTTCTTTCCTATCTGACTTCCATCTTCCTAGTCTACCTTGCTGAATGTCTACACCGGTTTTTTCCCCAATGGACTCCTCAGCTAGAATCTTGACCTGAGAGTTACCACCTGTTGTTATATTTATGTCACTCTGCCTTTTATTTCCTTCTCGGTCCTCTTGCACCCAGGCTCAAATTCAACCTGCTGGACCTCCTGCTTTCAGAACTCCATGTGCTCAGTTGCGTTATCGCCCTGCACTCACAGCATACAGCTTAGGTTGAGACTATCTGAAAGCCTGCTTTTCCCCATAAACCTGCCTGAGTCTTAACAAGCTTATCTTCCATAGCTCCTAGGCGATGGAACTTCCTTATGAGGAAGATTTGGTTGGCCCCCTCTCCGCTCTCTTTTCTCTGGCAGAAAAAGCCCTTCCTACTCAAACAGGCCTTCAGACTTCAGCTAGCTGGGGTAGGATGTGCAGTGTGTGTGCTATTTAATAATATGTGTTTTCTGTATTTTTAATCTTTGAAAGTAATTTCTTAATTCGATTGATTGTCTAATGCTTTTTTTCAACTTTTGCACCACACACTGTTTTAGCTACAAGTTTTGTTTTAAATTATACTGTATTTAAATTATAAGCCACTACAAGTCTCATCTTTGGAGGAAGGTGGGATAGAAATCGAATATAAATACATAATTACAATTTCATAACATGTCTATTTTTTAAACTGTGTATTTAATCTGTGTATTAAGCAGCAACATGAAAATGTGGAGTATTCAGCTACACTGCAGCACAAATTAATTGCACTGAGAAAGTGTAGCTTCTCCACAATTAACTAGAAGAACTAAAATGGAGGTTCTGAACAATACTGCTGTGTTTTTACAATCACAGATCATTTTGAGAAACTGATGAAAATTTTGGGCATTTTCCCTAGGGAAATGCATATAATCACAATTTTCAAAGCAATTAGAAGAAAATCAAAAGTGGGGAATCACTTTTGTCCCAGTTCACAGACTTCCTGAGGCTCATCACCAAAGGTTAAGGGATCCCTGAGCTGGGTTGTTAACCAGTGCCCTGCTTTGTGGCCAATCCTTCCGCAAAAGCTACTCACAATGAATGAAATTCATCAAAAATCCTTTCTGAGGCTCTCTGACAGCTTCTCATTTGCAGGTTAACTTGTTTAATGTCTTCCAGTTAATCTGGGATAATTTATGTGCCAAAAAGCTCCTGATATTACCCTGGAACAGACTCTCCAAAACAAGAACGTCCCAGTGAAAGTCTGCAGGGGCACTGGGCTTTAGGCTCTCAATCTGCATACATCTACATTTGCTATCATTACTGATCTCTCTTCATCTTTATTTTTTTAATTGTAGAACAGCACTATCAAAGTTATTTCACCCTTTTAAAAAATGAGAGGAAGTTTATTCATTCTTCTAACAGGAAGAAAAACTGACACCTGTACAGTTTATAAAAGGCCATACAACAGTCAAATCAAAGGCTATTCATTAGTAATCCCTCCAACCCAGACTAACAGGAAGAAACACAAAACCAAAGAGCAGACATAGCATCCTATTTAAAGGCCCACAATTTCTAACAAAGTGTTAATCTTATTTTGCCTATTTCCTAATCAGAGTACACAAGATAATTATTCCAAAAACATCAAAATGGAATTGGCCAACCATAATATCATATAGGTGCTTCATGGAGAAAGACATCTTGATAGAAAAGATCTCATACAGAAGAACTTTTTTTGTTATTTCTAAGCACAATTTCATTGACTATTGTTATGAATCCCCCTTCCTCTCAACAAGCAGAACACTGGCAATAGGGCTACGTTTAGATTCCCCTAGATGCATGTTGAAATGTCTATTTATTTACAAAATAAATTGGAAGCAACTTGATCCCCCGCGCGCGCACACAAATGCAGCCAAAACCACTAATACTGCTTCAAATTTCCAAAAAGCAACTGTACCTCATGTTTTAATCAACTCTAGTTAAGAAATCTTTGCTGTCCATCTTTCAGTTCAAATCTGCCAAAATTGCTTCTTTTTCACCCAGTTTCATTCTCTGATGATGGATGTCACAGGCTGAAGCCATTACCACAGGTACTATAGGACATGTACTTCAGCAGAGAATGGCTAGAAACACAGGTACATGAAGGGCCATAGTATTGAATGCACTTTTCAAAACTTTTCCTACAGTTTCAACAGATAAACAGTTTTAACTGGTAAGCAGTTTGTGATCAGAAAGAGAAAGAAAAAGAACATACACTAGCAGAAAAATCCAGAAAGAAAGAAACAGAAGAACTTTCACGTCAGACTGCCTGAACTTGTTTGAACCAATAGGTCCCCACTGAGGGCCTCCTTGTTCCCTTTGTTGACTTCCAGTGCTGTCCACTATGACATACAATGAAAGGTACTATTAGTACAGCAGTTCTTTAAGCTGTGCAGCAACAAAGTGTCAAAATCACATTCACGTTCTCATATTAATTAGCACTCATAGGCATGATTTCCTGATAAAGAGCAGTTTCTCAAGGCTGCCGCTCCAGACCACACTTTCTGTGACACAACACATACAGAAGAAACATCTGGTTTTTTAAAAGAAATGTTGTATGTTCCTCTATTTTGTAATGTTCCATTTATTCAATATTTCTTCAGTTTTTTAAAAAAAAATCTCTGTATTATCCTGTGGAAAAAAGCATATCAAAAAAGGAAGAATGCTGAGCAACATATTTAAACAGTGCAAGGTGATTTTTGGAGCTCTTTACTTGCTTTTTCATATCTTGAAAAAGCTGGATATTTCATAAAGTACTACTTATTCCAACCTTGCATTTAAGCACTACCTGGCTGTCTAGCAGTGAACAGGTATTCCGTGCAGATGAGTGAGTGGTTTGACAGAGGTGGGGTACAACGTCCATCCTTCCTTTGAGTCTGGGACAGAAAAACATGTGTGCTGGCAGAAAAGAAAGCCCCCTCCTTTGCAACCAGCACAAAAGCACAGCATGGTGTGACAGCAGGGACAAAGTTCTACAGCTCTTCCCTGGCAGCCAACAACAGTCTAGTAAAAACTGTTGCAGGATAATAGTTTTTTTGGACTTATTTACCAAGCAGAGCAACTCTACAGCAGGGATGGGAAGCGTGCAGGCCTCCAGACGTTGTTGCACTGCAGCTCCCAGCATCCTCAACATAGGAGCTACAGCCCAACACACCTGCAGGGCCACGTGATTCCCAGTCTAGCTCTATGGATATAGAAATAATCTTTGAGGACTTATTTATAAGGTGGATATATCTTTAACAAAACTGCAGATATTCCAGCTGTTTAAGAGATTACAGATTCTACTTGCTTATTTACAAATATGGATTGTACACTTTCTAAACATGCCAATTATTCTACTGCCTTCTTCCCAAAATCTCTACTCTTGAGACCACACACCTGTGGGCTCTGAATCGTTATATCACATCCTAGCATTTCTTACACAAAGAATCGTATTGGGACTAAGCAATCCATTGTTAATATTCTCAAGGCAGTATTAGGCCTCAAATTGACTAAGCTTCTGCTCTTCAGGGCCTAAAACTCTGGCAGCAATAGCTAGATTTTCCTCCTTAGCTCTACTCTGTGAGCCCCAATACTGCCAAATCCCATCCAATGTAATTAAGCTAACTAGAGACCCTGATTTATTTTGCCTTTGGTTGTTAGGGATTACTTGTTGTCATCACTGACCCTTCCCAAAATGCTCTACTATAAAATACCATTCAACCTCTCCTTTCCAATGTGATTTGTTCATTTCCCTCAGTCTCTGTACTGACAGCAAATCACATCTCCATGCAAATTAATGGAGTACAATCAATGCATCCATATTAATTCATCTCTGTCTCTGAGTTTGTGGAGGGATGTAAGAGGCAATGGGCATGGAAATTTAACTACATGCACCTACAATACGTTCTGCATGAGATTGCCTGGGTAAACTTAATAAAATGAGTTCATGTGACACACATCACGCATATCCCATTACATGATTGCTCTCTGTAGCTGCATCTAGACAACATGTGTTCTGTCTGGAATTGCAGTATTTGTTTTTCACTAGTACAGGTCAAGAACAGTACAAAAAAACTTTTATCATTAGAGAGTTCTTGTAAGCTACTATCAATCTCAGCTTCCATCTCAAAAGGGAGAAAAATAAAACAATGTGGTTGCAACCTGCATTGCTCAGTGTAATCTAGTAGTTCCACCTGCGGAAGCATGCTACACTGAGCCATTTACCACCTCCCAGGCCTGCCATATTGCCACTGAATCTTCCCATGGCTATTTGTACCTGCAGGGGGTACAGAAGCATCTGGCTATGTCGTTGTAGCCAGATTTGAAGCAATGACATCATCCACAGAGGTCCACTGTGTCTTCTGGAGGTCTGAGCAGCCAAGGTAAACATTTCGTATCCAGCTACAGAAATATAGCCAGATGTTTCTGCAAGCCCCTTCCAAATCTCCTCCAAGCTTGAGGGGCTGTGACTCGGGGGCTCCAGCAGTTCTATGGTAGTTCCTTGGTTGATACAAAGAAAAGAAGGGAATATCACCCTCCACGGTAGCCAAAAACAGGCATACACAGGAGTAGGGTTCACTTACATGTGTGTATGCCATTAATAGGATGCCTATTATTAATTAAGGTGATTTTAATTCTACCACTGGACCAAAGTAAGGGTTCTCATAAATTCTATCAACCCTCTCCCCCGGCAACATAGTGAGATAATATGTGCCCAGCTTAGAAAAAGAGCATAGTATCTCTCAGCCTTACTCAATATCATAGAATCATAGAATCATAGAAATGTAGAGTTGGAAGAGACCACACGGGCCATCCAGTCCAACTCCCTGTCATGCAGGAACACCCTCAAAGCACTCCCGACAGATGGCCATCAAGCCTCTGCTTAAAAACCTCCAAGGTAGGAGACTCCACTACTCTCCGAGGCAGCAGATTCCACTGCCGGACAGCCCTGACTGTCAGGAAGTTCTTCCTGAGGTTCAGGTGGAATCTCCTTTCCTGCAGCTTGAATCCATTGCTCCTTGTCCTGGTTTCTGGAGCAGCAGAAAACAAGCCCCCTCCTTCCTCTACGTGGCATCCCTTCAAATATTTAAACATGGCTATCATGTCCCCTCTTAACCTCCTTTTCTGCAGACTAAACATACCCAGCTCTCTCAGTCTATCCTCATAGGGCATGTTTTCCAGGCCTCTCACCATTTTGGTCACCCTCCTCTGGACTTGCTCCAGCTTGTCAATATCCTTCTTGAATTGGGGTGCCCAGAACTGGACACAGTATTCAAGATGGGGTCTAACCAAAGCAGAGTAGAGTGGTACCAGTACCTCCCTCGATCTAGACACCATACTCCTGTTGATGCAGCCGAGAATTGCATTGGCTTTCTTGGCTGCCGCATCACACTGCTGACTCATGTTCAGCTTGTGGTCTATGAAGACTCCTAGATCCCTTTCACACGTACTGCTATCCAGCCACGTGTCCCCCATCCTATATTTCTGTATTCCATTATTTCTGCCTAAGTGTAGGACCTTACATTTCTCTCTGTTGAATTTCATTTTGTTCGCCCTGGCCCAGCTCTCCAATCTATCCAGGTCATTTTGAATTTTGATCCTGTCCTCTGGCGTATTAGCAACCCCTCCCAATTTGGTGTCATCTGCAAATTTGATGAGCATGCCCTCTATTCCTTCATCTAAGTCATTGATAAAAATATTGAACAGCACTGGGCCCAGGACAGAACCTTGTGGCACCCCACTAGTCACTTCTCTCCAGGATGAAAAGCAGCCATCCGTGATCACCCTTTGGGTTCGGTCGGTCAACCAATTACATATCCAATTAACAGTAGCCCTGTCTAGCCCACATTTTACTAGCTTCGATGCAAGAATGTCATGGGGAACTTTGTCAAAGGCCTTACTGAAATCGAGATATGCTACATCCACAGCATTCCCTTCATCTATCAAGCTAGTAACTCTATCATAAAAAGAGATCAGATTAGTCTGGCATGACTTATTTTTGAGAAATCCATGTTGACTTCTCGTGATTATTGCGTTGTTTTCTAAATGATTAGAAACTGAACGCTTAATGATCTGCTCCAGGATCTTTCCGGGTACCGATGTCAGGCTGACTGGGCGATAATTATTTGGGTCCTCTTTTTTTCCCTTCTTGAAGATGGGGATAACATTTGCTCTCTTCCAATCTGCTGGAACTTCTCCTGTCCTCCAAGATTTCTCAAAATTATAGCAAGCGGTTCCGAAATGACCTCTGCCAGCTCTTTTAATATCCTAGGATGCAATTCATCTGGCCCTGGAGACTTGAATTCATCCAATGCGGCCAGGTATTCCTGTACCACCTCTCTACTTATTAAGTGCCTCATTTCCTCTGCTTCCTCCCCTGCTCCCCTACCGCCAGGTTGAGTGCTTGTATCCTTCTGGGAAAATACGGAGGCAAAGAAGGTGTTAAGTAGCTCTGCCTTTTCTCTCCCCCCTGTGAGTAATTCGCCATCTTCTCTGCGTAGCGACCCTACTGTCTCCTTCTTTTTCCTTTTGCTGCGGACATATTTAAAAAAAACCTTTTTATTGTTTTTAATGTCTCTGGCCAGCCTAAGTTCGTTCTGTGCTTTAGCCTTTCTGACCTCCTCCCTACATCTCCTGGCTACTTGCTTAAATTCTTCTTTGGTGGTTTCCCCCTTCTTCCATTTCCTATACGTGTTTCTCTTAACTCTTAGCTCAGCTGAGAGTTCTTTAGTCAACCATTCTGGTTTCTTCAGATGCCTTCCATTTTTCCTCCTTATTGGCACAGTTTTAGACTGTGCCGTCAGTATCTCCTTTTTAAGGAACTCCCATGCCTCCTGAACTCCTTTCCCTTTCACTATTCCTGACCACGGAATTCCAGCCAGCAGCTCCCTAAGTTTACAGAAGTCCGCTTTTTTAAAATCTAAGACGAGTGTCTGGCTACCCTTATCTTCTCCTTCCCACTGAATGCTAAATTCCAACAGGGCATGGTCACTCCCCCCTAAAGATCCAACCACTTCTACCTCATTCACAAGGTCATCCCTGTTGGTCAAGACCAGATCTAGAATATTTGATCCCCTTGTGGCCTCTTCCACCTTCTGGACCATGAAGTTGTCTGCAAGACAAGCAAGAAACTTGCTGGACCTTGCTGTCTTGGCAGAGTTTGACTGCCAGCATATATCCGGGTAATTGAAATCTCCTATTATTACTGTATCTCTCCTCTTTGAATGTTCAGTCATTTGGTTGAGGAAGGCGTCATCCAAGTCCTCAGCCTGGGTTGGAGGTCTGTAGTAAACCCCCACCAGAATATCCCTGTTGTTTCTCGCTGCCTTAATTCTTACCCAAATGCTCTCTACCTGGCTTTCTGGGTTTAAGCCCAGGATCTCTTCACAGGTGAAAACATCCTTGACATACAAGGCTACTCCTCCTCCTTTCTTGTTTGGTCTATTTTTACAAAATAGGCTATACCCCTCTATTCCTATATTCCAATCATGAGACTCATCCCACCAGGTCTCAGTGATGCCTATCAAATCGTATTTATTTTCTTGTACTAGGAGTACAAGCTCATCCTGCTTGTTTCCCATACTCCTTGCATTAGTGTAGAGACACTTAAGTCCCCAGGCCCTTCCTGCAAGTCCTGTACTATTGTTTCTACTCCTCCCGCCATTGGCCGCTTGTACTACTTGTCCAGTATCATTTGGGCCTTTTCCCCCTGTGTTCTCTGAGTCCTTGCCCTGAATAATATTGTCTCCCTCCCCAGTGGATCTTAGTTTAAAGACCTCTTAATCTTCCTTGCAAGACTGTTTGCAAAAACATTCCTGCCCAGTTTTGTGAGGTGCAGCCCATCCCTCGCCAGAAGCCCATGTTCATGGAAATTCAGGCCATGTTCCAAAAACCCAAACCGTTGTTGGCGGCACCATGTGCGGAGCCAGTTGTTGACCTCTACTATTGCCCTTTCCCTACATGCGCCGTATCCTTGAACAGGGAGGAGAGACGAAATGACCACCTGCACACCAAGGTCCTTAAGCTTGGTCCCCATACGCTCGTAGTCCTTTGCAATGTGGTTTAAGCTGCTCCTCGCAGTGTCATTGGTTCCCACATGAACCAAAATGAGGGGCTTATAGTCAGTGGGTTTGACTAGCCTGGTTAGCCTCTCCGTTATGTGGTTGATCCTGGCCCCAGGAAGACAACAGACTTCTCGATTGAGCTTGTCCGTTTTGCAGATTGCTGTTTCAGTTCCTCTTAGCAAAGAGTCCCCAACAACCAGAACTCGCCTCCTCTGAGACTTGTCCTGGGCTCCTCGGCGAACCTGTTCTACTCGGACTGCCTGGGCATTCTGTTTAGGCTGGGAGTGTTGATCTAGTCCCTGTTGGTGAAGTTTGATTCCTTCTTGTTGACATTCTGTTCCCTCCGCGTGGTGCTCCTCATTGTTCATAAGGCCAAGTAGTTCGAAGCGATTGTGTATGCTAAGAGTCTCTGTTACCTTCCTGGTCCTTTTACTCCTCCGTGTGACATTCGCCCAAACCTCCGTTTCCCGGCAAAGTGTGGTGACTTCCTGATCTGGCAGCTCCTCCGTGCATTCGGTCTTCTGGTAGGTCTTCTCTGCCCTATCCAAAAACTCCTCCCCTTCCCTAATAAGATGGAGATCAGAAATTCGTGCCTCCAGCTGGCGAACCTTCTCCTCCAAGAAGGTGACCAGCTTGCACTTGGTGCAGGTGTACCCGAGAACCTCTTGTGGCAAGAAAAGGAACATGCCACAAGCGTTACAGGTGACTGCAGCAGCTCCCTCACCTTCCATCCTTGAAACTACAGAGAGTAGTACAGGAGAAGCTCGAGAAAGTAAAGGAGTGCAAGTGCGCGCGCCAAAGGCGCGCGCCGTTGGTAGCTCCTAATAAAGCTCCTCCCCGCTAGCTGCCTCCTCCCTCTCGTTAGTCAGACCGTGTGATCAGGCAGAGCCCACGGCCAGGACAGTAGCCAGCAAACAATAGCAAGCAATTAACAGCAAAAACAAGCAAGGCCCCCAAGCACAGCAAAAACAAGCTCAGCAAAAAAAACAAGCCTGTGAAACACACCTGGTCTAGGACGTCTTCACATGCCCAGCTCTCCTCTGCTCTTTCCTCTGGGAAAACTACAATATTGTGTAGTTTACTTCTTCCATCCTAGCACTGAAAGTATTTACTAGGCAATTTAAGAAAAAAAATGGCATTTTATTATGCATGATAGGATGAGGCAATGTGGCAAAATCATGGCAAGGTCCTGGGGTTCTACAATATTTCTCATGAGCAGCTGTCATATTTTCCACTGCAGGGATAGCCATTGTGTCAAAAGTAACCAGGAAACTTATTCTGCAGACAAGGGAGTGTCAACAGAGTACTTTCTTGTGTCCCTGCGACTGGCATACGCAGAGAACATAGGGGAAAGGAAAGATTCACTTCTCAATTCACAGTGTGCTTTAAAGACATTTGGAACTCATAAGTAATTCTCAATGCTTCAGGGTGCCTCTGAAGTCTTGAATGAAAAGAGATCTTGTAGCACCTTTGAGACTGACATGATCTCTTTGCATAGTGATCCAGACTAACACAGTTATGTCTTTGAATTCTATCACCTTCAGTGAAGTGAGAGTCTGACTGACCCCTTCTTTGTCCTCTCTTCAAGTTCTCTGCATTTTCCAGAAGTGCTTCCTTCTGGAACCATATCAGATTCCCTCAAATATTAACAGGAGTTGTGTTTTTACTGTAAAACCTCACTTTCATAAGCAGAAAGGAAAATAAATGATGACTTTATATATGATTGTACATTGTTTTAATGTTTTTAATTGTTTTTAACTTCTTTATTACTACTTCTTACACTCACGTACCTTTTTTCTAATTAATTAACATGTGTGCTATCTTGGGTCACATTCAGGATAAAAGTGGGATGTAAACTAACTAACTAAATAAATATATCTTTAATATGTAATTCACACTCATTTATTAATACCACTGTTTTGTAAACCTGTTATTGCTTTGCCATATTATACAATTAAAAAACAGACAGAACTAACTTATTAAAATTTATTAACCAGAACTCACATAAATGACACTATGAATGAAGACTAGTTTTCCATAAATTCTAAAATAAACAGCCAGGTTACTCTGAAATCTGCTTGAGCACTCGTACTTCCTGTATAATATCTCACTGCTATTCAGTCAAAACATGGAGCCAGGCCCAACTCCTGTCCCTCAAGGCTTCTCCATGTTGTTCTGCTATTGCAAACAAGTTTGTCTAAGACAGTGAGAGCTCAAAGGATGGAGAAAAATGCTACCAGAGCATACCCTGGACAGGTCAGAGAAATTAAAATCAGAGGTCTCAGAAAAACTGATGCATACAAGCTGAACAACAAAAATGCCAAGGATAAAACATGTTCTTCCAATTTGTTTCCTGAATTCACATGAACAACTTTTTCAAAGATTTCATTTAATAAGTTAAATCACCAAATTTTTGTATTAGTGTAAAGTATGAGAGGTAGGACAGAATTTTAAAGACCCAGGGATGTAGTCAGTCAGTGTCACTCTGCTGACAAATAGTTCTTTGATTCATTCAAAGCTTCCATCAGCAGTGGGGGATGATTTTGCACTGATTTGCGTTCCTTTTGCAGCCCTCTGCCATCCCTGAGTCACCTCCCCAAATCATCAAAGAGCAAATGGGGAGGGGCAGAGTGGAAGGGAAACTGCTGAAAATCACTTCCCTCACCACCTTTTTATGGAAGCCTCCACCAGACCGATGAGCCTTCCGTCAGCAGAGTGACAACCAACTGCTTGCAACCCACGCGCAGATGTCACAGTTTGTTCATTTCTCCTAAACACACCAAACACTGTACTTTCCATAACATTTCAAGATTCCATTGATGAATACCACACTTTATTGAGTAGGCAGTACAAGCAGTTCTCATTGGGACGAATGGCAGAGGAGAAGTCCTGTTTGTTGTTTTTGCTGCAACAGACTAAGCCTTGTGACACTGAAAAGGCTAAGAAATATATTGTGGCCTAAGATTTACCAGACTAGACTCCAGTGTAACACACACACCTAGTGAAAAAGGTTCTGGCCCAGAAAAGCTTATGCCACAATACATCTGCAAATCCACACAGTGCCACAACACATATAAACCAACTCTCTTCACAACGGTATAATTTTTGATCCAAAAGTATAAAGAACTGTACCATGAAAATAAGCTTGGGAAAGCTGCTTAATAGACATTTTAAAGGGAATACAAATTTAAAATGTTAACCTTTATTATTTAGTTCCCATCTGGGAGAAAGGCAGGGTATAAAATAGATGATATAAATAATAATAATAATAATAATAATGATGATGATGATGATGATGATGGTGATGTCATTTAATGAAGACAACAGCTCTGCATGTGCCTTAGGTAAGATTTTTTGCTCCTTATGAACATCACAACATACACATCACTACTTTTATAGACTTGCATCCAACAGAATTAATAGGCACTTCTTCATTGAAACTCTCTACTTTAAAAATGACTGAAAGCTCCAATACACTTGTAGCAAGAGTAGGCAACACAAGAGACCTGAAACTATTTTTGCATATGCTTTGTGGCCTTGTGATTTTCATAGCCTCTTAAGACTTCCAGATTACAACAAATAACACGATTCTAAAGCTCTCTCTCAGAGCTGAAGCTATGTTTTGAGAAGGGAAGCCACAGTTCATGGCTGTTATTTATTATCTATCTTTATTTCAAAATCAGTATACTGTGATCATTGTCAAAGGCAGGTTGCACATGAAGGACGGAATCCACTAAGTGCAAGTTTTGTACAATGAGTCTGGGTGCAGCTTCAGTTTAGCAAGAATCAAGTATGTAACAGAGAACCAGCATGCTGTAGTGGTTTGAGCATTAGACTACCACTCTGGAGACCAGGGTTTGAATCCCCAGTCAGTCATGGAAATCCACTGAGTGAACTTTGGCAAGTCACATTCTCTCAGCCTCAGAGGAAGACAACAACAAAACTCTCTTGCCAAGAAAACCCCATTGATAGGTTCACCTTAGGGTCACCATAAGTCAGGTACAACTTGAACACACACAACAACAGCAAGTACATAATAATTATTTGTGCCTAATTAGATAGGGCCTGCTAGTACATGAACCATTGCCTACATAGCCATCAGCCACTAAGACCTTGCATACCTTTCCCATGTGACACAGTATCTACCAGGGTAGATTTACCAGGGCAAAAACCTGTTTTTCCACATCGCAGTAAAAAGCTGTTTTCCCTACTTAAAACTCATTAGCACTTGTCAAAAGCTTTAATATTTTCTGTTTAGTAACTGTAGATTATGATCAGTTTTTCTTACCTAGACAAACTGTTTTGTACAAATAAAAAACAGATTCACACATTCATTCAGGGCTAAGCACACAAAAAATAAAACCAGCCTCAGTGCTGATTTATGTAGTTATTTGCAGGTATACTGAACAGTTAACATTTACTTGTACTGTATTTATTTGTGTAAATGTTCACACAAGGAGTGGGCCACCTGGATCCCTCCAGGAGATTCCCATCAGCCACAGCCAGGCTAGCCAATGGCCATAGATCACAGAAATTGTCATTTAAAATCTGGAGGTTCACACATCCCCCATACTTGATAGATGTGAACTTTCTCAAAGGGCCCATGAATTGGCTGAATTGGGCTTTCTCATTTCTCCATGCCAAAAGCCAAATTCTTTCATATGGTCTAGCTGCTGGACATGAGGTCAATCAGACAGCTCAAGGGACAAGGAATGGTAACAAACACAAAATTCAGTTAAGATTGACCTAAAGCTTAATTTCTGAAAATCAAAATTTCTCTTGTTCACTTAGCTAACACACAACTAAAATATCATCACACTAACCCACACAAATAGTTCAGTGTTTAGGGTACCTAGACAATATGTTAGTCAGCAACACTCCCCCCACCCTCCTGCATACTTCATTTCCTTCTCTGAAACAGTTGCCTGCCAAATCCTATTGCCACAGGTGCAGTTCTTCCACATTCTTCTTTTCCTTCTGGAGTTGGCAAATGAAAGGGTCATTCGGCACAGCCAAAGAGCCTGACTTTGACCCTGAGTTGCCAGTTACTTATCCTTAGCAGTTCAGATGGAGTCTCTGTTTCTGATTTGTTTACACTCATTAGACCATATCACTGGCAACCTATTGCTCATCCACAATTACTCTACGTAATATATTAATCATACTGCCTTATATCCTTTTACTGATAAATACCAAAAATGAATAACCACTTGCATTCAGTTACCAGATCTTTGTGCACCTTTCAACACTTTACACACTGTCAGGAAGACCTAAAGGTCAAACATCCCAGCATGTCCTTTTACTATATACCAGGGGATATCTGTACAAAGGTATATCATAAAGGTAAACAGATATACAGTATAGCAATTATTTCCTTTCCATGAGAAAGTTACATTTTTGAGAAATGTGGAGGGTTGTTGTTTTTTTAACTGTAAGCTGTATGACTACTCAAAGCTTGCTCGTGCAGAAACTCTCTGACAAGCTTTACCCAACAATGGCTTACCTTCTGTCAGATACTGGGGGGAAACACCACAGGTACTAGACTGTGCAGAAGTAACAGAGCAAGGAATCAGACCCAAATATATTCTTGTATGGATTTGGGCCTACAACATATTTTATTTGTCGGTCAGGACACCTTTAGTGAACAAAATATGCCCCCTGCCTTGTCTTCAGTGGCTGGAGATGTCCCCCAAAACCACCACCTCTACATGATGCAGGCCAGATTCACCCTCACTTTCAAGAGGCCTCTCAAATCTGCCAGAGGAAATGACACAGCTGTACTTGCAAGCCAGCTGTTTGCCGAGTTACACTTCCAGCTCTAGCAACTTTTGACAAAGGCAGGAAGGCGTGCATAGGGACGCGGGCGCACACACGCAAGCTCCATCTAGGGACCTGTGTGCCCTGCTCTGGTCTCAAAGTGCCTCACGGCCTCCTTCCCATCCCCACGTCCTGAACATCCTGCGTTGAAAAGTTGCTGTGCAGAAAGAAAACACAAACGCGCGCCACCTCCCTCCTCCGCAGGCACAGCCCACTGTCAGGACACGAGTGGCGCAAAAAGGGAAGGGAGAGAGGCACCGCAGGCGCATCCTAAGCCCACAGAGCAGATTTACCAGGCAGGAGCACCGAGGAGGAGGAAATCACCCTGCAACCTCACTCTTTTCTTTCCCCCATAACAACAATTATAATTATAACTCACTATTATTATTATTATTATTATTATTATTATTCCTTACATGCTTATCCTTATAGAGAGAGGCGGGGAACAACACATTAAAATATAAACAGATGGCCACGCAACGCCAGTTAAAAACACGCCACACTGCATAAAAACATATAATCAGTGAAAAGAGTACACATATCAAAAATGGCCAATTCATAGTTTAAAAACTCTCGATCCTCCCCTTTGCCAGGCTTTTCCCCATCGGCATCACGGCGGAGCGCTCAGAGCGCGGCCGGGTTGCGCCCTCCCCCTCCCGGCGAAGCAAACCTTCTGCGCGCCCTGACAGCGCAAAGGGAGAGAGAAGGGAAGGGAGAAACCCCCCAGGCCCCGGCCCACGAAGGTGGCCCGGCTCACCTTCCACCCGGCGGAGCTGTTGCTGTCGCCCTTGTCCTTGAAGTAGGGCACGTTCTTGACCATCCACTCGTAGATCTGGGAGAGGGTGAGCCGCTTCTCCGGCGCGCTCTCGATGGCCTTGGTGATGAGGTCGGCGTACGAGAGATTGCCCCACGCGTTGCGCCGCGACGAGCTGCTCTTGCGGGGCCCGCCGACCGCGGCCAGAGAGGGCCCTGCCTGCGCCGCCGCCTGCGGCTGGGGCTGCTGGGGCTGCGGGTGCTGGAGGCACGGGAAGTCCCCGCAGAGGCAGCCGCCGCCGCCGCCGCCGCCCCCCAGGTCCCCGGCCCCGGCCGCCGCGCCGCCCGCCTCGAAGCCCTCGCCGCCGGCGCCCTCCAGGAGGCTGAGCAGGTCGCCCCCGGGCGAGGAGGCGCAGAGGGCCGCGGCGCGCCCGCAGCGGGAGGGCGAGGCGGCCCTGGCCGGCGTCGGGGTCTGCCCCGGGCTGGAGGGGGCGAGCTCCGGCCGGGGCAGCGGCCAAGTGCAGGAGCGGGGGCGGGGCAGCGGCTGGAAGTCCGGGTCGGTCTCCACGGGCTGCGGCGCCTCGGCCATGGCGGGGAAGGAGGAGGAGGAGGGCGAGGACGAGAAGAACAACCAGGAGAGGGACGGCGGGCGGGCGGGAAGGAGGTCTCGCTCCTCAGGCGGCGGCCTCCCGTCGAGCGCCAGACGCCGAAGCGGGGCAACTGCGCGCGCTCCCCGGCTGGCGGGCGGGCGGGCGCTGACACAACAAGCTCCTCCGCCAAGTTGCCTCGCCGAGCGACTCCCTCCCTCCCTCCAGAGCCGCCCTCTTTTGCTTGGGGCGAAGGGACGAGCCCGGGCGGGCGGCCCAATGGTTGTCCCGAGACGCCCCTTGAGGCGCTCCCGGGAGGCGGGGCCTGCCTGGGCGGGCGGGAGGGCTTGTGCGCCGGCCAGACGGTTCACGGTCTCCGCCGGTAGGTCGCGTCTCCTTCCTGGACGCCAGTTCTGCGCGCGAGGAGGAAAGGAGAGCGGGGGGGGGAGAGGGAGGCCGGCCTCGTCCCTCGCCGGAAAGGGCCGCCGGTGGGGACTGAGGAGGAAGGCGGACTCTTTCCCGGCTCCCGCCGCCCCGCTCGGCCGCTCAGTGGCCGCCGCCCCCCCGGGCCCCGCGCCGCCGCCGCCGCCTCCTCTTGCGCGCTTGGCTGCGCTGCGGGGTCGCGGGGAGGCCGCGCCTCGGGGCCGGAGGGGGAGCCGTTATCGCGCCCTTGGTGAGAAACGGGGGTGGGCGGACGCTGTGTGAGTGAAGGCAGGTGTGTGACAGGCGGCGGCGGCGGCGGCGGGGCCGAGGGTGTGGTTGCGGTGAGCTTGGTGAGCGGCAGGATGTGCGGGCGGAGGAGGGCGCAGCGGAAAGTACGGAGAGGAGAGTAGTGTCAGGGGGAGGGGGCGGAGGCGACACCCAAGCGCCCCACTGCCGGAGCTGCTCTCTCATGTTCATTGCAGTTCTCTAATAAATTCTGTCGTTGCTCTTGTTTTGAGTTGGCTTCTCTACTTTGGAAGATAAGGTCTTCATTGTTTGTATTTGCTTTGTCAGGTTTTTATTCAGCCCTTCTTACAGAGCTGGGCATGTCTCCCACCATCAGGCACACATAGAATCATAGAAATTCAGAGTTGGAAGAGACCACACAGGCCATCCAGTCCAACCCCCTGCCATGCAGGAACACCCTCAAAGCACTCCCGACAGATGGCCATCCAGCCTCTGCTTAAAAACCTCCAAGGAAGGAGACTCCACTACACTCCGAGGCAGCAGATTCCACTGCCGGACAGCCCTGACTGTCAGGAAGTTCCTTCTGAGGTTCAGGTGGAACCTCCTTTCCTGCAGCTTGAATCCATTGCTCCTTGTTCTGGTCTCTGGAGCAGCAGAAAACAAGCCCTCTGCTTCCTCTACATGGCATCCCTTCAAATATTTAAACATGGCTATCATGTCCCCTCTTAACCTCCTCTTCTGCAGACTAAACATACCCAGCTCTCTAAGTCTATCCTCATAGGGCATGGCTTCCAGGCCTCTCACCATTCATTTAACATTTTAAAATAGTTTAAACAAATATTGTATAAATATATTAAAGTGGCTTACAGAATTCAAATGACTCCTAAAGCCACAAGCAAATATAAAATAACAGAACACAACCCAGCATCCTAATCTAAAATCTAGAGCAAGGCCCCGTGAGAGGACCTGAAGTGCCAAGGAGCTTTCTTGAAAGAGGAGACGCTGGTCCTACTGGTCTTTGGCTTAATCCAATAAAGACTGGTGTTATTCCAACCCTCTCTGAGATATTTGGGACTGGGGCTGTGTAAGGAATTAAAGGTAAGAGCCAAAACTCTGGTTTATACTCAGAAATGGATGGCAACCCATGTGCAGAATCACAGAACTGGAAAGGATCTTGGAAGTTATCTCCCTCAGCCGTGTCTGCAGAACTTTCTCCAAATTCAGAATTGGAAATGCCCGCTGGGGATTCCTGAGCAATGGTTGTTCAGCTGCTGTTGAAACATCTACAGCACAGTGTTTAGAAAATGCAGTGGGACCACTGTACTCATGAGGGGTTGGTTTCGGGACTCCTCGTGAATACTAAGAATTTTGTGTTTTCAAGTCTCTGAAAAAATGGCACAGGTCAGCAGCAGGGCTGGGGACAAGCCACAGCCACAGCGGAGGTGCACCAGTCACTGCTGCCAGTTGCTGGTGCACCAATCACTCCTGCTGCCCACTCATATTGAGTAGGACTTGGCACCACCACTGCCAAGAACCATAGGGTGGTGAGGAGCTTGGACAAGGACACAACTTGGGTGGTACCAATCATGCTTGCTTGTTTGCCTGGTTGATTTGTATAGGAAGCAGCATTTTCTGTGCAAGGATTAATATTTCTGCATTGAAATATTTTCCATGCAGAAAAATACTGTTTCTGTGCAGAAAATGCTGTTCTCTGTGCAAACCAACCACATACCACTTTTGGACAGAATAAGTCCTGATTGTGAGTAGCCTTTAAAAACTACGATTTTCAAAGACTGCCTTGCAACAGGAAAATAATTTCTGAAATTACTTGTTGCTACCTTCAAGAAGAAAATAAAGAATTACATCCCTACATCAGCAGAACAATGTATATACTCCATGTTCTAGTCTGAACTGTGAAGAAGCTAGCCAAGATCCTGAACCTATTTGGAGAATAGGGTTCAGTACCTTGAGCAGCTCCTTTGAAGTTTGGATTGAAACCTGGAGAGGAGTCACAAGATGCTATCACATGACATTGTTCTACCTCTGTTGCACTGCGTTAGTCCTGAGCTCATCGCATGACATTATGGCTCCCCTAGTGCTGTACCACTGTTGGGTTGTTTGGAAATTTATTCTTTTCCCACTTGAAATAAACAATTAATGACTTCTATCAAACTGTGGTTTAGTAACCATTTTATGTGCGTATGTCTCATTCCATTTCACTCTGTGCTAAGAGTATAGTGGGAGCAGTGTCAGTTACTCCTGCCTTGGGGATTTCCTGGGGATCTCCAGTAGTGAAACCTCAGACTACTTCTGATGGTTGGGATGAGAGTACACTAAGTTTCCCAAGAAGACCTTTACATGTTTGTTCTCCAGTATATTTTGCATGCTTTTTAAAAAAATATTACAAGATATAGCACAATAATATATGGAGTAGTTACGTTTTATGCATAAAATGGAGGTAATACGAATGCAGACACACTGAAGCCAGTTTAAGGAATCCGGTGCCCTTTCTGATCTAAGAATTTATGTTCACTATTTGGACTGGAATGTGTTGTTAGGGATAAGATCCATGAAGAAGTAACAGAGGGGGTGGTTGTAGGCCCCTTTATATATCTTTCAGCCTCCAATTTGAGGATGTCATCTTGGGGGGTTGTTCCCAAGTAGGCATCTGTTAAATACAGACTTTTTCATAATTTGTCTTATCCCAAAGGTGAGACCATCAAGGATGCCATTCCTGTAGAGCTTTGCACTATACATTGTACATCTTTTGATGCAGCAGTTGGAGTGAAATGACAAAATGTGACTTTAATTCTGGCTTTACCAGTTCATCTGGAGGACTTTGAATTACTGAGTTTTTCTTTTGATGGCCTTTTTTTTCCACATGTATCAGGCCCTTCCTATGGGTTGTTGGGTGCTATGTGCCATGTTTGAAAAGTTTAGTATTTATCTTGAATGGGCCCTTAAGCTTAGGCTTGGGCAAAAGGGGGTTATTCATTATTTGGATGATTTCTTGTCCATAGGGCAATCAGGAACAGGGCAAAGTTCCTTCTTGATGCCAGAAATTTTATTCATTAACATCAGAATGGAGTGTAGGACAACATGCCCAATGTGGCCTGAGGAATGTGTTGAAGCAGATATGTTGTCAGATTTCATATTCCTGGACTTTTTGCAATCACGATGGCTACTGGATTTGGCCTGAGGAGTTGACTAACTGCTCAGTCCATTTCTGGTGATGTCAGTGGTTCTTAACCTTTTCCTTATTGGGGACCCCCTGTAAATATAATTTGATGCCAGAGGCACCCAGGATATAACTCAAGATTTAAATATTTAAATTTAGATTTACATACACAACTATTTATTTAAATATTCAAATGTTTGTTTGTTTTTTTGTTTATTTAAGGCTTCTGGAGATCAGGATTCAAATCCCTGCTCAGACACTGGGTGACCCTGCGCAAGTCACATTCTCTCAGCCTCAGAAAATAGAAAAAGCAAAGTCCCTCTGAACAAATCTTGCCACCCCCCCAAAAAAAATTCTTATGATAAGTCCATTTTAGGGTTGCCATAAGTTGGAAGTGACTTGAAGAGACACAGCAGCAAAGTGCCACTGACAGGAGGAGATTCTTTTTATCCATCACATTTCTCCCCTTTGAAAACTAGCTTATGGCATCCCTAAGGTGAACTTATGGGAGTTTTCTTACAAGATTTGTTACCTTTGCCTTTCTCTGAGACTGAAAGAATGCGACTGGCTTGAGGTCACCCAGTGGGTTTCCATGGTTGAATGGGAAGTCAAACCCTGATCAACAGAGTCATAGTTTGGGCACGTGCACACTTCTGTCACTTTTGTTCCTTTTGTCAGGGATGAAGTACCAGGGGTGTATGTGTGGGTGCTGAAACACATACACCTGCTGTTGCGTCCCTCAGTGCCCACACCCCCTGCTGCCACATCCCTGATAAAAAGGATACAGCAGCAGGCATATGCATATGCCCAAACTGCTCCCTCATTGCATGCGCACACACCCACTGCTTTGTCTTTGTTGCTGCCACTGCTGTTGGTTTCCAGCAGAAGGGCTTTGCAGACCTCCTATGAGGGCTCTGCAGACTCTCAGGAGACCCCAGACTCCAGGTTAAGAACCACTAGGTTATGACAATATGGCCACAGTACAGGTTATTAATTCCTTTTCCTCCAGGTCCTGTTTGGTCAGGGCTTTTACACTGCAATGTCTCCATTATAATATACAATGGCTGGAGATGGGGGACAACAAGATTGCTGATGTTCTCCTCTACCAACAGATGGACTGCTTTGGACAACTGGCTCTGGATGCAGAGACCCATCTGGATCTGATGCCAGCAGACTTGGAGCTCCTAGTACTGGGAAAAGCTGTAAGAAGTCTAGTTTGGGATTTGAAGGATTTAGGTCTTGGAGGGGCTTTGGGCTCTTCAGCCAGTCCCTGTTTCACACATTTTGCAATTCTGTGTCGGATGGGTGGGGGTTTAGCTTCACAGTCTAATCGAACTAGGTTGGCAGCATTGGCCTTTGCTTTCAGGGGTCAGGAGCATCAGGGACAACATGAGTGACTTCAGAATTCACAAGGCACTAGGGGATTAGTCTTGGGAATAGGGCAGAGTGTCTGACAGTGCAAACCATTATCCCCTGAAGTCCTTAAAAGATTGGAAAGCTCTTGGTTGGCCGTTTGTACCTTGTATTATGAGTTCATATTATTCTGTGCAGAATCTTGGAGGTAAGAGATTCAACTCTTTCTGGGAAACGGACAGTACTGCAAATCTTTACTTCTAATATGAATCAGGGGAGTAGGGGTTAAAATAACATTAGGGCTTTGCCTTGGTCTGGCTTTATGAATGTTTTTCTTGCTTTACAGAGTTATATATGTAAGCGGGGGATCTAGGCTGGGTCATTTATTTTGTCATGCTGACTTTTCCCCTCTTACCAAATACCAATTTTGTTACTTCCAAGACCTTGCAACATTTGAGTCTGCAAGGGGTTAAATTTGGATCCATTTGTTTTGGATAGAGGTTGCTTCTACAGCCTTTGCCAGGGTGTGGTACCCATAAACCATATTGGGTGCTGGAGATCCTTGGCATGTAAGGGATATGTCCGACCTCAAGTTTTAAATGATATTGTTCTGATTACTAACACTGTTGCCTATTCCAGATTCTAGGTTTTGTCTGGAGAGCCAGTGGGTCCTGTTCCGCAGTCTTAGTGTGGTTTACTTGGCAGCACACCTGGCCTGGAATTGCCATTTTGGTGTTCAACTGGTTTTGGGCAACCAGACCACAGTAGAGTGGCTCAGGGAGAGAGGCCTACATTGGCATGAGTTTTTGCCTCTGTTGTTTGAGACCTCCGCATATTTTGTTCATTCATCTGGGAGGGAATGACCAGAGTCAGTTGAATGGCAAGGCCTTATCTTTCAGGCTCTGTGTGACTTCCTGGTCATACAGAATAGAAAGCTGAGAATAACATTGATGTGGTCAGCCATTTTGCCTTAGCAAGTTTGGCAGAGTGAGAGTGATTCCCCCATGTATGGGTACAAACCATAGAAAAGTAAATAGGGACGTTCGAAATGCCTTGAATACGGGGTTGGGACACTTTCTTCCATATCCTACTATCATTTTTCAGCAGCTCAAACTCTATATTGCTGATGGTGTCTGTTTATCAGAGTAAGGTAATATGTTGTTCCTGAGTGATTTGCAACAGAGAGCGAGGACCCTATTGGCCAGCTTGGTGGGGGAAAGTGTTATTTCTGCTATGCTACCCTCAGTGAGGACCCCCAGATATCCTTTTGATATCATTTAATTTGGCCTTAGCTGGACTGGCTCGCAGTGACCTCATCTCATGTGCCTGCAAGTTCTCCGGACAAGCACAGACGGAGCACGGCCGTTAATGGTTTGCATTCCATTCTCCATTGAAGCCAGCAACTAAAACTTCGCCCGAAGCTTTAGGGAACTTCCCGCCACAACTTCCTCAATAGCCACATGGCTTTCAGACAAGTTACTCTTTCACGATAGGCCATCAGCGTCTCGGCCAAAGATATTGTCTTTACATGTAAATCCCATCATGCTAACGATGATCTCACCAGATCCCTTGTCCAGCACCGAAACCTCTTTTGTTCTCTTTGGGATTGCCATAGCCGAAAGGCACAAACCTCCCTATAAAAACCCTTCATTTTCAACCGATCCCCGGATCACCTTTGACTGCCATCCTGCCCTGCCGCTGGTGTGTTTAAAGGACTCCCCTCAGTGCCCCACGCTGAGCTTTCTTCCTCGAACCTCCAGCTTCTCCCCAGGACTACGGAACAGGTCGTATTGCCTTCCCTTGCAACTCTCTTTCCTTTCCAGTTAGTTAGTTTATGTTTGTCTTCTGAGTTCCTGTTTAATAAAGGATTGTTCATTATTTTAAAACCTTGTCTAGCCACTCTCTAACCCGCCGCTGTATACATAGGGTAAAAGATCTCGCTACGTTACCCTGACTCTCGCTAGCAAACCCAGTGCTCTGAGTTTAATTTTCCCATCTTTGGTATTGTAATTGGCAAAGCCGGGCGCCCCTCGCGGGACCCCCAATTTTCAGGGTAACAAAAGGGACTAAACAGATGCTTCTCCCTTTTCCATGGCAGGTAGTGGGGGAGAAAATAAGCATTAGAATGAACACCTTAGTACCCTTTTAGTGAAGAGGAGAGGTCTGGAACTGTCTCTTTAGGTCCTGAGACATGGGGCTTGGGGAAGAAGACTACCATTGGGACTGGCTTGGGGGATTTACCCTCACCTAAGTCCTGTGACTTGGGGGTGGGGTTCCTCAGGTCTGCCTTCCACTAGATGGCCAGATGGGGAGCCATCCAGTTACTGGGTTGCCCTTGGGGCTCAGGTTGTTCTTCGAGAAGAAGACTGAGAAGGAAGTCAAGGAGTGATGCCTGCCTCAGCTGATCCTGCACTAGGGTGCTGCACCTCTTGATCGTATCCAGGTCAATCAAGTTTTAAAAGGTTCTGGGTTAAATAAAATGGCCCTTTTTCAACCCAGTTCTCATGTCTTGTCTCATAATTCCCTGGTTGGTCGACAAAGGAAGTTCTTGCACAAAAATAAGTCTTTTCTGTGCATTTTTTCCCTCTTTTACTGCACAGGAAATGTTGTTGTCTACACACACAGGCACACATTTTTGGCACAAAAAAGTTCCCAAATGGCTAATGGTTTTTGAAGACTTTGGAGCTTTTGAAGACTTTCCTGCAGCAATATTTGTTATTGCTTGCAATGATGAGGCTTATGGAGATTGACATCCATACAGTAAGGGAACAATTGTAACATTTTCTAACACCAAAACCAACAAAAGCCTGTTGCTGGAATGCAATTCTTCACCAATTTTCTTCTTGAGGGCCGCTGAGCAATTTTAGTGATCTTCTCCTTATTGTGAAAAAGTCCTTGAAAACTCTGCAGTTTTTGAAGACTGTTCACAGTTTGAGACTTATTTTTGCATAGAATAAGTTGTTTCCTGCACAGCATTTGCAGTGCAGGAAACAACATTTTCTTGCATAGTATAATATTTCCCTGCAGGTCAGTTTGTGCACAGAAAATGCTGTTTCATGAGCTGAAAATGCTGTTTGCTGGGGTGGGGGGGACTTGCAAATTTTTGTACAGAAAAAGTCCAAAATTGTGAAGATTTGTGTCAGTCTAGGATTCTCTTCATCAGGTAGCAAAATTTCTCAGTTCACTACACAAGGACAGATCACGGTGGTATTTACACCACTTTTCTCTATCCCACCACCTTCATAGGGATGTTTGGTGGAGATGTTGAAGGGGGTCTTCTCTGTGTCTGCTCCCATACTTTGAGACTCTTTTACTAGGAAAATTACAATGGCTCTTTCCTTGTTGTGAAGGTGAAGACCTTTCTGTTCCAGCAAGCCTTTGAGAATTGTTTGTTAAGAACAGAAAGGTTTCTGTGGTGCTATACTGTTTTTAATCTGTGTGTTAATGTTTAAATAATTGTTATTCTGCTGTTAGTGCAATACTGTTTTAATCTCAATTTTTATGTGTTTCTAACTATATACTTTTATTGTAATTTTCTGCCTTTTGTATGCTTAGTCCAGGAGAAGGCAGAATATAAATAAAGCCATGGAGAATGAGCAAAGGGACAGATCTGTAATTGTGTCTGAAAGGTGCTTTGAGGACCGAGTACTTGAATTCACAGGGATGGCTCACAGTTTTCTTAGAAGCAGTTTCACTGCTTTTACCCAGTCACTGTACACTTAATTGCCAGTCTGAGGTCACAACAAAGCAAGAATTTCACCTGAAAAAAAAAAGACTTACTCCTGGTTTGTGGGATTTTTACTTCCTTGCTGCAATTAATGTTTTTTTGTTTTGTTTTGGCTAATGCTTGCTTTTTTTCTTATCCCAATATGGCTTTGATGTTTTTGGCATTGGGAAATATCCATTTCTTGGAAAACAAATAGGCTGCCCTGTTGTCTAAGAGGCAGACATAAGGAACCTGGGGGTTTGTGAGGACTGGGGGCTTGCCCACCTTGGAGGCAACCATGTTGCCCCCACCCCTGGTGGAAAGTGAAAAGCATGCATCTGTTCACAGCATTGTGAAATCTCTAGAATCCCAGCAGGCCAGCTGAACTGGACATTAGCCAGTAGCATGGTTGGCCGATTAATGGATCATTGCCCTATGTAGTGCCAATGTCTTCTGAAATCTGCTGAAGTTCAATTAAGCTTAATCCATTAAAAGCATGTCTATCCAGTTTGTTCAGTCTCTCCTCCTTCCCCCTACAAGACTCATCACCATGCATGCATGTCCAGCAGCATATCTGGGGGAGGGGCAAGTAGGGCACCAATGCCAGAGAAGTGCAAAAAAGCCATGCATGTAGGAGTGGGGGTAGGGGTAAGAAGGTAGGGGTGCAATTTCCACATTTGCCTAGGTGTTGTTTACACTAAATATACCACACTAGATATGCTGCCATTTAATAATATGGGATTCACTCATTCACATTTTTTGTCATCTGTATGGAATCCTGGAACCAAATCTCCACAGATGTGGAGAGCACATTGTATGAAGACTATATATGCAAACATTTAAAAAATAAAATAAAAACACCAAACCAAGCAAGTGCTGTTTTATAGGAAAAACAGCGGAAATGGTGTGGTGTGCATTCTTCTTTGCAATCTGGGCAGGGAATGGGGGTAGTTCTACGATAGCATCATTACATAATTGCAGAGAAGCTGCAGCCACCACTAACTTGAGGAAATGATACTGGCAGAAACAAGTGTGACAGTCCTTGCCCTGAGCTTGTGGTTACTGCCTCTCGTCTCTTTCCTTTTCCTCTTGAGGAAAAACGACCATGCCTGTTTCTGTCATTACAGCCAGCCACCTTCCAGCTTTGCTCCTCAGTAGTTCCATGCCACCAAAAAATTTCCTCAGGACAACAGTTCACCCAACACATAAATATGTGGAAAATCAAATTAAATTATGGACTCTTTTCATCATATAGTTACTAGTGAACAAGCAGTAAGGAACTCAAATTACAGTGTGTTATAATACAAATTCACTTTATTAATAAAGACATATATGATTTTCCACTGCCCTCTAGATCGGCGGTGCTCAGGGTAGCTGATGTGAGGGAGTGGAATTTTTTCCCCTCAATATGCCAGGGACCAGTACCATATTTATGCTCATTGGCTACAGCTCTTTCTTTCTGTGCTGGAAACTTGCCATGGACCAGTTGATGGCTAACAGATCAGCACCAGTCCACCAACTACCACTTGGAGTAGTGTTGCTCTAGCACACAGATATTTAAATTGCAATGTATAATAACACATAGTAACTCATTTTCTTCAGACACTATAATATTGTCATTGTGTGCCTTCAATTTATTTCCTGCTTAAGGCAAACCTGTCACGAGATTGTCCTGACAAGATTTGTTCAGAGGTGGTTTTGCCTTTGCCTTCCTCAGAGGCTGAGAGAATGTGATGCTCACAAGGTCACGACCAAGCAGGGATTCAAACCCTGGTCTCCATTTTACCATTTTTGTGGGCCTCACAGCTCTCTTGCCACTTAGTTTTGGCACTGTGAAAGCAGCACTTGAAAGGAAAACACATTTTTTGCACAGCAACAAGGTGCTTGAGGAGCATATGCCTTGTTTTAAAGAAGAATTACACTCTCGGAAGTACTTGCCCTCTAAAACCAGGCATACGTATGTGCTTTGTTTTAGCTTGAAAATCTGGTGCCCTGGTAGTTAAATGCCAGTACGGAAGCCATAACATTGTGAGTTCGATCCTGCAGGGCTCCAGGTTGACTCAGCCTGCCATCCTTCCATAGGTTGGTAAAATGAGTACCCAGCTTGTTGGGGGCAGTTAGCTGAACGTGTTGTAAAACCGCTTAGGGAGTGCCTAGCACGGATAACCAATATAGAAATGTAACTGCTATTGCTATATTGTTGTAAATCTGGTTTTTCAGAAGTCATGATTTTTTTGTTAGGTTGGTTGGTTTTGATTTTCCATTTCACATTTTTTGCTGTACCGCTAACTGTGACAGATCCAGAAAACTGCTAAATTTTATATATATATTTTTTAAAAATGGGTGTGCTGCCATTGTATTTGCCTCTTTGTCCCAGGATTCTTAGGTGTAACCTGAACCCTGCTTGGTAACTGCTGTGCTATGCCATATTGTGGATTTTGGAATCATTCATCCGTCTTAAATTCATTGTGGCAGTTCCTCTTGTTCCTTCCTTTTCTTTCTGAGATAAAAAGTTCCCATCAAGGCAATAATGTGTTGGACATTCCATTCTTAATAGAGGTAGGCTTCCAGCAGATTATTGAATGGTGGAAATCTCCACTTATTGCTATGGTTAACTTGTATGAATATTTTTAATCTGTTTTAGGAAAGTATCACACATGTCTTATTATTTGCCTTTCATGATAGTATCACTGTTTTTTCTCTCTCCTACCTTCCAAGATGCATTCAGCTGGACTTCCAGACACAGATTCACAGATTTCGGGACAAATGAATACATTAGTAATACACAGTGCCACTCCTCCCTTTTTTGCTGAATTTATTCCTTTCGAGCAAGATGTACGCCTTTAGTTACAATATACTCCAGTCATCTGTTATCATCCCATCTAATCTCAAAAGACACCTGTCAGATTATATTTACCTTTTTAATAGTAGGTATTCACATTCAGTCTGCTTCTTTCTCAGACTCCACACATTTGTATATACAAGTCAAAGGCCAGAACCCTTGCACTTTCCTTGTTTCCCTTCTACATTTATATGCAAAATGCAGGTGATTCAAAACAGATGACAGCTGCAGTTGTCACAACACAGCACCAATATTCACCAGCAGACATATACTACACTAGCAGTACTCAATTATCATACACAATAGCAGCGATGTGCAAGTTCATGAATGGGCCCTGTTGTGCAATGCACGTTGTATTCTTTTGGACATGCACTGTGCAGCAGTTCTGTGTGTGAAACTCTGCTCTTGCTGCCATCAGATAATCTGCTCCTGTTAACAGGAGGACAGTTACAGGTTTCTAAGCCATCTTGAAAGACAACCACATGAGGGTCCATTACTGTAGTTTTCTACAGTGCTGAAGAGTGTGTTTTCTTCCCTAAACACACATACCTTTTTTAGAAGTGTGTGATTTCCACGATTAGGTATGTCTATACATATAAATCCCCAGCAGTATAAAGAACGTGTGAATACTCTGAAGGAACTGGGAGCGGGGAGTCTGCAATTTTAAATGGCATTGGATGTAGTTAATGGAGGTATGCCTTCAGGAAAAATGTCATGAATGTAAAGCCACATGCCCAGGAAGCCTTCCAGGGATATACAGAAGGGTGTCTCTTCACTATAAAAACTCTATTTGTGGCGTATAAAGAACTGGAAGGATCTGTGATCTCTGGGCACACTCAGTGGTATAGTTCTGGGGCACCCCTCTAAGAATTCCCCCCAATAAAATTCGCCTTCACCATTTCTAGCACTGCAGAGAGTGAGACACTGAAAATTCTTCATACCAGAACTTTAGTATTTGCTGTGTTTACATGCATTTTTTAACTTTGCCTGCCCCTTTTCTTTGGGTTCCTAAAGTATATTTATAAATGTTCAACTAAAATTTTAAGTTACTGCAGTGCTAGGAATTTGAGGAGTGAAGGAGTGAGGGATCATCTCAGAAACTAGTAGGCAACTGGATACAGAAGAGAAAACAGCACAGCTCAGGGGATCCTGAAACAATCCTCACACAAAAATATTTTTTGCTGTAATTGGACTGGAAACAGCTCTGATCATAGTAGCCTGCCTGTGAGGTCTTTTTTTTCTTTTCTTATTTATTTGTCATTCTAAAACTATTCCAACATTTGTATTCGGCTATGGTATTGTAAAAGTACACAGCACAGTTAGATCATAAAACTTGATTGCGAACAATCCATTACGTAACTAGCCCCCCAGACATATAACATAGCCCAAATATCTGACATTTAAGAAGAAAAAGTTTCACAGACTTGATGGAAAATTCCTAGAGACAGAAACCCTCCTCTTATCCTACAGTTGTTGTGTGCCTTCAAGTCGTTTCTGACTTATGACAACCCTAAGGTGAACCTATCTTTTATCTTTCTTCTTCTTCTTCTTTGCAAAATTTGTTCTGAGAAGATTTGCCTTTGTCTTCCTCTGAGGGTAAGAGAATGAGACTTGCCTAAGGTCACCCCGTGGGTTTCCATAGCCGAGCAGAGATTCAGACTCTGGTCTCCAGAGTATACATGTCTTTCAGTTGATAACTATATTGACTAGCTTGTTTTGTCCCCCACTCTTTTTTTATTATCTCATTTTTAACTGTTAAAGAATATAATGAATCAGCCCATCATTAGATCTCTATTATATCCCATTGGAAATTGTGAACAAATTAGTTGTATTCGATGTTTTTCATCATAAAATTTTATAGAAACACATACAGTCAGCCCTCCATGTCTGTGGATTCACCAACCATAGCTTGAAAATATATTTTTAAAAAATCCAAAAAGCAAACTTTGATTTTGCCATTCTGTATGAGGGATGCTATTTTACAATCCCATTGTACCTCATGGGACTTGAGCATCTGTGAATTTAGGTATCCATGGGGGGTCCTGGAACGAAACCCTAGCAAATACTGAGGGCCCACTGTATTTCAGTATAAACTCAGTACGATGCATTAATCTGCTGGTATGAGTTTGTAAACCTTCGCCAGTTTGAGAAATACTACTATTTCTCTTGCTTCTGTGAATACAGAATATTGTTCAAATCAAAGGACAAGTAAGAGTCTTTGGCTACCAAAATAAATAGATGATGTGTACAGGAAATGAAAGCAAGTTTTAGATGCAAGCTCTACTACTTCTCATGATTTTCCAAGTGTTAAAACTCCTGTGTTGAGAAGGCATGATATGAAGGCCTACTATTATTATTCTTGTTGTTGCTATTATTATTTCTCATCTTTTTCCAGGTTGATTGCTACAACAATTAAAATATAGATAAAATTCACAGGCTACAAAAGTTAGCAAGTAATTAAATTATATACAAAAAATTAAAACCAAGTAACACAAAAACCTTTTTAAAAAATCCAACACATTAGACAAGGCCTATATAATGAAGATCCCGTTGTATCTCTGGTCGAGGCAGCTGGCTTATTGGAGATTGAAGGGTAAATTCTAATTTCATGGGAGAGGAGGAGAGAGTAGAGTGTGACAAACTCTCTTTTGTGGAGTGCAGTACTCCACTCAGCACAAAGTTTAGGAATTCTAGTCTGTGTAGTCCAAAAAAGGAACTTTTCCAAACTCTTCTTCCAGCTTCTGCATTTTGTCTTATTTCACAGGGAAGCAAGACTTCTGTTGTCTTTTTTTTTTTTTTTTTTAGAACTGTATGTAACCAGAAACATATTTAATCTTGCATGTTTAATCATGTATCTGCAAGCCAAATATACTGGCCAGTTTTACTTCAGAAGATGTCTGTCAGAACTGCTGGCCAGCTAAAGGTGTTTTCAGTGATCATTTGCCTCAACGTCACAAATCTGATGGGGGAAGAATACCCTCTGACAGAAATACCTAACACAATATAGATTTGGAGAAGTCACTGCTCCTTTTGTGTGATAATTGCTAATAGTTGTGTAGAGTAGCAAAAATCCATTTCAGAATCAGCCTTCCAGCTGTCTAGGGCATGGTTAGCATGGAGGGCAGAACCTTTCAGGCAGGAAACACAGAGGTCTCTGCATATCTGTGCATTTCTTCTTCACTCACTGAGTGGAGTGTCACGCCCAAAATATAGCAGAGATTGCTCCCACAGCTTCGGAAGCGTGCCCAGCAGCAGAGAGTAACTTAGCAGCAATGCACTGTAGCCAGTAAAAACTCACCCACGCCAATTGTTCTCTTCCATCAAGGAGGCAATTTATTCTTGAGTTACAATGTGTACATATTTACAAGAATCTCCAGAAGGCATTCCAGCATCCCTCTGCTTGCTCTTTCTGACAGAGCCTCCAGCAGACACGTCAGGCACCATGTGCAACTTGTGGGCTAGCTCTCAGCAACTTTTATACTCACACTAGCTGATACAATCCTGCCAGCCTTTGCATTCTCCCCACACCTGATGCAACCTTCTCCCCTGGTTGCTCATCAGCATGACTCAGCTAAAGTCACATGGCTCTCCACAGGTGCACTTAACAATTCACATCACAAAGTATTTTCTACAGGTTTGGTTCAACCTTTTCTTGACGTGGAGAAGGAGAATGCTCATCTTTTCCTACTTTCCTCCTTTTGTTGTGAGAAGTATCGGAAGGGATGAGCCAGTTCAGGATGATCTCAGGCCCTGAAATCCCAAGTCCAAAACCTGAGACCTTGGGACAAATCCTGACAATATCACAGAGGGAGGCCCCTGCTGGTATTACAAAGAATGATGTCATTCAGTGTGATACATTAAACATCAACCACAGGTATTCAGAGTGTGCCATTCTGGGTTTTAAGGAAATCTAGCAAAGGCCTTGAGTCTGAGATTCCTCTCCCTCCTAGCTAGGAGCTAGGAGAAGAGCTAGGACGTGAGAGTTAGGGACAGACCCTGAGATCTGGGAACTCTAGATGAGTATGCAATACTATTTTACAACATCTAGCCACATCACATGTACACTGTGCCACTGTCTTTCTAGATGCCTTTGCTTTCACCGAAATGGCTGGTGGCCAGAGCTGTAGCAATATTGGGGGGACAAAATGAGGGTGTTTCCCTGCCATAAGAGTATTTCTCCCCAATGAAATTTCCTTTAGATCTTCAAATTTTGAGTAATAACTTACAACTTCAAGTGTGCATTTAGAAATAGAATTTAGGCATCCAAAGAAAAAAGAGCAAGGCAGATTTACCAAAGGAAAGGAAACACAGCAAATATAATAATTCTAAGTGTAAACAATTTTAAATGACTGACTCTCTGCAATATTAGAAATTTGGGGAATGAAGGAAAATTTCATTTGGGGAGAGAATTCTTAGTTGGGGCAATACTGTCATTCTGCCTCCTGCTGGCAACATTCTGGTGTGACAGACAGAAAATTTGACTGTTGCGTAGGTCTGGAAGTGCTACAAGCCCAGTTCTCAAAAGAGTTTTCTTAGCAGAGCTGTGGTAACCTTCAAGGGTATGATTTGTCTGATGAATAGTCAGAGTTGAGTCAAAGCGTAATAGAGGTGATCTCCTCACTCTAGAAAGGAAAAGGTACGTTGTGGGTTATGAGGCCAAATAAAGGGTGTGATCCATCTCCATTAAAGTCATTATGCAGCTTGCAATTAAATCCAGTGAAAGCTAGATTTAACTCATAGTATCCAAGCGGGAACTGGTAGATAGCTTAGAGAAGGGGTGAACAGTCTTGGCAAACATGGGAGCCACGTTTTCACATCCAGCATCTGATACAGGCTGCACCAGGTCTGTTTAGGGAGGCTTAGGAAGGAGAGGGGTACAATGTGTTACATTTATAAACCAAGTTGAAAACAAATTTTGGGGCTGCTTTTCTTCCTCTCTGCGTGGGAGAAGTGGGGAAGGGGTCCCGGGGTTCAAGTTGCTGCAGAAACAGCCTCAAGGCTACATATGGCACACAGGACACATTCCTCCTCCCTCTGAAAGAAAGTTAGGATCAGTTCTTAGGAAAAGGCACAAGGTACTAGAGGCAGTATTTGGGAAAATCAGAAGAGCATGGCCAGTGCTACCATCAGGGAGAACGAGGCAACCTCTTCAAGTGTCAAATGGTAGAGAGCCAGCAGTGGCAGCCTTCTGACATTCCTCTTGAACCTTTGACCATATTCTTCTTGCAGCCTCTTCCGGTCACCCTAAACCGGCTTGCTTTCAGATGTTAGGGAACATGATTTTCTGTTGCCAATGCTGAAGTGAAAGGCAACTGCCAGAGCAGTTGGCTTCTGTAAATGGAATAAAGGAGGCACTGTTTTGTCCTTTGTCTTAGATGGCAAAACATCTTTGGTCAGCCTGCAGGGAATTGTGGTAGATGTAATTTTTCCAGAGCTTGGAATGTTAGGTTTGTTAAAGGTCAACAAGGAGTTATATACTTATTTTAGTTAAATGACACTGAGCAACTGCAGGTGCAGTTGCAAGGATCAGTCAATGAATCAAGGGTGGAAATTTCTCAATCAAAAATGTTTTGAGTGCCTCTCAGCATACGTAGAATGTTTTTCTACAAAACTGAATTACTGCATCCTTACTTCTTCCCCACTGCCATGCAACGAGTGGCATCTGCAAATAATATTGGTAGAGTACATGTCTTGCATGCAGGAACCTGGGATCCCAAGTGTAATTCATAGCATCTGTAGTTTAAAAGAAAATTGCAGGGGTGTGTGAGAAAAAATTCTACTTAGTTATCAAAATGCCTACCACTGTAAACACCCTAAAGGAGCAGAAAGGATTTTATTGCAGCTCATCCTGAAAATAAGAATATACAGTACTGTATATTGCACAGTAATATAGTATACATTAGAAATTAGAATAGATTCAAAAGAGGAGATGAAAAATTCCAACTATTTCCATATATGCCATTAAATGAGGCAGGTGACACCATCTGTTCAGGCCTAAAGGGCCTCACATTCTGGAAAGGCCATGTCTGGTCAAGGGCCTTCTGAGTCAGAAAAACCACCTGCCTCAACATACATTCCATTTCTCCATTCTAGACCAGTATTCACTTTTTTTCTTCATTCTTTTCCAGTTATTTTCCAAACCCAATTGTTCAGTTGCTCAACGGCTTTTCTTCTGCTTCTGTACACCAAAATTTGTCTCTCTCCCTGTCCCTAAAGAAAGCCATGTGACAGCAGGTAGATTACTCACCTAGCAGCAAAGTCATAGGATGCCCTTCTTCCAATTCTAATCTTTCTTCTTTCATTGGTTTACTGAATCTGGCAGAGGGAGACTTCGGCAACCCATCCTAATTTTAAAGAAGTAAAATCAATTGACTTCTTAAAGCCTGTATCAGCTTCATTGTTAATCAGGAAATATAGTGAATCAGATCACACAGTGAACTCTAACAAATCAGCAGTGGAATGGATTTATTGAGCCATTATTTTCAAGCTCCAGAGTTTTTTTTTACTTACTTGATTTATGTACACATGCTACTAAAACAGTGATGGTTTTCCTTCCCTACATCTGTACCACCCTTCCCTAATGATGACATCTCTGGACCTCAGAAGCTAGCATCATGAATTTTGTCCCTATTAGCTGGCCTAATAAAAGGATCCCCACATGTATTCATTGGTCAGTTACATATGATATCAGTTACCTGTAATTTTTCCTATGGCATTTCTGCTGGAGTAACTAGTTCAGTAAATCACATAATCATTCTTAAAGGCAATGAACAATGCAGTCCTATGCATGTCTGTGCAGAGTTCAGTGGAGCTTACTCCTGAGCACAGAATTGCAACTTTAATGACATTATTAATATGTACTAAGTTAGCATGCCAAAGAAACAGATCTCTTGTTTAAAATAAAAAAAATAAGTACACGCCCTACAGAGAGCCAGAGTGGTGGAGTGGTTTGGATGCTGGGCTAGACACTGGAGACCAAAGTTCAAATTCCTGCTTGGCCATGGAAACCCACTGGGTGACTTTGGATAAGTTACATTCTCTCAGTCTCAAAGAAAGGCAATGGCAAACCCCTCCTGAACAAATCTGGCAAAGAAAACCCCATTTATAGATTTACCTTAGAGTCACCGTAAGTCAGGAACAACTTGAAGGCACACAACAGCAACAACAACATGTCCTTTGTGGCTTATATTACAACAGTTTTCTGCATATTTTAGCATTGCCTGTTGCCTTATATAATGTTTTTAAGCATCTGATATCTATTGTTAGATTACAGGAAGCCCCCACCTTTTGATGCCCTGTTATCTGGTGACTGGCTCTTTTGATGCTTCCAAATTAAGGACAAGTTCCATTAATTTGACAGAGGTTTCCACTCTTTCATCAGTTCTTCTTGCCTATGGAGGCTCACTTGAAACCTCTCACACATATGTTCTGCTTGCAAAGTTTGCTGAGAGGGGGGAAAAAAGTGCTACACCATCTGAGGGACTTTGCAAGCAGTGCGCACACAGTTGGTAAAAAGTGAGCCTCTATAAGTCCTTCATGCGCCCTACAGGTTCTGCTTTTCAACCAATTACATTTTCTGATAGTGCTCCAGTCCCTTATCTGTCAGATAAGTGGGGAAACATTTCTTGTTAAATTACTGTCTTTAAGGGCTGAGATTTCACTAATGAATGCATCTCTTATGACAACTTCCAAAGCTTCCCGTCTGGTGGCATATGAGAGTTCTGTAGTGCTACTTAATTGGAAGTACTGCTCATTTAAGAAAAAAAAATCACTTGAGATGTGTTGTAAGAGAGAAATCTTTATCAGCCATGTGAATTAATGTGATCAACCTGTTTGCTTCCTGTAATTAAACCACTGTTTGCTGATATATATCTGTTCCGGGTATATTTGAGGGTTAGGATAAGAAGATATGAATATGGTTGGTTCTTCTGCATATGCAAAGGAAAAGAGCAGCTGACAAATTTCCAGATATCTACTAGATTATATTTTTTAAATAATTTTATTCAAATTTCAACAAATAAAGCAAACAATAATTTCTGCAATGTTTACATGTAATGTTTTTCCTTCTTCCTTTCCTTTCTGGATTACAATTATTGATATTCCCTCTATTTATTATATCACGTATCGCAATAAAATGTTAATAATCTATGTTTGTTAGTTCCTGCTATATATCTCTACTTTACTTGTTACATGATATTTCATTAACTGTTAACCGTATAATAATTGTTATCATGAAAAATGTATTACCCTCTGTCTACCCCCAACCCAAATCTGTAACAATCTTCCACTCTTTGTTAATATCCTCATCTAATTTCCCTTTCAATCTTTGTGTAAGTATGTCCGCATTTCTGTTTTCCATAAAAGTTGTCCACCACTGTTCCGTTGTGGGTGTAGTTTCATTTTTCCAAAGTCGTGCATTTTCAATGCGGGCCGTCGTCACCATGTACAATATAATTCTCCAATATCTCTTAGCTGGCGTTCCATCTAGTGTATGTGTCATATTTAACAGGTAAAATTCAGGTGTCATCCCAAATTGAATTTTCAAAATTGAACATTTTCTTATGTATTTCTTTCCAATATTTTTGTGCTCTGGGACATTACCACCACATATGAAATAGTGTACCAGAGTTCTCTTGACATTTCCAACATTGATCTGTACCTGTCTTATAAATTGTCTTTAATTTTTCTGGTGTCATGTACCATCTATGAAATAGTTTATAGTAGTTTTCTTTTAAATTTTGGGTGGTGGTAAATTTCTGTGTATGTTGCCAACTCTGTTCCCACCATTCTAACTGTATTGAGTGCCCAACATTTTGTGCCCATTGTATCATTGCAGCTTTAGCTGTCTCCTCCTCACATTCTTGTTGTAAATTTTTTTTATACAAATGTGCTAATAAATCTGGTGGATTTTCTCTTAACAATCTCAATAATTGGATTTGTTCCTTTTGTTGTATTCCATAGGTTTGTATATCCATCTGAAATCTTTCCTTTAGCTGTCTATAGGGAAACCAGCTTTATTCCTTCAGTTTCCAATTTCTCTCTTAATTTCATCTTCACACCAGAGTCTTCTGTTATGTCTAATAAGTCTTCATATTGTAGCCATTTATCTGTGTCTTTCCATCTCCCAAAAAAAGCTTCTTGTGGGGAGACCAAATTGGGTTACTGCCTTATATTCTTCCTCTTGTAGTCAGTTCATATTCTAAGTAGTGATTTCCTTATGTAATGATGCATAAAATCTTTGTCTACTGCTGCTTTTCCATAAAACATATAGGCGTGCCACCCCATTCTTAAGTCTGCTCCCCCTAATGCCAGCATTCTCGAGTTTTGAAGATTTAGCCAATCTTTTAGCGATGTGAATGCCGCAACCTTATAATATGTTTGTAGGTCCGGCAAGCCTAGACCACCTCTTGCTGTTGTGTCCATCATGATTCTCCATTTAATTCTTGGTTTCCTCCCCTGCCATATGAACTTAGTTATATCTCTTTTCCATTGAACAAAAGGTTTAATGCTTGTTATAATAGGCACATTTTGGAAAAGATATTTCATTTTTGGTAGAACATTCATTTTTATCACTGATATCTGTCCCAACAAGGATATTTTTAATTGAGTCCATTTTTCCAAATCTTGAGTTATCTCTTTCTATTTTTTATCATAGTTGTTATGGTACAATTCATTATTTCTTTGTGCAATCCAAACTCCTAAATATTTAGCTTTCTGTCCTTTATTAAATCCTGTAATTTGTTTGAATTCAGCTTCTTCCTTCTCCCTCATATTTTTTGATATGTATACCATTTTTTCCTTATTGATTTTAAAACTGGAGTAATCTCCATATTCTTGAATAGTATCCATCAATCTTTGGGCACTCTTGAGGGGATCATCCAAAAAAAGTACCAAATCATCTGCAAAAGCTTTGAGTTTATATTGAAATTTCTTTATCTGGACTCCTTTTATTGCCATGTCTTCTCTTAAATTATCGTTGAGTGTTTCTAATGTCAAAATAAATAGCAAAGGTGATAGGGGGCAACCCTGCCTTGTACCTCTCAAAACTTCAATCAGTGCAGTACGCTCTCCATTTGTAATTAAGCTTGCTGTTTGTTGAGAATAAATTGCTTCAATTCATGAAATGAATTTTTCTCCCGCTTGTACTTGCTTAATGGTCGTCTTCAAAAATGACCAATTGACCATATCAAATGCCTTCTCTGCGTCAACAAATACCATAGCCAGCTTTATTTCATTATGTTTATCGTAATATTCAATTATGTTTAAAACTGTCCTGATATTGTCACGCATCATTCTCTTAGGCAAAAAGCCATTCTGATCTTCATGAATATGTTCTTGAAGTACTTTTTTAAGTCTCTCTGCCATAATGGCGGCGAAGATCTTATAGTCCATATTTAATAATGAAATGGATCTGTAATTCTTTACATCCGTTATGTCTCTGCCTTCTTTTGGGATCAAAACAACATTAGCTTCTTTCCATGTTTCTGGTATGCCTTACTTCTTAATCTCGTTTATTGTTATTTGAAGTGGAGCTGAAAGTTCATGTTCCAAGGTTTTGTAATATTTTGCTGTAAAACCATCAGGTCCTGGGGATTTATCATTCATTGTATTCCTAATAGCTTCTACTATCTCCATCATTGACACTGATTTGTTTAGTGTCTCCCTTTGTTCTACTGAAAATCTAATTTTATTCTTCCTCTCCAAATATTCTTCCAATTCTCTTTGATTTTTTTTCGAGGAGGTATTACTTAATAGCTTTGTGTAGTAAGAGTAAAATGCTTGTTTTATCTCCTCTTGCTTTGTTGTCTTTCCCTTCTTCGTTGTAATCTCTGTTATTATGTTTCTTGATCTTCTTTTCCTCAATAAGTTAGCCAAAAGTTTTGAAGGTTTATTTGTCTGTTCAAAAGAAGTGTGTTTCAATCTATGCATCTACTAGATTATATTTTAAGAGATCTTCAATTTTTGCTTCCTTTGCTTGTCTCTTTTTATCAGTCAACATAGATTCTACATGATTTACGACCAGATTTGAAATCACCATATAAGAACTGACCTCTTTCAGAAGTTACTCAGTTAATGTCATGTACTGTTTACACATTCTCACTGTCCTGAATGGGGACTGTATATGGAAGCCAATTTATGGCAAACTTTTCCCAGTTTGTGCCTTAGTAACTCAAATATAAGTCTGTCATCATATCTGCCACTGGGAAAGTCAGAGATATTGCTAGGAGAATGATAACATCCCAGGCTTTGGAAGATTTTGAACCTGCAAACACCTGACTAAAGAGCTCATGATTTAAGATTATACCCACATTTACAGGGCATCTCTTGTATCAGGCTTACTGCATCTGAGGATATCTAGCATCTGTCCCCTTTAAACAACTGTCCTTACAGCCCATATATTGTTAAAGAAGAGAAATTCACATCTTCTCTGGAAAGTTCAGCTCCTCTTTTGCTTTGTCTTCCTTTGTACTTGGTAAAGCTGGAAAAACAAATGCAGTGGTGTGTTGAACAAGTGAAAAAAATTATGTTCAGTCTAACAGAAACAGTATCTATTGGGAGGATTCTGTTCTGACAGCCTCCTATGCTGGCAGAAAATGATGCTGGCTTTGTGCCTTCCCCTCCCTCCTTAATACTTCAACAGCAATATATGTTCCACTCCACATTACAGAAATCAAATTACAGCTATTTATTAGCAGTCATAAACTCTCAGGTTGATCAAAGAATGAATTTTAACCAGAGGCTATTGGACAGACACAGGCTAATTTCAATCAGTAACCTACTTTCTCTGACAATCCTAAAATGTTTTTGTGGTATCTACATCTCCATAGAAACATTAAGCTTGCTGGGACACTGCACTTTTACTTTTCTTGTCTTTTTTGTCTCTACTCGTTGGTCCCCAATGTCTTCTTCGTTAAAGAAAATGTTTCTATTCTAACTCCCTTTGAGATGGCTTTACACAGTACAATTTGCTACCATGACTAACCAGCAATTGAACAGAAAATCCTGTCTACACTAGATAGCAGCTGTTCTAAGTCTATCCAGGTACCCTCCAGTTCATGTCTTTTCTCACCTGTGTCCAGGATGACGTCTTGCAAAATCACGATGAGTATATCAGTGTAGTAGTCTAGGTCTGTAGTTCTGACAGAGTGGCATCTTTGACAGTATACTAACTGAAACTCATAGTAACCCTGGGCGTCACTTGTGGAGACTGATATAGATAGGAAGGCAAGGCATGCTTTCAAAGTCTCACTCTGCGAAATATGAACAATGGTGTTTTCCTTTCCCTGAGGCTCTGGAAATCTGGAGACTCTTACATTCCAGCATTAAACTGCATTATCAGCCTTACAGAGAGAATTCTTACACCCATTTGAAATACTTTAGCCATTTCCACACTACACTATTGTAGCGCCCTTATTCCACTTTCAGCCTCCTGTGGAATTCTGGGGCTTGTAGTTTACTGAGGCCAAAGAGCTCTCTGGCTGAGAATTCTAAAGGCCTCTCCCTAAACTGCTAACCCCAGGATTCCAGAGGAGGTTGAAAGTGGAATAAGAGCACTATAACAGGTTAGTGTGGAAATGGCCTTTGTTTGCACTCTGGGTAGTCTCTGTTCCTTTCTCAGTGAGCATTGATACTAAGGCTATTAAAGATTTCATTGAAATTGACTCTCTCAGTACCTGGTGGCGTTTTATAGCTGGGCTGCTATTTCTTTGATCAACCCTAGTTGTTGCAAAATTTTGCCTTTAGTAATTCTCTTTTGCCACTATTGCTGGGCCTTTTTGCCTCCAGACCCACTCTAAAGATAGCAGAAAGTACGTCACCAAATCTCTTCGCCCTCATGGTAGATTACATGTTGTTCCCTGAATCAATTAATATGAGAAATTTTTCTTTAGATAATCTGTATTGTTTATGCGGAATTATGGTTGACACAGTATGGACCTCTAATTCTGGGTGGCTGTTGTAGTTGTTGGGAGGCATCACCATCGCCACAGATGAGACTTGGTTTTGAATTGGGAAGTCTTAGGCCATTTCCGCACTACACTGTTCTAGTGGCTGCTATTCCACTTTCAACCTCCTATGGAATCCCTGGGGTTTGCGGTTTAGGGAGGGGCCTTTAGAATTCTCAGCCAGAGAGCTCTTTGGCTTCAGGAAACTACAAACCCCAGAGTTCCACAGGAGATTGAAAGTGGAATAGCAGCACTAAAACAGTGTAGTGCAGAAATGGCCTAAGTAAACTTACCTATCAAGTAAGTATAATCAAGTTTTGCCCATTCGGTGTCATTGCAGCTACATCTTTTTGTTACTTTATCAAGAGTAAGAAAAGTGATTATAATCCTATCTGGGGCAGCGGGGAGGGACCAATCCATTGTCCCATCTGCCTGCAGTTTAATTGCCCAATAGTAATCCATTTATTTTAATAAATCACTTTCAGGAAGTAAAACCTGCAGATACAGAGAACAGATACAGACTAGTACCACATATTGGGATCCAGGGGTTGGTTCCTCACTTGGGTCCCAGTCAGGACTGAGTCTACTTCTGTTATGCTAAATTAGGGAAAGAGGTAAATTACGGTAAGTCTGTAAAGTTTTGTCTAGTTTGATCTATGTGGCCTTCTAGAACGTGCATTAGTTTGTGTGTTGAAAGGCATTATTAATGCAAAAAGCTTCAGACTTTGGCATGGTAGATGCATTTCTGTGAATTTTTTATACTGAATTTCAGTATATAAAGATTGATAATATGCTGAAAATGTATCTACTTATGCAGACTTTTCTTGGGTAGCGCAAACTACTGTCTGTTCTGTGGACCACTGATAACTGTGTGTTACATTCTGTCTATTATGTTTTATTTAGTTGTGCATTACTTGAAATGTTCAGATCTAACCTGTTTATATACCATTGTAAATGAATACCAACATGCAGATAGAACTGTGCTGAATTATAGCTTTTAAGATGTGGAAGTCTGAACAAGATCATGTACTGGCAACATTTCTATCTGATCTCTGCTGGAACCTTGGCTGGTTTTTACATTTAAACATGCAAACATTTATTGTCAGGATTGCTCAACTAGTTGCCAAATCAGAAAGGATCAGTAACATGGCTTATCTGACCAGCTGAGTAACAATGATCTGTTCAGTGTCAAGTATTCATAATCATTTTTAGTGTTAAATATTGAGCTAACTAAATGATACATTTCAATAACAAACACATATTTTATTAATCGGGTTTGAATTGAACATCAGAGAGGTTCATGACCTGGTTGCAGGGATCCTCAGCACATATTTATGGGTCACAGGTTTCCTCTCCTCCACCCCCTCGGCTATCCAGTCAGCTGCGCTGTAAGCCACAGCCATCTGGACAGAGTATCAAAACACTTCAAAACACTTTTTTGGAAATGTTGCTAAGCCAATGTTGGAGCACATTGTTTTCCATTTATTGTTCATGGCTTTGAGTATCCTTTGGCTGAAATGCAGTACGACATTTTATTTACAAATAACATGAAATTTATTTAGAAAACTTGCATCTGTTTTAAAAGATGCCACATGTAGTCAGTCACCAGAGGTAAGAGTATTATCAAGTTTCAGCTGTGGTTGTATTATGGGGGCCCACCCATATGCAAAGGTGAATGTACCTGGGAATAAACGCACCATTAATAGCGTATGTATTTTCCAGGGTATCATGTTGCTGTTTTGATGTACAGGGACGCCATTATAGTATTACTCTGCATACTGAATTTCAAGGTACATTCATTATTTGTTTTTCTACTGGGACACACTGGAAGAGACTAGCTGTGCACAGGGTGCCTTTGCATATGGAATAATTTTCACGTTTGAGTAAGAAACTAGAAATGATCCATTTGCTGATGACGCTCTACTCCTCTTAAAAAACAAACTGAAGAACTCCATGTCACGTGGGAGATTTGCAGCAGTCATTTCACATAATTACAATTCTTTGTTTTCATTGATCTTTTCTTCCTGTTTTCAGATCCTGATACATAAGGTCATGCTGCAGTTATTTAAATATGCATACATCCCTGTCTCAAAAGTTCACCGCTGCCAAATGTATACAGAGCTGAAACATAAAGATGTAAACTGTATAAATGGTTCACAGCCACCACCAGTCTGTCCACCTATTCTTCTCACTCTGTTTGCTGGAGATCACCTGTTGTTTCCCAGATATTATTGGACTGCACCTCCTGGCAACCTGAAACAACATGGCCAATGGTGAGGGATGCTGTGAGTTGTAGTCCAACAAAAAGCCACATATTCTTTGTGCCTACTCTAGGGAGAGTTCCAAAGCAACAGAATAGCCCACAAAATATTTAAAACAATCTATAAATATTTTAGTTTGGCACATAGATTATTATTAGGAGGAAGGCACTCGTGTGAAGAATAACTGTTAAATTTTTTTTGTACATCTAGATGACCTATTTGATAATATTTCTCTGTCTTCCAGCCCAGTTCCACCTGGCTAGACATGCCGAACCTCAGTGAAATAATTTTAAATGGATGGGAATGACACAGAGTTCCAGATGTTGTGAAACTGCAACTTCCAGGAGCCCTAGCCAGCTTAGACAATAAGGAGGAATACTGAGAATTGCAGTCCAACATCTGCAGAATGGCATGATCCCTTGTCCTGATTCACAACATGGCCTGATTCACAACAAGGCCAAGAAAAATTGTATGCCATGCCCAAAGCTAACTGGTGAGGTTATGGCTTAACTGAACTTTGAAACTGGAATCTCAAACCAGGCTTTCTGGTGTGAATGGTATTCTGTCAACAAAACTGTACTGGAAGAGTTTTGTTTCTATGTGTTTAAATTATTACTAGTGTATTGGATCCAGAGGTGTCTTTGCGTCAATGGGCAGCACTTCTGTTCAGTACAAAGCTTGGAATAGGTTCTTTTTTGCACTGCATTGCCCAGAAACCCTTGCCTGCAGTATGGTTAGTGTCCATGCACATTGGGGATTCTGGGGCCTATAAATCTAAAAACTAGTTTTTCCAAGGTGTAGTGATCAAGCAAAGTAACTCCCATTTTTTAATTAATTTCTCCTACTTGCTGCAGCCCTCATGCTATGTCCTCTGTGGTATGAACACATGCGGTACATATTATTTTTTTAAAAAATAGATTGTAACACTACTTTTTTGTCTGTTTAACATGCAAGCTGCCAGACCTGAAGACAGAAGCTTCTGAAATTAGTCAGGTTTGGTTTCTGTCTCTCATCTTTTAACGGCTAGTTTCTGCTTGTATTTGCATGTTTGAGGGGAAGTCAGGTGGGTAATTGCTTATGTAGCAATTTTATCATTTCAAACCTTTAACTAGTGGTTCAGAACTTCACCGAAGGATGGTTACATTTACCACTCAGAGCTGATGACTTGGTTGGAAAAACTGCAGCTGAAGCAAACGTCTGTGAAAACTCCTTTTGTAACAACCTGAAAAAAATGCAAAACTTGCTGAATAAAATGAGATGTGCTTAAGCTAAGAAGTTATTCACAAGAATATATTCTAACCACATGTCGAATTTGTTTGCGTACTGAAATTAATTCTTTCCCATAACAAGGTATTGTCCTATTAACTTAAAGTGCTGATATCATGTCATTTCCTGAAAAGTCTGATGTTCCATTCTTCATGCTTTGAATAAACACTGTAATATTCTCCAATCTTTGTTAGAAAACACCAAAGGACAGAACTGCTGCTGTACAAAGTCATGTCACCACTTTTTGTTCCCCGAGGTTCCTTCTATAAAACAAAGGACTTAGATCTAGAAGATTGTAGGAGAAGCAACAGATCTTCACAATACTTAGAATAACCTAACCTGGCCTGCCCTCTGCAGTGATTATCCTGCCCATGAGCTGTTTATGCAGAAAGCTCCAGGAGTTGTCAATAACGGACTTAAGTTCAATTCTTATCCCCAGCTAGAGTAGCCCCAGAGAATCAATTGAACTTAAAATATGCCTTGGCTTACTATTGATTTCATCAGTCCACTCTAGTTTGGACTAATTACTGGATTTAGGTCTAAGGCCAAGGTCCTAGTACTTCCTTGACACTTAACATTGGAAGGTAAGAAAGTCCACTGGCTGCATGGCCATTTGCTAGAGGTTCAGGAAGACAGAGGCTGTTTTTTCTCCCACCTGTGCAATGCAAGCTGAACAGTGCCTGAGCAGCCCCCCACATACACTGATAGATTAGGTCCAGTTGCTGTTACACAGCTGGGAGAGCCCAAATAGCTCCGTGGGTAATATTTTTCAAAGTATTTGCACTGGCAAGTAACAGGCTAAGCTCAGCTTAATGCTGGTCAAGGGTGCTACTTGCCATTTCCCACCCACCTCAAGATGCATACATGTCAAAATAGAATGTATATTCATAACAAATACACTTTGTATCAAGGACCAGCCAATCTCAGGTTATACAGCGACCTGGAATGACTAGCTTGAAACCCAAACAGGCACTTAAATACAGATCCAGATTTCACTCCTTGTGGCATAAGCTTCTGGTGGTGTTTTTATGTTCCTACTTGGGGGACAGGTGAGGAAATCACCTTTGTTGAGCTCCCCTTTCTTTCCCCTTGCACCAAACAAAAATATATTTGAGAGTCTTGTGGGAGCATTTGGCACAGTTTGGGAAGTGGTCCTTGGAGCTTTGGGAAGAATCAGCAAGAAAGGCCTTTTCTTTCTTCCACTAGTGAAATTCCTTCTCTGGTCAGAAGGAGCTTTTCTATTCACAACAGGTAAAGTCTTGTGGAAACTTGAGCTATTTCTGCACTAGTGTTATTATTCCACTTTCAACAGCCTGTGGAATCCTGGAGTTTGCAGTTTAGAGAAGGGCCTTTGCAAACCCCAGGATTCCATAGGATGTTGTAAGTGGAATAATAGCAGTATAACAGTCTAGTGTGGAATTGGTCTTAGACAACAAAGTAACCTCCCTTCAATAGAGGGCAACCTTAGAATCGCAGATTCCTTTTAACATCTTCTGCCGACACATTTACTGCTATGCATTAAGTTTTGCCTAGATGTTGTGTTGGCATGATGCTCCTCCACTGTAGGGCAGGATGTTGACTGGGTTTCCAACTCCTGGCTGCTATTCTGTCTCTCACAGTTGAAGTTTTTGCTGGATATCCTGATGTACCCTAGAAACAAGCAACAAGAAATTCTTGCCCTTGTTCTCCATCCAGCAGCCGTAATTAATTGGTAGGCCAAACTCCACCGGCAGTTTATGACTTGCAACAAATCCAGTTGAAAAGATGCCAGCAGGTGCATTTCTTAATCTTTTTTCTACCTGTCCTCAGCCCCTTTCCAGAACTCCAATTCCATGGCACCAGTTGCTTACACATTTCCCTAACTCCTTCTCCTTCAAATCCTATTACCAACCACGGAATATCTTCAGGGGTCCGAAATGGGCTGTCATAGGCTTTGCTACATACTGTTTCACTTCATTCTAAGAAAAACTGGGCTGCTAGAAAGCTTTGCTGTTTGTCCCATGGGGTTCATTTGTGCATTTTGCTTTTGCCTTTATTCAGTTGTTTGGCCTCAGGGAAAACATTTTAGTCACATGCTCAGTTATCTAAAACATTATTGTCTTGGCCTGTCTAGGAAAGGCATTGATCCCTGCATTTTACAACAGCATTATCAAGCATGCAGCAGAGTAACTGCCATCTCCAGTTATGTACAGACTAAAACTCCATGTAACAGCCTGGCAGTGGTTGATAAGTGTTTTTGTCTTCACTGTGATCCCTTGTCAGAAAGAAGCCTAACTGTAAGAATAGTAAATGAAATCAATCTACCAGAAAAGATGCTGGCACGAGATCTGGAAGAAATTCAGCTCACTTTGGCTGGATATCTCCCTCCTTGGCCCAAGAACATCTGAGTTTATTTTTCCCTGCATGAATCAAGGGGCTGGGCATTGGCTTGACCCTTGGGGAGCATTCTGTTGTTCAATCAAAGCAGGGTTAGTGTGTGAGGAAAAGAGCTGATGAGCAGAGGAAGAGGTGTGAACTGGACAACCTGCTCTTTCCACTGACACTTTGGATTCTGAAAAAATAGTGCTGTGGGGCAGCACATGGTTCAGCTTCATACTAGAGGAAGATTTTATTTTAAAATTAATAAGGTGCACATTTTAAATGGGAGAAATAAGACAAAGAATATATGCTCTATGAGTTTACTTCTTTCTGTGTCTGAGGAACACTAATTGTTTCTATAAACCGTGCTATGAGCACTCCCAACATAATCATGGAGTTGTCAGGTAGGCCACCAACAAGAAAGTGCGGAATTTTGCTTTTACACAATAGAGTTGTCATTCATTATGACAGTCCCTACTTCCTCCTTCCAAGGAGATTACAAGCAGCCATGCTGGTCCATGTCACCCAACCAGTTACAGCATTTTTAATCTCTAGTAGGCTCTTGGAGTGGGGTCAGCCCTGATTTGGTGCATGGATGGCAGACTCCCAGCAACTACCAGGTGCTATGGAACTGAAAACGCTCCCTTTGGATGTCCCCTGCCTGGGAGAACCCTAGGAAATTCATGGGGTTGCCATAAATTAACAGGCAATATACACAGACAGGAGCAAGTCTCTTGTAAAGTTCATAGACCTCGTCCTGCAATTCAGGACTGAAGCCACCTTGCAATATTATGCATCACAGCAAGTATAGCTCCAAACAATATGTTGCTTCTGGGAAAACTATTTTGTCGTCCAACTATTGCAAGGAATATTGTCCAAGAGAAGTCTTAGAGAGGGAGAGCAGACAACATCATTCTTGCTAATCAGAAAGTTCCAAGGTTTTGACCTAGCAAACCCTGGCTCACCTATATCACTGCTAAGTCTGTGTTGCACATATCCATCATCTCCCAGTCCTACCATAAATGATGTATGACAAGTCTGAGAATGTAATGACGGTGCTAGTCCTTTGTAAGCACACAGTCCGCTCTTTCAGCAACTTAATCCAGAAGACATCTACATTTCCTTGCACTACATCTCCCTCCCACCTACCCCCCAGAAAACATATCCTCTGTTTTCTGCCAATTAAGAGTTTCTGTTTGGATGTATCAGAGATGGGAAACACTTGCATCTCCAGATGTTTCTGGGTTGCAGCTCTCAGCATCCCTCACCACTGACTATGCTAGCTAAGGCTGCTGAGACTTGTAGTCCAACATCATCTGGAGGGCCACATGAATTCCAACCCATGATGCCTGTAGCTGCTGCTTTAAAGGTTGTTGTATTTGTTATAAGATATGCAAACTGGTTTTATTAAATGTCACCACCGGTTTCTTCTGCTGATTTATCATTTTAGTTCTCAGTTAACATATAAATAGTAATATCTCTAAAGCATGTGTATTCAAGCATCTCTTAACAACATGTACAACTAAGGCTGTATGGTCAGTTTCCTAATTCTTAATGGGGTAGTTTACACTGGCTAACAATGGGTTTGTATCGAAACCATGAGAAAAGGAAATATATTCAGATGTGTTGCCTCTGCATAAGAAGAGGGTGCAGATAGTTAGCCACTCTCAAGTGAAAGACAGCAGAAAGCGAGCAAGAAGAAAAGTACGGGAAGGAAATTTGAGTGCTAAACTGCACAGAAAGGCTGAACTAAGGACAAGGAGACATCACACTACCAGTGAGGCCAAAAGTAAGATATACATTTCAGGGGTCCAGAAGTTGAACCATTTCATCACCAAGAAACACAGCAAAGATTATTCTATATTCTCTATTGTTAGTTTATGTCATAGCATTTCCCAAGACTTCTTATTTAGAGCCTTTCTGGACAGCTGTTGTTGTGTGCCTTCATGTCATTTCTGACTTATCGTGATCATAAAAAGAAACTCATTGTGGAGTTTTCTTGACAAGGTTTGGTCAATGAGGATTTGCCATTGTCTTCCTCTGAGGCTGAGAGAGCATGACTTTCTCGAGGACACCCAGTGGGCTTCCATGGCCAAGCAGGAATTCAGAGCTTGGCCTCCAGAGTCCTCATCCCACATTACTAAACAACACTGGCTTTCGGAACTGGATGGATAAATTTCAAATACAAATTTTAGCTTGTCTTAAAAAAAAGGTTAGCATTCAAACTTTAACATGAAATATAGTTCCCAAGGATGTGACATTAGCAGTTCTCTTGCAAAAAGATGGATTTTCTTTTGCATCAGGATTTTGGCTGTGTCATTCTTTAGCAGTAATTGCTCCAACAGCCTGCTGCTCTGTTATTGCTAGGTTATGTTTCACTAATCTAAGCGAGCCTAGTGAAACAGATCGATGCTGACATCTTGTGGGAGAGAACACTGTGACACCAGAGAATTGTAACATCTTCCTTTCTCCTAAGAATGAAAGAGCAGAGTCACTGTACCATCCCTTATTATGCCTGTAGCGCAATGCAGAAGTTCATCCTCTGAATCCTAAAATATCTTCACAGTGCAGCAACCACAGACATCCGTATTAAAGCATACATACAGAAGCATTAACTGGATAGCATATATGAATGCAGTTATCCTTAAAACAAGTTCTCTTGGCACAAAATTGGCTCTTTTTTGGTATATCCTGATTCACATGTAGACTATAGGTACAGCAGTGAGAATCTCAATTTCTCTCACCTTTTATTCCATTGTTAGGTAATTTTATTGTTTGAAACAGTGGTTCAGACAGTCAAATTTATGTGTTTAGATGTTCAAATTACAGTTGCAGTTCTCACCTGAAAAACGTATATACACTGAACACTGAATCTGTAATGAAATTATAGAAACAAAGTTTTCCTATTAGTCCTCTGAATTAAGTTGTTCATTGTGGTTGTGTTTCAATATAACACTAATCCACTGGCTGGCACTATATGTATAAGTGTGAGTGAACCTTGAGCTTACACTCTCCTCACTCCCCATGCAGCCATGACAGGGAGAACAGCAGCTTTTGTTTCTGTTTTCAACTAAAACCAGCTGAACCAAAAAGTGTATTTACCATTGACTGTGATTTAGGGGGAAAAGCCAGTAAATCATGTAAATCATGATTTGAAGCTAGCTGGTTCCCCTAAATCAGAGATTTCCAAACTTTTCATGTTTGTGACACACTTTTTAGACATGCACCAGTTTGTGACACAGTAATTCAGTAAATAATACAGTAAGTGGAGGCAGCCCCTCCACGTGGACCTGGCCTTCCATCCTCGCTGGGGTCTTCCTCAGCCCAGAATGGTAGCAGAGGCAGCCCCTTCACCTGGGCCTGGCCCACTGCAGCAGCGGGAGAGGCAGCCCTCCCATTACATTCATGTGACACATCCACACACTGCAGCTGACACACCAGTGTGTCACAATACACAGTTTGGAAAGCTCTGCCTTAAATCATAGTTAACAAATCTTCTGAATTCAGATATAAACAAGTGAATATTGTTAGTTGCAAACAGAAAAAAGTTCTATACTATTCTGTACCATTTTTAAAAACCCTCAACCATTCATTTGTTATTCTGCTCTTGAGGATAAAAGCATCCTTTTGGAGTCTTACCTGGAAATAAAGGTGTGATTTAATTTAACGAAGACTCTAGTTCAACAGAAAAAAAATAAAGCATATAAGTATCATATCCCAGGAGTGTAACTGAACAAAAAACATTATTAGAATACCTTCAATCTCTTTAATATTCATGGAAGAGAGAGCAAAACAAAACAAAAAAACTGCTCAATGTAAAATAGTGGAAGAGATCCATTGTCTGATAAGAGTTCCTGCACCTAAAGACATATAACAACTAAAAAACCCCACAAGTTCCACTGTTTGCACTACAGGAATGTGTCAAAATCAACTTAAAATTTATTCCTGGTAACCAACAGATTCTACTCCTTGAAGAATGAGTATATGTTTTATAAGGGGAAAAAATACAAAAAAAAAAACAAAAAACTTAAGTGCTCCTAGTATGGTATAATCACATATAAATAGAATTTATGATACAGGCAAAATATTGGCACTTGCACGTTGAATTGTTGCTGGGGTTAGCACTGACTTTGCCATAGGAGTAAGTCAGATTCTTGACAACTTTGTAATTTGATTTAAAAAAATTAATAGAGGAAGAAAATGACACAACAACTGATTGCCTAACTGTTGATGAGTACATAGGAGAATGAAGTGATTCATGTTTGCCAAAGAAAATCTATAAATATTTCAAATAGCTGTTGGAACTCAGAGCAACCTCATTAGCACAGAAGTGTTAATATTCATATGAAGCAACTGAGGGAGTTGAAACAGATCAGTTTATTATTTTCATCAGTTCTAGTAGCAAACTAGATCTGAACCATTTTTGAGATGATGGTTAACTAGATAAAGAATCCAAAACTAAATCCAAATAAGATTACAAAGTAGTGCTGATGCGAAACCTGTGAGCCTCCAGATACTATTCGGCTCCAACTCCTGTGAGTCCCAGCTATTAAGGCCAGTCATTAGAAATGAACAGAACTGTATGCCAGTACCATCTGCAGGACCACAAGTTCCCCACTTCTAGTCTGCAACCAAAAGAGGAGAGTTGTTTGTGGTTTGCAAGATTTGCATGCAATTTTTATCTTAACGGAAAGAAATTGTCAAGCCTCAAACAGCAGCAGAGCTTACAATAACTGAACTGCACCAAACAGTGGGAGAGAAAACAACATATGCAACTCTCATCATAGTGGCAATTTACCTTCAAAAGTCAAACTCTGACAAACCATGAACAAGAATTATCAGTGATCATTTATTCAATACTATAGCCCCCTCTGTTCTTTGGATGCACTTTACTTCTGTATCAAGTTTTAAAAATGAGAAAATCTATATAGGGACTACTAATGGAATTATAAGAAGATAGTGATGACATTTTCTTGAACAATGTCAAAACAGAATGAGAAAATCTGTGCCAGTCTTGATATCTATAACTTTTGGACCACCATCCTCTCTTAAAGAAGTGACAGCTTTTGAGAGAACTTTTATACAGTCAACTTTTTTCCAGTTTGGATTTTGTAACTGTCCAGTGTACATTTATATAAAACCAGTGTGGTGTTCTTTTTTAAATCAGTTTTCACTTTAATAGGTTCTCTCTTTGAATCAACATTTCCTTTTCATGTGCTTCAATTTCCTTAAGTAACTCTTCCTTTTCCTTAAAGTAATCCCGGAACCATTCAATGTGTTCCACCTTTTCTTTAACACTTAGATACGGATTTTTGGAAAGTCCACAAGTCACAAGCTCCATAAAGTGGCGAATTGGTCCTTCCTTGGGAAAGTCTTCCAAATATTTATCCAAAAATATATGCTCATGAAATTCAGCATCATCTTCAAGTCCTAAAGAAGTCAATCACAATAGCTGTTAAACACCAAGTCACTGCAAAATCATAAGTTAACTGTCCTGAGAATGAATATACAAAAAAATTAATAGGGATACTTTTTCAAAATGTGGCAGAGTGTGTGCGTGCGTGCAGGTAGTGCTTCATTTGTTGCAACATCTTTTATTCAGTGCTCTAGTTTATTCTGATCACAGAACAGTTTTGCAGCACAAAGACTTATAGACCACCTGAATAGGCCTAGAAATACTTCTGAATTTTGTCTCACCAAAGCAGTTTAGAAAACTACCAGAATCTAAATATGAATTAATTAACAGGTTAAAGTAATAAAATAATCTGAGTTCACATTTATTTTCTTTAACTCTAAGAAACAAGCTTGATATTAAGTTCTTATTTTTGAAAAGTGTAAAGCATTGCTAAAATTCAATGCCACCCTGTGGCTCAGAGGAGAGACTCCATGCTACACCCTCCTGCCACCCACACAACCCAAAGGGGGCATTTTCAAGTGTTGGATACAGCTCACATGAGTACTGATGGGACAGAAAAGTGTAAATCAGGTAAAGCTGATGGAATAAATCCAGCCTGAAGGGAGCATAAACACATTTGTAGCTCTCTAGCATTTTCAGGCTTCAGGCTCTCTAGCTGAGAGCTGTTGTATTACTATTGATCCAATAACTCTGTTGAATGGCTTCTGGTGACTTAAGCTTTGTTACTCTGTATCCGTCCCTGACTACATCTTGATTCTGTCCGTGGGCTGATTCACGTAGGCACATTTATTGCCTGGCCATTCATTTCTCAGTTTTGGAGCTGTGTGCATCTGGAAGCACGTTGTTTTGAGCTGATATTGGGCACTAAGAACGGTCTATCTGTGATGCCAGACGCACATAAGGAAGTAATACTGTTGCAGTCAACAAATGACTAAGAAGCATGAGTGTGCCAGCATGCTCCCCCTTCCTGTTATTACTCTGCCTCATGGACTTAAACCTTGCCTACCTGGGCAAAACACTGACATCAGAATGACAGGAAGCAGAAGCTGGTTATCAGAGCTGGATCCAGCTCAAGTATACAGCACTCCTCCAGCCCTGCACACCATGGAGGCCAAGTGCTACTACTGTGGCCACTAGAGAATGAGGACACGGTACTTTAATTCAACTCTGTGACCTGGATCACTGAATGTACTGCCTACAGAACTTCAGAACAAAGAAGCAAATGCCTGAGTTCATTCTTTATCTCCTCCCCCACCAAGCCCTTTTCTTTCTTTCTTTGTTGTGTTTTTGAGACTATAAGCCTGCAGGCATGGCCTGTCTCATTTCTGCTATCTGTAAGCCATTCTGAGAGCCTTTTTGGCCACCAAGAGACTTAAACAGCAACACTGCTCTGGCAACAACAGCTTCTGGTTTTCCTTTTAGCCCAAGCTCTGTCTGTTGCCTCTGGATACCCCCCACCCACCCAGGACCAATTGGAGAAATTACACTGTTCTGAGAGCCTTCTTGGGGACTCCCAAGTTGTGGAATTCCCTCACATGAGAGGTACCATAGGCTCATTCCCTGTTGTTTTTCTGCCAGTAGGCAAAGACCTTTTTCTTTAGGCAAGTGTTCATCTTTTTTAACTCATTGCAACAGATTAAGATTTTAACGGGGAAGTGTTGGGTTTGCATTCTATTATGTTTTAAATGTGTTTTTAACTTGTGATTTCTACAATAAAATTGTGGTTTAATTGTCTTTTTTGTATTAACAGTTTTTCACTATTCTTCATTTAAATGGTTGTAAGTCACCTTGACTCTTACGCAGGGAGAAAGGAGGGATACAAATTAAAGAAAGCAAGAAAGCAAGAAAGAAAGAAAGAAAGAAAGAAAGAAAGAAAGAAAGAAAGAAAGAAAGAAAGAAATCCCTTTGCTGCCGTGTATTGCCATTGCAATTGCCATTGCATTCCTCAAGTAAATGGTATGACAGCACAAACCAGGGGACACAGAACCAGTCTAGATTTGATTTTTTAATTGCTACTAAAATCCAACATTGCATGAGGACTTCTGCTTGAGCAGCAGGCCTTTAAGTTGGTCACTGTGGGAATTTACTGGATACAACCCAGGCTTATGCTGGTAAGAGTGGGTTTTTGATTACTTAAAAAAAGAAAATCAACAATACTTGAAAACAGCCAAAAATTAAGTCTTAAAACCAATGAAGTGAACTCCTAAAGCAAATTATCCTATTCCAGACTGTATTATAGAATGTAGGCTGCACAAAGCAAAACTGAATAGAGATCTCTGCAATTACTTACCAGCTTCATTGTTAATTGGGAACTCCCAAAGTTTTCCTTCTTTTGTCCATTGTATCATCTCCTCAAAAGCATTTTGAGGAGGTTGCTGAGCAATTGCTTCAATTTCCTTTGCAAATTCTAAATCCCAAAGTGTTGGTGTTGTCACTATGAATAAATGTTAAAGTTTTTATATATGAAGACATTTATTTATTATAAATGTAGTACTAGTAGTAGTAGTAGTAGTAGTAGTAGTAGTAATAATAATAATAATAATAATAATACAACAACAACAACAACAGAAAGATACACCCCACCAAGTATCATGAATGCCAAGATTAACAAGAACAGGAGACCTGAAATTTCAATATAATTGAATATACAATATACAATATAAACCTACTTAACATCAGAATTATCAAAATATAGTGATTCTTAGCACAATATGTTAAAAACCAGGTAATTCTTTTTCATCACGTTTCTCCTTATTTACCACACAGATCAAGATGCCATTCACCAACCCCAAGAAGGTACTGTTCAAGAGAAATTTTAATAGCACTTGCAAAATACATCATCAATGAAAAGGAATGTCATGATTAGGTTTGCTTGACATTCTAGTTAAAAAAAATGCACAACCTAGAGAACAATGAGCCATTAGCACTCTATACTTCAGTCCCCATTTATGTTTGAGTCAGGCTCATTTCCTCTGCACTATGTCCAAGGATCAAGTTTTCTACAACACTGGTTCCTAAGGTTTCCAAATCTGGCTGGACTACTACTTCCAGCAGTAGCTATTTCCAGTATGGCTACCATTCACAGATTCTGGGACTTGTATTCCAACAATGTCTGGGATCCCAAGTTGAAAACTCCCACACTAGAATGGCAATATATAATTATGTCAAAGAATTCAACCTTCCCCTTTTGAAGAGAGAAAGGTAAAATAGCATGGACAATTTTGTTCTTTGAATGTGATTTTTGTGAACTCCTTAAGCAAACACATAACTGACTGACTGGCACCCACACCCACACCCACACCCCACTTTGACATATCATCTAACCATAAAGACTCTGCTTCCTGTCTCAGTTCCTAGGTGTTAGGAACCCAGGAAACAGCCATTGGTCCATCTGGATTAGTTATGCCATCGCATGCGTGGGAGCGACGAGACAGCAAGGTGGGAAGATCTTTCCCAGCTTGTGCCCTCCTGCGCTGCCACCAGTATGATTGCATGGGCGGGGGCGATGAGAGAGTGGAGGGAAGATCTTCCCCCTCATACTCTCCTGCCGCCGCAGCCGCTGCAATCACATGAGTGGGGAGCGAGAGAGTAAAGGGAGGGAAGATCTTCCCCATGCTCTCCTGCACAGCTGCCCGCAGTTATTCACGGTTTTTTTTACTTTGGCAGGGGTTCTGTTTCCCTAACCTCCGGAAATGTGGAGGGCCTACTGTAGTACTGTAGGTACTGAACTGTATTTTTCTTTAGTTTCCTTTATTATTTCGATTTTTATTTTATTACTATTAAATTCAAAGTATGTATTTTTGAACCGCATGTTATCGCAGGTAACTGAAATCACATATACTAGTTATGCAGATATGGGAGACTTACTGTACAGTCTTGTATAATAAATGAGAGAACTGCAAATGGCTATTTGCCCTTATTCAATACATCTATTAGATATGTTAAATGACTAATTAACATTAGCAGCTCTTATTTACAAGACTATTAATGCAATCCTATGGATGTCTATTCAGAAATAAATCTCAGTGAGTGTGCATAAGACTGCAGCCTTCATGCAGCCTTTGAAAGTACACCTAGCTTGCAGAAATGTCCATGCAAACATTAGGGCATACCAAAATACTATGTGACAGTTGTACCAGATTTCAGAATCCAGATATTCCCCCAAAAAACTGACTTGTCTAGCCACATGGGCACACCACACAAAAAATTGCCACTGGATAAACACAAAGATTTGTGGCATCTTAACAACCAATGGGTTTATTGGAGTACTATGGATATACTGCATTCTATTAAATTATCTTCTTGGTTTGTTTGTTGCTTCTGCTTCTCCACTAACCTGATTTCTGTGTTCCTTCTGTTTCAGAAGCAGAAGTGAAGATATTAAGTCTTCTTCCAGAATATATCCCTCTTCTACGCAGAAACAAAAGAAAAAAATATCTTTAACATTTAAAAAAATATTCTCAATTTATTAATCAGATGGAAAGGCACACATCTATCTAAAGTATGGAACCCTGGCCAGATAAAACAGGAAATCTTATTCTAATTGATGAGGTTTCAGCAGACTTTCCCCTAGACTTTCATGTGCATCTTCCCAGTTGTAAGGGTCATGAAGCTGCTTTTCTTTTAATGAAAGGGAGCAAGACAGACTTTTATAAACTTTTTTTAACAGTACTTAATATTTAAATGCACACATTTGCATTTGCGACAATACTTCTATGCTAAATAAGTTCCTATAGCAGGACTGTGTAACACTATACTGCTAATGGTGATACATTTCAGTTTTTTTGTACCCTTGACTCTTTTGTACCCTTGTACCCTTATACCCTTGACTCTTATGATGCATCAGCTCCAAGTTAACTAACATCCTAGCATCCAGTATATATTCTCTTTCCCTGCTTTTCATTTTTTTTTCTTGAATATACGGTCTGAGGAATAATCAGGTTGGACTCACCAGCTCACCATAACAGGATGGTACCCTGTCACTGACTATGCTCTTTGTTTAGTCCAGTGGTTCTTAACCTTTTCTTTACCAAGGACCCCTTCTAAATATATTTTGTTGCCACAAATCCCCAAGACTTAACTCAAGATTGAAAACCCTAAAGTGCATCAAATATTTATTTAAAATTGCTCATCAAGGATCTTCAAATTGGGAGAGAAGGAAGAAATAAGTAAATGCACACATCTCTGAGAGGTGCTGGAGGGGGAGGGAACACTTTCCTCCTGCTTATTTCTGCCAGTTTAACACTGGAGTAGATTGAACAGCAATGTGCAGGCCCAGCCAGCCAGCCAGCATTTGTTGTTCACTCTCTCTCTCTCCCTCCCCTTTTCCAGCCATCTAGTCTATCAGAAATGCTGGAGCCCCTCCCTTTTTTGCCTTCTTTCCATGAGGAGAAGAGACCAAGACAAGCAAAGGAGGGAGGGAGGGGAAAACAGCAAAGTGGGGGTTAAGGGTAAAAATGGATGGCTGAAGCAACCACTCTGTGAAAGACCTTGAGTACACCTCTCGATTTCCATTCATAAGTGCGTGCACTTTTATCTGAATCGAGTGGTAGCTGGCTTATTTTGCCAACAGTGATCCACCACTCCAACTTCCAGTGTCTTGCCTTTCATGAACCCCCTTGAGTGCATTGTGGGCCCCTGGGGGTCTAAGGGCCCCAGGTTAAGAACCAGTAGTTAAGACAATGAGGGCTACCTGATTTTTACTTTTCTGAAGATTTTTTTTTTAAAGGCTTGTTTCAAAAGTTGGTTATTTTAAAAAGTGACTAGGATAATACACTGTTCCACTTCTCAGCACAGGCAGAGGGGCTGAAGTAGGCACAGTGCTTAGAATGAATTATGTGGAAATCGCATGGAACGCAATCTTTACTAAACTTCTTGCACTGCACGTGTGAGCTAATACATGACTATCCCTGCATACCAAAAGAAGTACCTTTTCAGTCTACTGTAATCACGAGAAACACTTCTTTCAATCGTATAGCCTCGCCCATCGTCGTCAAACTGAATTTGATTGGATGCCCTAAAAGCATCCCGTGTTGGTGGCTCTCTCCCAATCTTCATGTTTGTAACGATGTTGCTAAAATTAAGAATGACAAGATCTGTTACCCTGTATAAAGCAGGAATACATTTCTTTCACAGGACTCTTCTTTCCCAAAATAAGACCCACACCAATCACCTGGATTCTGATTTGTTATATTTATATGAATGGGCTGGGCTTTCCTTCTTCCTCCTCCCTCCATGTCTATCTTCTGTTTCCTTCTGGGTGGTATCTTTTAGACCATAAGCTCTCTGTTTTCTACTGATCTATAAGCCGCTCCTGGGAACCTCTTCAGCTGAAAAGTAGGGTTAGGAATCTTTTCAAAAGAAGTATATCCAACTGCTGACAATTTAAGGCTGCTTACTAAATAACTGAAGCCCAAATAATTGAACACTTAAATGGTTGGCAAACTTTAAAAAAAATAGCCTAGACCGCTACAATGTAATGGAGTCTACCACTCCCTCAAAGGCATGCCGGAACAGAAGACATTTTCCCCACATCACTCTAGAAGTCAGTGGGAATAGATATTACTACTTGGTGCTTTCTGAAGCTTTCAGGCTGCAGCAAAGAAAACCCTGCCAGCAAAGAAAACCCTGGAAAGAGTGAGCATTCATCATATGATGAAATGCAGTCTTCATGATATGCCAGGGAAGGTTTTGTAGGCCAGCATGAGAACCCTGAATTGTGACGGAATGTAAAAGACAACACAGCTGCATCAACACAATGTTGACACACACATCTTCTGAACTCAAAGGGGCATCAGAGCATTCATGGCCAGACAAAGCATCCAGGCTATCTGCAAAGGAAGAACCACAGAGGGCACAATCAAAGCTTCCAAAAGTTACTTTTTGGACTATAGTTCCCAGAATCCCCCATCATCTTCCCATTGTGCTTGGATTGTCTTCAGCTCATTAATCCTTACTTGATTGACTCGGGACAAAATCTGCTGCCCTCAAACTTTTCTAATAACCTGAAACAGAATGAGCCACCTGATGCGGACACCACATGCAAAAACTCTAGAATATCTTTCCCATCTTCTCTACAGCCATTATATGCAATTTGCAATAACAGAGAATTTGTGGAATATCGTATGCTAAGCTGGGGGAAAACAAAAGCCAGTTGATACTCTACAGGATTTCCTGAGGAGCCACTGATTTCAACAGAGGCAGGGAACCTTTGGTCTTCCTCTAATGTTTTGGACCAGAACTTTCACAACCCTTTACCAGTGGCTATGTTGACTGGGGCTGATTGGAGTTTTACTCAGAACATCTGGAGGGCCTAAAGCTCCTTAAACTTGGACTGTAACAACCAAAAGCTGATTTGTAACCTCTTACTCCACCTTCATCAGGATGAATCAAACCTGTAATGTGACAGCATAGCAGGTCGCCAGCACCCAGTCAACACATTCTCAAGGGTCATAAAAGAAAAACTGCAGGGAAGATAACCAGATAATGCCTCAGGTTTGAACTCTGTGTGAACCATGGCTTGTAAGACCTGCTAATCACTTTATCTTCCACTGTAGCAATCCTTAATGGGCCTTGCTCCATGCAAATATTTCCACTCAATAGCACACTGCCAACTACTACTTGTGGCACTATCAGCTTCATAGCCTTGAGAATGGGCTCCGTAGTGTGACCAGCCAACTCGCTCTGCAGGTTTCTGTTACCAGTGCTCAAATCATCTACCCTCCACTTTGTATCAGTTCAGCGGTATCTATATTTTTGGGAGTTTTAGGATTCTAATCAAAGGAGGATGAAATATAGAAGAAGGTCTCCACCTCCTTTGTTCTTACGAGTTGTTTTAGGATGGTGATGGAAGTAAAACAACCTTCTGGCTCTTTCTCCCACAAATTCAATTCAAGACATGGGGAATGGTGTGTTCAGAGAGTAGCACGCAGGCAGTAGTTCTGACTAAGGGGAGGCAGGATTGTGTTGACCGAGAAGACCAGGCCCCCAGGGGCTGACAAATGTCTCCTTATTGGTCACTGTGAAGGCTAGGGTGGCTTCAGGGAAGGTAGGAAAATGCGGTTTAAAGATAGTGCACCTCTGGACATTTGTCTGTGACACACATTTTACCCAATCAACAGACATACTGACAACAGGAAAGCCCTCTCTTCCCCTCTACAGTGACTGTAGGGATAAGAATAAACCAACCATGATTTTTCCCCAGGGCATAAGCCATCCATTTACTACTCGTTTTAAGGCTGGAATGCGGAATGTCATCTAGCCCATAAACTACTTCTGTATCATCTCTAATCAGCAACCAGAGATAAAAGGGTATTTAATAGCATTTTCATTTTAAACACCCTGTACAGAACAGATTTGTGCTTTGCAGCTAGGAGAGATGATGCTCTTGGTCTTCCCCCAGGGGAGGTGTAGACAGAATTGAGTTGTGCTTTGTATGCCTCCTGGAAAAGTACCTAAATTGGCAAGACATATAGCTAACCCCAGCCACTTATTTTTGGCCATGCCTAGTGCCCAGTTTGTCCTTGGTCTTGCTCAGAGCCCTGAGCCCAGCTACTGTTAGAATGTGGTCACTGAGTTCCTTTCTAAACTGGACAGCTACCTATGTGGGTTTCCCCTCAAGAAACTTTCTTTGGAAGATGGACTGAATCAGAAAAGTGGCTGTGTTATGATGACATATTGGAAAAGACAAACTTGAATCCTTTTAAGATAAAATCAAGAGAAAAATTGGAAGCAGAAGGAATAAAATTAAATTGGTTTCCTTACAGACAACTACTGAGAGATTTCAGACAGACGTCAAAACTTATGGAATAGAACAAAAGGAGCAAGGAGGATTACTGAAACTATTGTCTGAAAATCCGCCTCATTTACTAGCATACTTATATCAAGAGATTTTACATCAAGAAAGGGAAGAGGAAACAGTTAAATCGGCAATGATATTGTGGGCTCAAAATGTTGGACATCCAATTCAGTTAGCGTACTGGGAACAAAGTTGGCAATGGATACATAAATTTACCGCAGCTCAGAACCTAAAAGAGAACTATTTTAAGCTTTTTCATAGATGGTACATACACCAGAAAAATTAAAGAAAATATATAACACGGGAACAGGGCGATGTTGGAAGTGTCAGGAGAATGTTGGCACACTATTTCATATGTGATGGTCATGTCCTAAGGCTAAAAAGTACTGGAATGATATTCATAATATGATATGTACAACATTAAGGGTTCAACTGGATAAGATACCTGAACTGTATCTGTTAAATATGACATATATGTTAGATGGAACTGGCATATATGATTACGACAGCTCGTATCGAATATGCAAGGTTATGGAAAACTGAACAAATACCCACAATAGAGCAATGGTGGGCAACTTTTATTGAAAATCAGAATGCAGATATAGTCTCTCAGAGACTGAAAGGAAAATCAGATGATGATATCAATAAAGAATGGCAAATTGTGCTGGATATGGATGGGGTTTTGACAGGAAATAATTCTTAATTCATGGTAATATGATAGCAAGAAGGAGAAATCAGAGAAATATCATGGAACATGTAAAGTTGGGTTGAAATGCAGGAACTATCTTGGTATTGTGATAAATTTGTTGTGATGCATAATGATAGTATGTCAATGATATAACAGTTTAAGTAATCCAGAGAGGAGTGGAGGATAACTGTAACAATTTGGTAAATGTACAGTGAGAAATATATGTTTTATATGGTGAATTATAATAAATATATTTTAAAAAATTAAAAAATTAAAAAAATAAACTGGGCTGGAAAAGATTCCCCATTCCTTTAACAAGGAACAGTTCCTTTAACAAGGAATAGTTTTACCTCTTAACACACAATTTAGCCAATGGTAACAGTAGAAAGTGTGAAAGCATGCTGGTCCAAGAAATCTTGGAATCTGAGGGCTATTTAGAATACATGCCAGTAAATGAGACATATACTGGATTAAAATTAATATTTAGGCTCAAAGAACTGCATGACAGTACCCAGTGATTATAAATATATTCAGGTCTATCCTTCCTCCATGTCCCACCAGTGAGGTCAATACACTGAGTCAGAACGTGGGAGAAGGTGTTCTCAGCTGCAGCAGCTCAAGTGTGGAACATTCTCCCCTAGAAACCCAACTGGCACCAACACTAATATCATTTAAATGATGCCAAGTTGAAAGCTAATTGTTCACCAAAGTTTTCGAGACTTATTAATTCAACCCAAATACTGTTATATATAGTTCTGAAAACTTTAAAATTTTTAAAATCTGTTTTATTAATATATTTTTAGCTTATTTAAATTATCTTGCTGTGTTTAACCTGTTTAACTTGTCTTAATACTATCTGTAAACCAGCTGGAGATCTCTTGCTATAAGACGGGGTACAAGTATCTTATTTATTAAATCAATAAATAAATAAGTATGGATGATAGAAGCTGCAAAATATCTTATTCAAAGTTAACATCGGCACTCAATTTTGATATGGAAATAGCCAGAGTGCAAGACTCTGCTCTACTCATCACTTGTGGTCAGTATAAGAAGCAAATCAGAAAAGAGTTGACCTGGCAAAGATGCTACTGTTTACTTCCTTCATGATGTGGCTAGCCATGTGCCTTTCCCTGGCAACCACACTAATAAAAAAAGCAAACTCACTTGAAAGAGCTCTTCTTTCCTCCACGAAAAATGCCTGACCTTTTGAGGACAGTCTAGTCTTTGAAGCTGGAACTCAACAAGGCCTGTACTAGGTTCACCTTATCCAGGTTACAACTGGGGGGCGGATAGGGAAGGAGAGAGAGATTTGTCACACTTAAAATATAGTGAACTAATGTCTACAAATTCTACATTTATTGGACAAGTATTGATCAACTTTACATTTGAAGACTGTGGCAATGAGGATAGATCTTCATTTTATATTGTGTTTGATTTGTGATGAAGCTTAAGCTTTTAATATTTTTGTAAAATGATGCCATAATTTCCACAGTGAGAAACTTCCCCAAATTATGCTCTGTTATTATTTCCATTTAGCAAACATTCCATCATCCCTGTGCCTGCAAAACAAACTGGTGGGTGAAGATTTTGTAAAGCAGTGACATCCACAGGTGATATTCTATTACTGCAAAAAAGAATTAACTCAGCCATGACTTACCGGCAGATAATCATATAATTGAGAAATACAAGAGTCTATTAAGTTACTACAACGATCTATCTATTTACACTTGAGAAGGATAACACGTTTTGTGAAGAGGACAGCTGTCTACTCAGATTTCAGAAGGACATGAGAAAGCATGCCCCAGGGAAAAAAGGGCTGTTTTGTTTTGTTTTCTTTATTTATTCAATGCCCTTCCTTTCTCCCAGCACAAGATTCAAGGTACTTACACTGAAGAAAGTGGATATTAACACAACTACTGTTTGGTTCAACAAAGAAACCTTTAAAGGAAAACTGACATAAGTTTATGCAAGTAATTTAAGTTGGAAAAGAAAAATCACTGGAGCACAGGAGATCAGTCTTGGGACCTCATTTACTCATGATTTTTATTAATGACACTTGGGAGGAAAGTTAATAGTACTCTGATGAAAATTGTAGGTGATCTCATCATGCTAAGAGACACTGCTAATACAAATTCCAGAGAGCTAACTTGTACCATAATATTTACGTTACTCTTTAACATGTCACAAGACACTTCATTGTTTTTAGCACCAGCACAAAGCAAGAACTGAAGAATATATAAGATAAAAGGGATTATTTCGAACTGCTATAATTAAATGATATTAAATCCCACAGTATAAGAGCAATTGTGTTTAGAGATTACTAATGCTTTACTGTCTAAAATCAAGAGGGGAAAGGTCTTAGGATACAATAATGATCTTGGATAGCTAATTACCAACGAATCGCCAATGTGATATGGTAGCAACTGTAGTGATTGCTTACTCAATCCTCTATTTCTAGTGACAGCAAAATTTTCTCAGCCACAAAACATTCTCTGCCAAATGAGTCCAGACAAAACTACATTGCCTACACTGCATGTGCTGTTTTAGCATGCCACAGTTCCATGTGTTAAACCAGGCACTGTGCTAGTATCCTAATATTCTACACATAACAGCACGGGTAAGGATGCAGTTGTCCTTCAAGAAAATTTGCTAGAAGATTTGGTTTTTAAACTATTGTGATTGATTTATTGTCTCTGTAAATGTGAGGTTAATCCATCTGAATTCTGGTCACCACACACTGCACTGAAGCACATCTATTTCTGTTTCTGGTTCATATAAACTGCTCTACAGGAGGTTGGGTAATAGAAGGTTCTATTCATTGAGTAGGCCATTTGAAGTGACTGATTCTGATGAGGTTTTGAGCAGGAAATTGTTTATTCAGCAATATCAGCATGACGTAACTTCATCAGTTAAATTTGTTCATTATCTCAAACCCTTTATTATGTATCACTTTCAAATAAAGCTCCTGAAATATATTACTGCAGTTCAACTGACATTACTTATTGATGTAAACCTGTTTTTAAACTTTCGTTTGGAACTTATCAAAGCAACTAAACACAGAAAATGAGAAATGCTAGCAGAGAAACAGGCAAGTGAGGACTGCCAGATCTTGTCTTCAGCTGAATTCTATCATCTTTGGACCAGACAGGAAATGGACCAAAGACAGACCATCTACCCTTCCACATGCTGCATTCTCCCTTACACATTGAAGGACAGAGCCAAAGCAAACCAAAGCAAAGATCCATGAATGATCAAAAGACTGCAGAACACAAGTCTTCAGATTTCTCCTTAAGATTAGAACTGGACACAGTCCTTAAACATACTTAGTGAAGCTTTGCTGTTTTCATTACGTGCCTTCAAACTGACTCAGACTTATAGTGATCCTCTCACTGGGTTTTCCTAGAATGTTTTGTTCAGAGGAGGTTTGTCACTGCCTTCCTTTAAGGCAGAGCTCAGTTGCCCAAAGCTACCCAGTGGGATCCCATGGCTGAGAGTGGATTTGGACCCTGTTTCCTAGAATTCTAGTCCAGCACTCAGAGCCACTACTGGCTACCCTATAATTTATATTCAGATATTGTCTCTTTGAAATCTTTTGCAGAGACCAAAACAGGTAAGTAAACTGTCTTTTGTTCTAGCAGGTTGAATACAACAAACACCCTCGTTCTGTCAACAGGCAAATTTGAGCATATAAGCTACAAAAGTAGGGTACACATTTTTAAAAAAAATTAGAGCAAAGCAATTATCAGCAATCATTTCTGCACTGGAAAACATGACAAAGAGCACACTGCAATGCTATGATTAGCCACTGAAATTACTAACCTTATGTCAGTGGCTTCCCCTCTTTTACGCACATCAGTGACTTCCTTGTGCTTTTTCAGCAGCTGAACCAATTCTGAAACTGTCCTTTTCCTGTCAAAAGGCAGTGAAGAAGCAACTGCAGAGGCTGCTGCTACCAGCTCTGGATTGAGGTCTTTACTGCTGAAAGAACGAAATGCAAAAAAACATTCACTCATCATTTTTCTCTCCTTATTTTCCTTATTATCAGTCGTGTGAAACGAGTCACATAAAACTGCAGTAATTATTTTAAAGCAGAAGATGGCATTATTACTTTCTTCACACTATGCTTAGATGAAATTGTGATTTTCAGGATTGTTAACTTACATTTTGAACATACCACTTTGTTAACTACTATTGCTGCTGCTCCTGCTACTACAACTTCTAGGATTTCTAACCTGACTTTTAAGCCACATATCTTTCTAAAGTGGACTGCAATACCTCAGTACAATAGCATTCTCCAAAACAAGTACCCTCCTGATCTTTTATATTGTAAATTTCAGCATTCCCAGCCAGCATAACCAATAGCAGGGGCCATAAGAGTTGTAGTCTAACACGTTCAGGTAACACTGTGAAGCTTGACTGTTGTTAGTCATTTTTCCTACAGGTTTGTGTCTGAGGAAAAAAATATATGGTAAAGTGCTTGATAGGCTGGCAGAGGGGAATAAGGGGAAGAGTGAGAGCTGAGTGGAATGAGTGAGAGATGTAGAATGTCAGAGTGTGCTGAGAGAGAAAAAGAAATTGTGGTGACCAAAGAGGGGAATTTTTAAAAATGACATGCTCCATGGGTTAGGAAAGAGAAGTGGTTCTTTCGGATGCTCTGGAAATAGAGGAGGCAGTAATTACATTTATAACTGAGGAGATCTGTTGAAAATTGAGGTGCAAGGAGAAGTAAACAGTAACCACTAGCTTTTATGAATTTATGCCTGAGGCCAGCTTATTTATTTCTGGCAAACTGTTTCATAAATAAACTACTATAAAGCCCATGTCACTATAGATGCTAGCAGTCTGGAAATGAGCAAGAACGGTCAAGTAGATCTGAGGGGCTAAAACAAGTGGTTGAGGTTGAAAACAAAACCAGCAAAACAACTCGAGTAGGTTTGGCTGCAATACTAAGTCTTCTGCTGCTGCACCTATATATACTTACTTGAGAATTCATCCCAATGATACTGCTTGGGCCTATTTCCCTGTAAGCCTGTGAAGCTTCGGAAGTTGACATGATGACTCTGTTTACACCCATGCTGTTCTCCTGCCTTCCCTGCATCTCTCCCTATTCCACCTCCTGCTATACTAATGCAAACCAGCGCCTCTCACTTTCCACCCAAGCCTACATATATATAAATATGTATATGGAGACATATACACACCTATCCCCAATTACTTAAAATGCACGCACAGCCAATCCTATACACAGACAAATGTGATGTCACCCCAAAACAACTTTTCAGAGCTCCCTACCTCTCTTGACCCACAATAGCACTCCCCTGGCAACCCAGCTTCTCTGTGTACCCTCTTTTTGCCCCAAAACTTTTACTTCTCCCCTGCCTCCATCTACTGCCTCCCAAGCTCTCCTTTCCAGTCTCTTTCAACCTCCATACTCTCTAGTCCTCCCTTGCCAAATTCTCCCCTTGCCTCTGCCACTCACTGTTCTGTAGCCCTACCACCACAGCATTACGATGCTAGCCACCCAGGCCCTACTGCAGAAAAAGCAGTTTTGTGGCTTTTGTGGTAGGCCCTCTGCTGGCAAGAAAATGAAAGACGCCCAGAGAGAGACAGCCTGTTGCTTTAGTAATAAGGTGCTGCAGCAGTTTCATTATTTAAAGTTCAAGCTTGAGCCTTTTTAATCTTTTTTCTGCATTTCTGCACATCTACACAGCTCAAGCATCCATTTTTAAAAATATGAGCAAAACTGCTCTGGTATCGCTCTACGAATAAGTGTAATACTTTACTTAAAAAGATATTGTGTGTTCCACCACATTTAGGCATTTGGACAAGCCATCTAGGACACTGTCAGAGCAATAAAGGGGGGAGTATTTGAGGTTCTGGCGATGACAGTCTCGGGAAATCTTAAACAACAGTTGAGAGCCCAAGTAGGGACTGAGGTTTATAAATCTAGATAGTCATTTGTGGTGTACAAATACTGGAGAAACACAAAGTTCTTGAAACGGATTTTGTACTAGTCTGAAGAAGTGATGAGAAACTAAAGGTTGAAAAATGAGTCAAGTCAAGTGAAGAGATACAACACCCACCATATTAGCAAAGGCTGCAATGTTTTTTGGCTGAAGCATTGTTATTGTCCTTAATAAATATGTTTAATCTAGTGTTTCTACGTTTTGTCAGTAACTACAATTTCAAATAAAAATAAATTCACTCTAAAAAAAGAAAGCAAAGGCTGCATCTTAAAATTTAAAATTCTAAAATTTAAAACAGAAATAAAAGCAACTAATTTTTTAAAAAGCGGCAGATAAATATTTATAAATTTATAAATCCATTTATAAATATTTGTCCTTATTGTTATGTGTCTTCAAATTGTCTCCGACTTCTGGCAACCCCAAGGCGAACCTATTACAGAGTTTTCTTGGCAAATGTCTGCCTCTGCCTCCCTCTGAGTTTGAGAGAGTATGACCTGCCCAGTGGGCTTTTATGGCATAGTGGGGATTTGAACCCTGGACTCCAGAGCTGTAATCCAATACTCAAGCCACTATGCCATGCTGACTCATAAATACAGTGACCACAGAATCATTCAAATGCAGATCAGAATGCAAAAGTAAGATTTCCCTAAAGACTGGAGAGACAAACAGTGTCCAGAGCTATGGGACCACCACAGAGAAGGCTCTTTCCCTGGCACTTCCCAAATTAAACAATTTCAAAGGTGGATTAGATAGCAGGGCTTTGAATGTTGATCTTAAAGTTCAGGCAGGTATATATGGGTGTAGATGGTATTTCAGGTAGCCTGTTGAAACCAGTTTAGGGCTCTGAAGGACAACACGAATACTTTAAAATTGGGCCCAGGATACAGTACAGAATACATCCAAACAGAGAAAGGAATGAAAAAGGGGTGTCAAATTTTTCCATTGTTGTTTATTTTGACTCTAGAAGTTTTGAATAGAGAAATAAGATCTGAAAAAAGAATTAGAGATGCTATAATAAGGAAAATTGAATTTGAGTTACTACCTTTTGTTGATGATATAGTTACTATATTGGGGCATCCTCTGCTAAGTTCATGATATTCGATGCAATTAATAAAAGAATACAGAAAGTTTGCAGGGTTTAAAATGAATAATGACAAACCTGAAATTTTAACCAAAAATATGTCTCCCCAGGAGGAAAATGAATTAGCAATAAGAACAAGATTTGAAATAATGAAGAAAATTAAATATTTAGGTATGAATTTAACCAGAAAAACTCAGCAATTATATGAAAATAATTATGTAAAGGTATGGGACAGTATTAAAAAAAATTAAGCAGATGGCACAATCTGAATTTGTCAATATTAGGCAGAATTTACGTGGTTAAGATGAGTGTGTTGCCAAAACTGATTTATTTGTTTCAGACTATTCCAATTATACTTTCCAATACACCATTTTGAACTTGGTAAAAAGAGTTGACAAATTTTTTTGGTTGAGTAAGAAACCAAAAATCAAATGATAGATGCAAAAGAAAAGGGTGCGGTAGGCCTGCCCAAAATGAAAATATATTTTGAATCCTCATGTTTAGCATGGTTCAAGGATTGGATTTTATTACAGAATAAAAAGATGTTTAGAGTAAGAAGGATGTGAGCTGAAATTTGGTTGGCATGTGTAACTTTGGTATGGAAAAGTGAAGGTAAATGTGGGATTTAAGAATCATACTATTAGGAGAGCATTGTTGAGAGTATGAGGAAAATATAAACATAGATTTGGTATGAAAATAACTGGTTGGGTCTCACCACAGGAGGGGGTTCCACAGAGGGGAATTAGGAAGCCTACAAAAATGGTTAAAATACTCAGTTGTATTGGAGATGGCCCAAGGAGGATGGAAATTTAAGGACCAGCAGCAATTAAATGAAGAAGGGTACAAGATACAATGGTTAATTTACTTTCAATTAAGAGACAGTTTTAAGGAACATAAAGCTAGATTTAATTTTGAAAAAAGGAGAATCAGAATTTGAGAAGGGATTTTGTAGTGAAAATACCCACTTGATAGCAAAAATATATAAACTATTGTTAAGATTTGAAATGGAGGAAGAACAAATTAAAAATTGCACAGTGAAATGGGCAAGGAATATAGGTCATTCTATTTGATTGGAACATTGGGAGGGTTTGGGGGAAGGGATTAAAATTCACTTGCTGTTATGATTATTAGATTTTTTTGAAGATGAGGTACAGATGGTATTTGACCCATGACAAACTGGTAAAAATTTCCAAAAATTAAAGATAATAAATGTTGGAAATGTCATAAACGTGGGTACACTACCATCAGTGGTGAACCTGTAACAAGGCTAGAAAATATTGATTACTAATTGGTGGGAAACTACAAAAGACTCTGGGAACAGAAATAGTATTTAGACCCAAACTCTTTCTTTTAAATCTGACAGATTATGAGGGTAAAATTGAAAAAGAGAATAGAACTTTATTATATTATTTGATTACAAGCAGCCAAGATTAACATACTCTAGATACTGGAAACAGAAGCAGATTCTGAGAGTGTAAGAATGGATTGAGAAAGCAATGGCATTAGCTACCACAGATAAATTGACAAACTGGTTAGAAGGAAACTCAATACAAACTTATCTTCAAAACTGTCAGCCTTTTATACTATATGTTAAAGTAGGATTTGGCCACGGCGCAAAGATGGGTTTTGATATTTAGAATATATGATTATCTGTCAGAGAAGAAGGGGTGTGTGTGCATAGGAGTAATTAAGAGGAGAGTTTATACGTATTTGCTAGGTAACTGAAATCACTGAAGAGCAGAAAGTCGGGGGGGGGTTTGAGAGGATGAAAAGACAGTGTCTGGACTATGTTCGCTGATAATGTGTTGTATTGTCCTTGTTTGATTGTTGTTTGTGTAAAATAAAGTAAAATTTAATGTAAAATTGGGCAGCAAATAGCCAGCCCCGAACTTACTTTGGTAGAATCAAATTTGTGGTTAATTATACAGTAAAATGACAGACATTTGTACTGGGGCATGCCTCAATTTTTTACTTATTCAAAACAAAAAAAGTGCACTACTCCCTTCTAAAAAGAGAGGACATATATTTGCATATTCTTCTATAAGTGCAGAGACAAATTTAGAAATATTTAGTGACATTTAAATAAACAAAAGCTAAGGAAACTAATCAAGTAACCTGTGTGCCTAGCTGAGTCTGCTGTCCATGTACTAACTGTTGATGGGAAATTTCATGGCCCCTACTTGATCTTTATTCTTATGGCTCTTTAACTTTCAGACAGAAATATGTCCTATGTAAAGGAAGTCACCCCTTTTACAAGTCACTCTATTCCTGACTGAATGGTACATCTTTGTGGTTTCACTGGATGGGCTTTAGAAAGTGCTCTTCCATGTGATTTCAGCTCAAGGCAGAAGGTTGTCTTAATACTTCACATTATGCAAGAAATGTCCACAAAATTTCAACATTCATACTTGGGCTTCCTAGATTCAAAATCAAACTCCAGGGAGCTGACAAACAATCTAAATTACAGCAAAACCAAACACAATCCCCAACATAAAACAAAAACAAAATACATCATACATGTTCTACCTCTTGGGCAAATGAATTATGAGAACTGTTACAGAACCTATTGTAGCACTCCTCGAATTCTACTGTATGTGTCTGTGAAGGAATGTTAGTGGCCATTTGAAATTCTCTTGAGTCCAATTTACAATCAATGCAGAACTATATATGAACTAATTCTGAGCAGTCTCATTAAAACTGTAGGATTTAAATACTGTCTCTGACAGCAAAATCCAGATATGCAGCCCTCTAACACAGGGTTTCTCAACCACAGTTGTCTGGAAACCTAGGATTCTGTGAGAGGTTGCTAGGGATTCTGCAAGAGATTGTGGTTGAAAAGGGAAAAAAAACTTTTTTGAGCTGTAGTTATAATAATTTTTATGAGAGGTTCCATGAGATCTGAAAATTGTTTGAAGGGGTGCTCCAAGACAAAAATACTGAGAAAGGCTGCTCTAAGAGAACAACTGTTCAGTTTTAATGCTCACCTACCATTAGTTTTTTAAAGGAAGAAACAGCCCAATTGTAACTAGTCACTGCTACATATCTACTAGCATCCTGGAAGATCACATTGTTGTTCTGTGTCCAGCTGCAGGCACACAGCTGGACACTTCTCTCCTGCTGTCCTCTACCCTCCACTGGCCAGTAAATGGCCATATTGGAGGGTGCGGCATATAAAAGGTAGTTATTACCTCAGGGGTAAGAGGTAAGACAGGATGCAGTTCTGCCTGGGCAGAACATTACAGGTTGACTCCTGTCTCAAAATCCTGGACAGTTTTATGAAAAGTTCTACTTAAGACTTCATCAGTCTTTTACAAGGGTCATAAAATTGAGATGGCTTTGGTATTTCTGGCATATAGAAAAGATTTAAGGGAGGGCTCAATCTCTGGTAATGCCAGGCACTGGGCAAGAGCTTTAAACAAACAGCTCTTCTGTGCCCTGCTGAGGTAATGTGGCAGGAGCCTACACACTGACCTGTTCACACCCCAGCACTGCTCCATTGTCTGTGAGGTGGGTCATAAGACTGGTTTACCTAAGACCAACATAGCAGCTGCTTTCCATGCAAAAGAAGGACATTTAAATGGATTTCTCACACTTCACAGAACAGGCTCACTAGAGACTGTATGTTCAGGTATTCTCATGGCATGTCACTGTTGCTGCATTATTATTCAATTTGTTCTGGGAGGTGATGTCATTGCTTGCTATGCCTCAGAGTAAGCAAATGCAGCATCCAATGGCCACAACCCATGTAACAGTGGTGTGTAAGAACACGCACAAAATTTTTACCTCTTAGCTTTCTCCTCTGTCGCCTTCTGGAACATGCTACTTGCACTCTCCATACTTTCTGGCAAATTCTTTGCTTGAGTCTCAGTCTTCTGAGCTTTCAACATCTGGAACTTCTTCTTTGTACTTATTTCTACTTTCATTTCACTAATAATGTTTAGCAAGTTCTTCTTTGCAGTTGCTGGTGTTTTCTTCTCCTGGTTTGGTGAAGTCTTCGTATCAGCTTTGTTCAAAGGTCCATCATCCTTGCTACAAAAGACAGAGCTGGTGCCCAAGAATTTGTGTGCCTTACTAAATAAAACAAAATAAAATAAAGTTGATATAGGAGTTACAGACATATGGTATATACTGGTCAAACTGAAGTTTCACTGTCCAATCCTGCTTCCTGCTTTCAAACAGCAAATATGAAGATACCACCAGCGCTATATGCAACACATATGCGGCGTTTCTGTACTCTCATAAGACACTTTATAGTATTTGTTACGAATTGTCTTTGGTGTTTTACTCCACAACATTGTCTCATAACATATTGGATATGCCTTATTTCAGAGAGCTATAGATCTACTGAATTTCAACAAACACTAGATTTCCAATATCCTTTATTGCAGATTTTAACTAAGAAATATAGGCCCAAGAAATGTAGATCATGTATGTATTACTGATCATGGTATGACATAAACCTCTGTATCTGAGAGATTCTGTAATCAGAGTTTCAATGACAAGCTTTTTCAACTAAGTATCACGTCTTCCTCCCCCAGCACTCCAAACTGAAACTGGCACAGAGAAAATCAGCTGCATCATCATATATATATAAAGGTCCACACACAACCTAATTATACCTTCGAACAGAAAAGTGTAGGAGAAATGGGATGACTATCTATTGAAAAGGATAGGGTTACCGGAAAGGTAAGGTAGCAGTTTCTATTTGGAAGAGTCATTAGGCGTGCAAATGTAAGTAAGCAATGAATTAAAAGAAAATATTTAAAAAAAACAAAAGAAAAAAGAAAATCCCTGAAATTCCAGGGTTTCTAGAATGCTGGTGCGTCACCTGAAGGAAAACAAAAGAGGGAGAGGGGACAGGGAATCTGCTGCTTTCAAGCCCTCAAAGACCTTTAGGAAGTAGCAAGTAAAGTAAAGATATATAGCAGGAACTAACAAATTATAGATTATTAACATTTTATTGCGATACGTGATACAATAAATAGAGGGAATATCAATAATTGTAATCCAGAAAGGAAAGGAAGAAGGAAAAATATTACATGTAACATTGCAGAAATTACTATTTGTTTTATTTGTTGAAATTTGAATAAAATTATATTTAAAAAAAAAGGCCTTTAGGAAGCAACCTGGAAGGCGAGGAATAGGACTGAATGATGTATCATAGAATGAGCATGCAGGGTTAACTTTTGTTGGTGGGGTGCCATTGGTAACACTGCTGTCGTTGTGTCGTGAGGATGACATAAGAATTACTAATCCAAGGAGAAGAAGGAAAAGTTATGCCAAAACAGACGAATAAGACCTGATATGAACATGGTTGTTGGGGATAGTGGGTCTTGTAGTCCAGTATAAGAAAAAACAGTTACATTAGGCAACTGAGTTTGATAAAATTATATACCCTTCTACTTGTGAATAGGCAACCACATAGGTATGTCTTGGATACGGGTCCCATGCTGAGCAAGCATTAAATTTCAACAATTTTTTCCACATATCCCTCCCCCTCCCCCTCCCGCACTGTGGGTTCCTCAGCAAAAGCAGCTCTCCTTCAAGGGGCCTCCTGAAAGCAAGTATTGGCAGCCTCCCCTGCTCTGCAACAAAAGTACGTTCCTTCGCAAAAAATCTAACAAGAAGGATTTCTTTGCCCTTGAAGTGTGGCACCAAGAGACCACCCTACACTCCGGGGCGACCCTCCTGTGCCCGAAGCCCCCAGCCCCCGGGATACCTGTCCACCCCCCCGGCGCCTCTTCCTCCAGCGCCCAGGCGAAGGCTGGCACAGACGCTCCCAGGGACCAGGACGCCCTTCCGCCACATTATCCTCCAAGCAACGAGGAACCCAGCACGCCCCGGCCTGTCCGCGGTATTAAACGCCCCCCATCATGCGCTTCCGCCATACGGTTCCGTCACGCCTGTACCTTCCGGGCGGAATGCGCAACCCCCGAGGATTGGTTCCGCAGTGTAGTGTTGAAGGAAACCTACCCGAGGTTAGCCGGCAAAGCACATCCACATCCACATCGCGGTACCTCTGTTTTGCGGATTTGGGCTTTTGCTGCATCGAGCTGAAGGGGGATGTCTGTGGACAGCGGTCGGCGGTGGAATCCGGCTCTGCAAACCCCTCTGGAACCAGATGGTTGTTGGTCCCGGTTCTAGAAGAGCGCGGGGGCAGAAGCTGGCCTTTTAAAACCTCTCTCTTCTTTGGCAGGCAGCAATCGCACCGGGAGGTGGGAAATGCGGGACCCCTGCGTGTGCGCGCTTTGGTTTTGGACCGGTCCCGAGACACGACGCCATCGAGTGTCATAATTTTTACTCGCTTTTCATTCATGTCTTTGTCCCACCAGTATGCCGAGGATATGCATTCAGACGAACCGGCCCAGTGGAAATAAGTTACTAATCGTGTGGAGTATTTAGTACTAGGGTCAGTTTTTCTTGTACGTTACACAGAACTATGCTGAAAGCCACCCTCCTCTTTCCCCCCCTTCCTTCTATACTGGCTCGTCTGTTGGTCTTTCCTTCCTTGCAGCTCATAGGAAAAGTTGTGGCTTATGGAGGATGAGAAAGGATTTATTTGGCTGTTGCTGATATCTAGTATATTTGCAATTAAAAAAAAAACTACACACACAAACGGAAAAGGAAAAGAAAGGACTGTAACCACAATAGAGGAGTAGATCACTGCAGTAGGGCTTCCTTGTCAGTAAATATGTTTCTCTGGTCCAATTTCTTTGCTAATCCCTACCCAGCCCCAACGAACCGCAGAGATAGACAGATGTTTGGTAACACTCTGACCATATCTGTCCAAACCTGTTCTAGTGCTATGATTCCACTTTCAACCTCCTGTGGAATTCTGGGATTTGTAGTTTCCTGAGGCCAAAGAGCTCCTGGCTGGGAATTCTAAAGGCCTCTCCCTAAACTGCAAACCCCAGGATTCCATAGGGGATGTTGAAAGTGGAATAGCAGCACTGTAATAGTGTAGGGTGGAATAATAATAATAATGATGATGATGATGTATTTGTATCCCACCTCTCCACATGGATCGAGGCGGCGAACAGCATGAAATACATTATACATTAAAATGCATTAAAAGACATTAAAAACATACCCAATCCTCCCCACCCACCAACCCACCTAAACCAACCCCTTAAAATACACAGCAATTAACAATCCATCAATTACTATTAGCAAGCAGCAAGGCAATAGATGGGAGGCGATGGAAATGCTAGTCTGGGAACTGGCTTAGAACTTGCTCTTGTGTTAATAGCCTCTGCTTGAACACCTCTGTGTAGAGTCATGCTGCGCATATGGGTGTGCAATAGCTTTAATTTTGGCTACAGGTCTTTCCTCCCTACATAGTTGTAGTGCTCTTACACCACTTTCAACCTCCTATGGAATCCTGGGGTTTGCAGTTTGTGGAGGGGCCTTTAGAATTCTCAGCCAGAGAGCTCTTTGGCCTCAGGAAACTACAAACCCCAGAATTCCACAGGAGGTTGAAAGTAGAATAATAGCACTATAACTGTAGTGCGGAAAGGCCCTACTTCTTGTCATTTTGAGAAATGTCAGTTCAGCAAATGAAAGGTACTATTTTGAGTTGGCATACTATTTTGAGTTCATTAAAATCAGTAGGTTGCAGGTAAACGGGCACTGAAGCATGTTGTGTAGGTACTATGGAACAATTATAGGCAATAGTTGTGAAATGACAGCACAGAGAAAAATCAGAACCTGGTTCAAATTCTCTATAATAGCCTTCCAATTATAGCCCATAGGGGGAGCTCTGACGTTTCAAGTGAAAAGTACTCTTGAAAACCAAGTGGAAACCAGGATGCTACTACGCTTCCAGGGATACAAGAAAAGCGTTATTTGCATAGCTAGATAAAGGAGGGGAGGTGCACTTTTGCTCCTTTCTGCCTATCACAGTTTCTTCCAACTTGCTTGAAATCAAAAGAAATACCCCACACTAGTGCAACATTTCACTTTTGGAATGAGCACAAATGTAACAGAGACTTTGGCAAGGAGGTAAAGAGTGCGCATCAAATGCATCTTAACAGGTTGCAAAGAAGAAAGAGCAAGTTTAGGAAACACATTATAGACAAAATTCAAGGGAGCTAAATTGATAGACTGCCAGCCTGATATAGTAAAAGAAATGGCCATTCCAAGCATCCCTCTTAACTTCTCCTCCCAGACCAAAGATGGATTCTTCATTGATCTCCCTGGACTACTGGCTGATGGCTTCAGTTTCATTGGGGTGCTGAATCCATTCCAGGTTTTCGCTTGTACTTTAAAGAAGCTCTCCAAGGTTCTGAAACCTATCCCCCAAATAGGTTCTGCACTTCAGAAAGCCCCTGTACAGTTCAGACTGAAGTCTGGAGTGGATTTTCTACTCCACAGACATCAGAACCTCCAGCCATCAGTGTTTCACTGCCTCAGTGTGTACCTAATTGAGACACAGTGTTTCAGTATGTGTGCATTTTTTTCCCTAGTGGAAGATATGAAGCCTGTTTAGTAATATAATGACATGTACTTTACTGCATCTACTCTTCATCTAACTATACTGGTTACCCTCATATTTGACACAGGCATTCCTATGTCTTTTGATAGGAAATGGGGGAGAATATGGAATGAATGCTTCATGACATGTTTTTTGTTCTTTTTGTATGCCTTCAAGTTGTTATGGTGACCCTAATGCAACTTTATCACATGGTTTTCTTAGCAAGATTTGTTCAAAGGCAGTGTACCTTTGCCTTCCCCTTAGGCTGAGATAGTCTGAGTCAAAGGGAAACACAATTACGTTATAGTTTTCTCTCCAGCACCACATTTTTTTTCAAGTGTGTATACCATTTGTTGTGAAGTGGGGACAAAAGAAGGAAGGGATTTCACAGTGGGGTGTCTGCTGCTCATGGAACACATTCACTGATGACACCAGAAATCAAGCTAAGCCAGGCAAAAAGCAAGGGCCTATTTGCACTACATAATTACACTGCTATCATTCCACAGAACTGCCATGGCAGCATCCTGTAGAATCCTGGAACTGGCAGTTTACAGGAGAAGATTTAAAAATCTTCAGTCAGGGAGGTCCTCTGTGCCTCTGGCCAAACTACAGGCCCCAGGATTCCATAGGACATAGCCATGGCAGTTAAAGTAGAATCATAGTGCTATAATTGTGCAATGTGAATGGTGTCCAAGATGCCATTGGGATAGAAAACCAGTGACCTTGAAATAATTTCAGTTTGCCAAGATACAGTGGGAACATGCAGAAGGTAGTTGAGCCTCTCTGTCACAGCTAGCTAACACAGCTGTGGGAATGAGAGTTGGGACATTAAGCAGACCCAGTCAGGGTATGTTAAGCACAAAACATGCTTGTACATAGATTGTAAAAAGACGAGTAGAAAGCACTAAGTTTCACTTCCTCTGAAACAGGCACTACCCTGCATGGAGCTTCTCAAACAGAAGATTTTCAAATTTCATTGGAAAAGGACAAAGGGTCTAGTCAAAAGGTTACAAAATTTTATTCAGCATAAACTTTCATGGATTGCAGCCTCTTTCATCAGATGCATGGGGTATCTCCTCAGTTGGCTATTATTCTCATTTGAGTCAGGGGATGTAATCAGCACAGTGAGAGGGAACAGAAATGTAAAAACTACAAACACTGATTATTATCATCTTATCAGAGAGCATTAGCAAACACAGTTGGAGGGGAAGGCAGACATCCCATCACGGATAAACCAATTAGCATTTGAGTAGTCATGGTCTTATTCAGCTTTCTAGGAATAACAGCCATGCTGTGGGTGAGGGGCTCATGTAGGTGGGTTACATACAGGTGCTATACAACTTTTTGTTCTTTCTTCTCCAACAGACTAACACAGCAACCTTTTCCCTCAAAACAGAATGAATGATGAAAGGCTGATAAAATAAAGACCATTCAGCATTTTGGCTTCAGTTCTAGTTAAGGTTCATCGGTCTCTCCTAACTCTCCAGGATTTGTTTGAGAGGATATTCTTTGCTGATTTTCTCAAAATGTCGGCTTTGTAGAACAACGCATAGACTCTGGCCCAGGTTATGTGATCTTTGCAACATTGCAGGATGCCACACTCTATGACTTCCCAGAGGTCATTTCAAAGTATGGCCATCTCTGTGGGAGGAGGGGCTGGTGTTGCTGTTAATGAATGTTAAAATGTGGTGCCACTGGGCACACCATCACTGCTCAAGGTGCAAGAAAGCAACTGCTGGTGACATGCAGAGGGAAAGTGGGAAGTAGGTCCTTCTTTCTTTATAAAAGCATGCAATGTCTCAAGGAGCCGGTGCAGCATATTGGTTTCAGCACTGGACTATGACTCTGGGAGACCAGGGTTCAAATCTGCACTCAGCCAAGGAAACCCAGTGGATGACCTTGGGCAAGTCATAGGACCTTTCCGCCCTACACCGTTATAGCGCCATCATTCCACTTTCATCATCCTGTGGGATCCTGGGGTTTGCAGTTTAGGGAGGGGCATTTGGAATTCTCAGCCAGAGAGCTCTTTGGCCTCAGTAAACTGTAAACTTCAGAATTCCACAGGATGCTGAAAGTGGAACGATAGCGCGATAACAGTGAAGGGCAGCAAAGGCCATACTTTCTCACCCTGCCTTAGGGCTGCCTGAAGTCAGAAACGACTCAAAGACCCCAAACAAGACTTTCCAGTCTCCCCAGAGGGCCCTAGATCCTGACGAGGCGCTGTGGTGAGGTGGGGTCTGAAAGGAACTTTTGAGAGTAAGGAGTTAATAAGAGTAAATTTAAAAAGCACCCCTAGCCTCGCATCCCCCGCCGAGGGGCGGTTGCCGGGGAAAGCCTACGGGCACCGCTGCGGCTCAAAATTCTAAGGCTCCGCTTCGCCCTCCCGGAGCCAGCCGGCCAGCCCAGGCTCACCTCGGAGACGCTGCAGGCCGCGCTGGCCACGCGGCCTCCCTCCCGGGCCAACTGGCGGGGCGGGCTTTGGGGGCGCCGCCTCCGGTTCCGCTTCCCAGGCCGAGCTCCTCCTCCTCCTCCTCCTCCTCCGGAGGCGCCGGGCGCGCACCGCCTTGCTCTCCGGCAGCCGGTATATAGCAGTGGCCGCGGAGGGGGCGACGCCGGGACGAGGGGCGATGCGGCTGAGGCGACCCAGGCGGCTGCTGGAGGTAAGCGGGGGGAGCCGCGGAGGGGAGCCGGGCCGCTCCGGCGGGGCACCCACGTGGGGGCGGAGGTCCTTCCAGCCGTGCCCCTTCTCCCTTGGCCAGCAGTGCCGCCGCCGCCTCCTCCGTGACCTCCTGCGAGCCCGGCTTCCCCGGCTCCCTTCTCGGGCTGGGGGTGGCTCTTCTCACACCCACCCACCCACCTCCGCACTACACTCTTGTAGCGCGATTATTCCACTTTCAACATGCTATGGAATCCTGGGGTTTGCAGTTTCGGGAGGGGCCCGCGGGCCCCTCCCGAAACTGCAAACCCCAGGATTCCATAGGATGTTGAAAGTGGAATAATCGCGCTACAAGACTGTAGTGTGGAAATGGCCCCGATTTCAGTGCTTGATTCCCCCTTCCTTTCCTCCCGGTCGTATGTCCTAGGAAGCTGCCTCACACGGACTCCAGGGAGGTGTTGTTTCTGGGGTGCCCGACCCGTGGCTCTCTCCAGAGGTGGCTGGATGGAGCATAACATTTTGGGAGGTTCCTTGCTGAGCTAACAGACCCACAATAAAACCGTCCTCTGCCACGCAGCGCTGCTGGTGGTGGTGGTGGAAGCGATGCATGGGATGTTCTGGGATTCTGACTTTGAGGAAGCCTAGGCCATTTCCGCACTTGGCTGTTATAGTGCGATTACTCCGCTTTCAACGTCCTGTGGAATCCGGGGGTTTGCAGTTTAGGGAGGAACATTTAGAATTCTCAGTCAGAGAGCTCTTGGGCCTCAGTAAACTACAAACCCCAGAATTCCACAGGATATTGAAAGTGGAATAATCGCGCTATAAGGGTGTAGTGCAGAATGGCCTCTAGTTGGAGGCAGATCATTTGGCTAGCGTTTCCCCTGTTTGGCCCAGAGCTTGGTGTTTTCTTGCATGTTTATCCTTTCTTGAAGAGACATCAGGATCCCGTATCCCCTCTGGTATCATCATCACAACAGAGGTGGTCTAGGATCCCACTTTCCTCCATGAACTTCTTAGGTGGGATGAGATTTGAATCTAGGACCATTTCCTCCCTACCCTGTTGTGGTGCTATTATCCCACTTACAACAGGCTGTGAAATTCTGGGATTTGTAGTTTACTGAGGCCAAAGAGCCATCTAGCTGAGAATTCTAAACACCTCTCCCCTAAACTGCCAACCCCAGGATTCCACAGGATATTGCAAGTGGAATAATAGCACTATAACAGTGTAGTGCAGAAATGGCCTAGGTCTCCTTGGCCCTACTGGAACCATTAAAAGACAGTGGCAACCACGAGTCTCAATTTGCAGATAAGCAAGTGTGGGCTTTGCTTCTTGCATCTGTCCATCCATGAATCAACTATTGACACCCACAGCAATAAAAATCTTCCAGTTAAAATTCAGTGTTCATGGTAGAGAGAAATGGGGCGAGGATACTCAGCAGTTCGAAGGCCAAGCGTAAAAAGCTATTTTCTAGTGTGTTACATTTTTATCCACATTGTTCACTATTTTCATTGTGCGTAACATTTTTATATTCCCTTGCATTTTAAACCTTTTGAGCCAGTGTGAATTTGCAGCTCTCCTATCTGTGTTACTGATTACTGATTGTGATTTTATTGCAGGTATGTGTTATATTTTATTGATTCACTGATAGCTGGCTACCTTTAGAACATGTGCACTGAAAACAAGGGATAAACATGTAATAATACAAAAAAATTGCACAGAGATACAGACATCGCATCATCTATTTTGCTGACTTTGATGTATAAATCCATTTGTTAACAAGTAATGAATGTAGGCTAGTTGACATATATAGAAAGCTGAAGAATCATGTGCAGACTTAGAGTCATAGCAATTATTCTGATGCAATTCCACTTTTTATTGGAACGATTAGATTAGATTAGAACTAGGGGAGTATAAATGATTGTAGGAAAAAAATGAGAGCTAGGTTGAGGCTTTCCATAGTGCATTTTCTCTCCCAAAGTCTGATGAGAAGTTTTCAAATTTCCGTTTCCTCCTCTTATTATTTATACCTTATTATTAGATAACAGATGTCTGCCAGTGTTTCAGTATATTCATTGTCTAATTTTGGTCAGAGATTTGAAGAAACTGGTCCTTGTTGGACACTTGGGCAGAAACTAAAAGTATGAGGAAGGAAATATGTCTGCTCTAGTCCCAGATAGAGATGAGGAGAAGTAAGCAGCTCTTTCAAAGACTGCAAGAACAGTAAGGTAAAGACCTCAAAGAGCCTTCAGGCTGATTCACCCCTACAGCATTAGCATGGATTTGATAATAAATACAGTGGTTCATCAAAGTGATGGATTACGTGTTGCAGTGACCTGCATAACAAAAATCCCCCTTCTATCCTTTCATCCATGGGTTGACCGTGGCTCTGGAGTGGTGCTAGTAGTGATTAGTTTTACTGTTAACTTACTAAATAGCTAAGGAACATATAATATTTTAAAATCACTTCCAAACTTGTGGCTTTGTAGTGGAGGAGCAGCATTCTTTCTCTTGAGTTATGTAGGCTAAGGCATGAGTCCCAATCAGTGACATTCCCCAGGGCATCAGAAAGATGCTCTGTTTTGTTTGTTTGTTTATTTATTTGATTCAGATCCCACCTTTTTCTTTATGAAAGAGAGCCACTGTGGAGTTGTGATTTGAGTGCTGGACTACAGCTCTAGAGACCAGGGTTCAAATTCTTGCTCAGTTATGGAAACCCACTGGGTAACCTTGGGTAAGTCACACTCTCTCAGCCTCAGAGGAGGGCAGTGGCAAACCCCCTCTGAACAAATCTTGGCAGGAAAACTGCGTGATGAGTTTGCCTTAGGGTCATCATAAGTCAGAAACGGCTAAAAGGCACACAACAATTTCTCTCTGTGTGAGATCCAAGGCAGCCTGCAGTTTTTAAAACAACAGGGTACAGTTAAAACATTTGTCACTGTGTAGTCCCCACAACAACCACCACGTAGTTCTGCCCCACAGCATTTTGAGAAGGCTTTCTGCTTGCTCCCAGGAAGGACCATGGGGTATGTGCCATGTGCACCAGCCTCACATGCTGCCAAAAAGAGTTTATACCTTTGCACTAAGGTAAAGTTTGAGAACAGTTGATTTATTAAAGTTTATCTAGTGCATTTTTTAATTTGGGTTGGTTTTCTCTAAAGCATTTGCTTCTGGCAACTCTCACTCAGCTGAGAATATCTTCTACTTGCATCTAAGTGGGTTACTGAGATTAGGATTTAGAGGTATTAAAGGAGCATGTTAGGTCATGGCATAAAGTTACTGTAACATAATAGCTAAGGGCACTGGATCCTTTCTGATCTTGGAAGCTAAGCAGGGACAGCCCTGGTTAGTACTAGGATGGGAGATGGTTAATGAATAGCAGGAGCTGTAGACGATACTTCAGAGGAAGGAAGTGGGAAAACTACTCCTGAGCATTCCTTGCCTATGAAAATCTTATGAAATTCATGGAGTTGCCGTAAGGTGACTTAAAGATTCACACACACACACACATACATATATACACAATGTTTGGCAAGTGCATTTATCTAAAAGCTTACCTTTTTGTATTTGTAGGAAGTTTCTTGGTTATCAAGTTTATAATTTGCAGGGGGAAAAATAGTTACTGGGCAGAGTATGCATTCTCTCCTGCTTTCCTAAACCTATATTTATTTTAAACTTTGACATAGCCATGTATACAATTATTTGTGTAAAGAGCTACCCATATACTTAATGTATGACAGGGATGGATACATCTTGTCTAATGTCTATTTAAGTTGTATTCTCGTAGTTCATTTCAGATTAGATCTTTAGCTCTGTGAAATATATAGCTGTTTTGTTTTTAAATTTCTGTTGGGATGTCAAGGAATGCTATAAATTGATCGTGATCCAGCAGAGAACCTGGAAAAGTTACTATTTTGGACTGTGTCTCCCACCAGGCAGCATGGCCTTTTCCAGGCTTTGATCCAGCCCCTCCACAATGCAATTAGATGCAAAGGAATGTTCTCTGTTTACAGTTAGAAACTGCCAGATCTTGAGCTGGTTCCTCTTAGAACGAGGAAAGGGCAAATCTGGGTACAGACGGGGGTCTAGATCCTGGCCAGGTAGCTGGAGACAGCTGGGCCTTTCTTCCCCAACAATATTATTCACTTGGCACAGCAGATGAATTCTGACCATTCTCAGGGCATATTGCTTTTATCTATATAGCAAGGAAATTTCCTCAGTTCTTTGTGAGAGAGTACCAAAGTTTTGTCTTCCCCCTTGTTGCTTGGTTTCTGCAGTGTAGTCATTTGCTTATGTTGAATGATTCTCTTAACCCTGTGATAGTGGACTGCACGAATTACATTTTGATGCCTCACTTTGTAAGTGAAAGCTTTGAAAAGTTATTTTTTGGATCAAATTTCCCAGAATCCAGCAGGAAGCATGATCACATACAAGCAGCCATTATCTGCACAGCTCACTGTACAGCAGTATAGCAGATACCTGATCCGTACACGGCATTAAATTTTAAAAAGTACTAGATAGTAAAGAACTGTTTGAGGATGATGGGCTGGATTTAGACCCCACTGACACCCCTTCCTTGTAGGTTAGATGGAATCAGGGTGCATGAAAGCTGCAGATCCAGCTTTGTTTTCATCACCTGTCTGTTTTCCCCAGTGGAGGTTGGGCTGTGAACATCTTGGCAGACAGGTGAGGCATAAATGGAAGGAAGGAATACATACATTTGTCGTGGTAGCCATTCTTTACATGTTGGCAATCTTCTTTTGCCCCTCTTTCTCCACTCAGAAAAAAGTGTATGTTTTCTTACCATAAAGGAACAAATGGGAGATGTTCTGACAATAAATATGACTAAAATATAATGCACTTCTTTATTTGATTGACGTTTCAAGCTGTTCAATTAGGAATAATCTTATTTGGTTCTACCTCCATTTGCTTCCAATGGAACATTCAAGAAATTTTAACATTTTTGGTGGGTGTGTAGGGCTTTCTTTCAGTCCCAGTACCCTCATAGGCACATCTGAGGAAGACATAAGAGAGAGCCTTCTCACTGGTTGCTCCCAGGTTGTAGAACATCTTCCCTTGTGAAGTTCGCTTGGCCTCCTCTCTGCTCTGTTTCTGCTGGCAGGCAAACAAAGCCTTTGACTTTGGACTGGCTGTTGCAATAGGATTTTAAATTGTCATATGCTGTTTTTCATCATTAATATTACATTTTAATTGCCTTTTTAATCTGTTTTAAATTAACATTTTTAACACGATTGTCCTGTTTAGTTGGTTTTGTTCTCACTTACATTATCCATTATTTTAACTGAATTTTGTTTTAACTCATACTGTGAGACACCTGGGGTCCTATGTTGAGAGAAAGGCAAGATATAAGTAAAATAAAATAAAGTCGTCAATCAAATAAAATAGTTGTGAGGCTGCTTTGTCCCTAGAGTTCAATAATGAATGTAATCTAATTGTTCTTTCTGTTAATGTTTCTGTAAGATTTACATATGATTTCTTATTGGCGTAAGAGGAGCCAGGGAAATCCATTCCCATTAGTGATTGATTAGGGCAACGATTTTCTTTAAAAATAAACAAAATGAATATGAATTTTAATGCTACATGGTGCTGAGTATGGGCCATTTACTTGACCCAATATAAAAGTTTAGTTAGATGATATTTGACTCTCCTCTTGCTTCTGTTGGTGCTGGCTTTTCTAACTTGATACAAATTTAAATGAAATATTTTTCATTTGTAACTCTTATGCATTGTAAGGCTAAGCTGTGTTGTGCTTTCTTCCAGTTTAGAAGAGCCCATCACAACTCCTCACATATTACAGAAAACTTCATGATTTAGAGATTCCACAAAGCAAGCAGTCAATATGAGAACAAACCCCGCAATCCAGGCTGCCATTGACCTCACAGCTGGGGCCGTAGGTAAGGCTTAGGAAAACCTGCTTCACAAAATGTGTTAGAAACTGATGCTTTTGTACCAAAAAACCTCCCACAGATGTGAAACACAATGTTGAGTGATAACAGACAACAGATCTGTGAACTATAGATCCCAGAACCCTCCCATGGCCAACCAGGGCCTTGTGCTGGCTAGGGGATTCTGGAAGTTGGTGTCTGAAAAAGGTAAGTTTTCTGAAGCCTGAGCACTAGCAAGTATTTGTCTGAAAAAGCACATTTCTACAAAAGTGACACTAAGGGAGATAACTTATTGACCTCCCCGGAATGATCCACTTCTCGTGTGTTGCTTCAATGGAATCTTGGCTATCATCAAAAGGTAAATGTGTAAACAGTCTTGTCTAATCATTTCCTCACTGTTGCTTTGAATTTATTTAGTTTTTGTGTTCACATGAGCATTTCAGAATATGTCACAAGTAAAAGCTGAGCATTAAAAAAGAGGAAAGACAAGATAACCTTTGTTTTGTTTTACTTTGTGGTCTTTAGGCAATACAGAGTTGGTATGCCAATCAAGTGACCACCTATTACTTGCGTGCAGTCAGGTGTTTCAAGAGTGGAACTGTGTAGATGGCAGGTTAACTATTTTGTTTGTGATGTCGGTTGTTAGGTGGCACGGGGTGAAGACAACTTACCCTCTAGCCTTGCTCTGTGGAAAACCTCCCCTAATTTGCTCTTTGGTACAACAAAAGGGCTCACCAAACAGAGACTCAAGCAGTCACAAGGGCAGTGCCAGACAAGCGGAAGAGGGGACTGTTTTGACTCTCCATTGAGCCATGATGCCCACTCGGTGAGGTCAAGCCAAACACATCATTAGTCTAAGCAACTGCAAACAGTTGCTCTGGGAATAAATTTGGGATGGAGGGATCTATGTACAGCCTAAACTCCATGGGAGGAGGAAGACAGAAAAACATATTAAAATCTATTACCATTTTTAAAACCATCATAGTTGGTTCACATTAACAGCTATTGGGTTTTTTTATAATTGGCTTAAGTTGATTATTTGTTGATTACTACCTTTTTGTTGTTCTCACTATTAATGCATTAATCTTTTTTTACTGTTTTTCAATATGTGGCTAATGAAATGCCCCTCTTTATCCCACTAGGACTAACATTCTCATGGTTTTATTTTTTTTTAGCTACTTTAAGTGTTAAATTGCTTAATATCTTTTTAATCTACTTAAATCATTGTTATTATTTCAAATGGTTTTAAACCATTTGCATTTATTGTACACCTCCCTGAGATCCCCGTCTGTAGAGTGGGATAAAAACATTTTAATAAAATTGAGCAAGCAAGGCTGGGAATGCATGGCTCTCTAGCAGCTGTTGGACTCCAGCTCCCACCAACCCTAGTATGTATCACCATTGGTGAGAAAGGATGAGAGGAGTGCATACTTGCAACCTTAGCAGGGCCACGTGTTCCCTATCCCTTCCTTGAAAAGGTTGAACTCATTCACTCCTGTGGGCAGCTTGCTTTGGGCAACAGTGACTACTTAGCTCTGCAGAATTATTTTAATATGCTCTGCTATTAGGAATTAATATAAAATTGCCTGGAGGCATCTCAGAGTCGATCACAGAATCATAACCCCTGATGTTGTCTCATGAATGGAGCTGGGATAGGGCCAGTTTATGGAGGCCAAAGGGCTCTCTGGCTGAGAATGCTTAATCCTCCTCCCTAAACTGCAAACCCCAGGATTCCATAGGATGTTGAAAGTGGAATAACAGCACTATAACAGTGTGGTGTGGAAAGGCCCAGAGCTTTCCCCACTTGTTTACACACAGCCCAGCAGTAGAGAGGAGCTCCACCAATGTTGGATAACAACTATATATTGCTGTGGAGTCCCCCAAGCCACCCACCATGTGTGGAAAGCTGCCCCTGAAGAGCCCCCAAATGGGTCACCTGTGCCTAGGGTGGGGGCAATCTAGCTTGGGAGCCACATGATCCAAAGAGGCTCCATTCTTGAGACAGGCTTAGTCTGGACCCAGCAACTGTGCCAGCGTAAGCTGGAGAAGTTAATTCCTCCTTCTTCCTATTGCTTTCATTTGAAAGAGGAGGAAATTTCAAAATACCAAGATTCACTTCATTGAAGAGTCACAATTTCACTGTAGTGTGGATTGTCACTGTTGGCTAGAGCCCAGTTTGGCAGGAGTTTCCCTCAGTTGGCTCACACTCACTCACACACGCACACACATACACACACTCACGCAGAGGCAGATGGAAATACAGGGCCAAAAAAGCCCAGGAGTGCAACAGGTCAGACAGTAATGTGACACATCTTGTGCCACATTCATATTTATACAAGATAAGAAGCATGGTCCCCATGCTGCTATTGCTCTTCCTTGGGGGATTTCCCCATTGGTAGAGTTGGCAGCCAGTATGCAAGAGCCACCCTGACCTTTTTCTAGAACGGTTAAGCTGAGCACTGTTTGCACAGGATCTGAGTGGCCAAGATCCTGCATCATCAGACGTCATTATGATGTTGGAGCTCCGTCACTATAACTCTGTGCCTGGACCTGACCCCACCCCTCACAAAACGTACCATATAAGCCTGGCACCTCTGCTAACAGAGGGTTTTCTAGAGCACAAGGGAGCAGGGCAGCAAGCAAAGAAACTTCCACTAGCAAGGCACTTTGTGAGAGTGAGGCACTTTAGGATTGTCACAGTTACTGTGGCAAAGCACCTTGCTACTTATCATTCTGCTTCTTAGCACTTAAGAAAACTCACTTTTGGCAGAGGTGTCAAGGTTATATGGTACGTTTTGGGAGCAGTTTCAGTCATGGCACTGCAGCAAGAATGTATATGCATACTCCATATTGTTACAGGTTTATAAGTCTACTAGCATATATACTTGGCGTTGCACAGGATTTTATTTTCTCATAGGTAATACTTGCTACAAAGATTTGAGATCCTGTGTCTCTAATTCCCCAAACTGTCTTGTCCAGCACCTGTAACTTTTCCCCATATCCCCCAATCCAATCTGTATTCAGAGTTGTTAACATACAGAGATTGGGTTCCTGAGGGAATACACTGCCCTCCTCTTTGCTGCTAGGCCTCATCTCCATAGCAGCCAGCCAGGCCCAAGAATTCTCTAGCTGAGAATTTTAAAGGCCCCTCCCTAAACTGCAAACACCAGGATTCCATAGAATCTTCGTAGGCAGCCAGACGTATGAAGTCTTCGCCTGACACAGCCAATCATATGTGGCCTTCGCCTAACACAGACAAACAAACTTTGACCTGTATACATTAGATCTTACAAATTTGTAAATGCTGAACAAGATGCCAAGCATAATGTATACAAGCCCCTGTTGTCTGTGATATACCAGAGTATATCAGGGGCAGGGGGCAAAAGATAAAGAGGCTCACAGTAACTACCCCACTGCTTTCTTGCCATTCCATTTCTGGAAGGAAGGAGCTGAAGCTGCTGTCACACTTGTGCCAGACCTCTCCTCATCACAGGCAACTGAGGAGAGAGTGCCTCACTTACTGTGGGAGCAGCCTCTCCAGGAATGGAAAGTATGTCGCCCTCTGGATGTGGTCAGACCAAAACTCACATAATTCCTCACCTCCATGCCACCCTGATTTCAGAAGCTAAGTAGGGTCACATCTGGTTAGTTATCAGATGGAAGACCAACAGGTAGTCCCAAGGATTTCCATACAGGGCTAGGAAGGCATCCTGGTTGAAGCCCCAGAGAGCCATTGCTGCCAGCCTGTGCTGACAGTACTGGACTAGATGGACAAAAGTTCTGATTCATAAGGCAGATTCCTTGGTTGGCTGTGCTGGCTAGGGCAGATGGGACTTGCAGTCCATCAATGTCTGGAGAAGCATGTGGTACCCATCCCTGGAATAAGCACACGAACTGTTTCCATAGTGGCTGCTTTCCACAATTACTAGCTGCAGCAGCTCACTGATTTTTAAAACATTTGCAAGGAGTGACCAACAGTTGTGAGCTTTGCTTTTTTTAAAAGACTGTCTTCAGAACCAGAGCTTGGAAACTCTTAATGTGAGGGACTATAAATTGTAGTCCCAAAAGGTAACTTTTCGAAATCTGTTAGAATGCATGCCTGTTTTCATATAAGCAGTTTTATTCAGGGAAGCTTTCATGAAATATTTATTTGGGGAGCATGAGGGATTCTTTTCCCTCCCTCCCTCCCTCCCTCCCTCCCTCCCTCCCTCTAAGTTAACCTACTGCTTGCCACTCCCTCTGCTCAATTTTATTGGGTCTTTGGGGTCGATTGCTTCCATGGTCTCCATCTTTAGGCATTCCTCATCCTATCTGTTTACTGGACATTCAAGGCAGCATCCTCTTTGTCCTAATGACCAACCCTATGATGCAACAGTGGCTCCTCTTTGCATCCGAGTGTTGATCTGAGGTCTGGTTTCCCTGATTCATGTCCAGTGTTACATATCAAGGGTGCAGAATCTACATGTCTTGGACTGCAGTTCCCAGAAATCCCAAGCAGCATAGCCCATGGCAAATGATTGTGTAAGTTCTGGTCCAAAAGATGTGGAGTGCCCAAGGCTTCCCTAATTCTATCCTGCATCTGGCTGTTTTACACACACATTCACACGCACACAATTTCTACCTGAAAAATATGTAGAATTCCACTGAAGTGGAGCAGATTGGAATCACTGATTTCCAGATGTACCCCGTGCCTTTTTTTCTGGATCATAATTTTATCTCTTGGAAGCTCAGATTGTATTACTTGCTTCATGAATGCCATACAATCACAGAGAGACTTGTAATGTTTGTGATTCCCCTTTTGTGTATACAGGAGGCACTGCCTGTGTGGTAACAGGTCAGCCGTTTGATACTGCCAAGGTGAAAATGCAGACATTCCCTAACATGTACCGAGGACTTATTGACTGTTTTGTGAAAACTTACAAGCAAGTGGGTTTCCGAGGCTTTTACAAGGGGACCACCCCAGCACTTGTCGCAAATATTGCTGAGAACGCCGTGCTCTTCATGTGTTATGGCTTTTGCCAAAACATTGTAAGGAGGATTGCTGGACTAGACAGGAAGGCAAAGTTGAGGTTAGTAATGAGACATAATATTTCCTACAGAACCAGACTGCAACTAACTGATGCTCAAGAGTATCAACAAATAGAACAAAAAGCACACTTTTCTCCATTAGCTATATGATGTTCAATCCTGTTCTAAAGGAATTTTCCTGCTTGATCTTTAAATTTGATTATTGGCAAAAACATATTTGTATCCTGCCCTTCTACCACACTTGCAGCGCTCAGGACAGCTTAGAGCAGTTATTACTTTTTTAAAATTGGACTGCAGTACTTGGATTTTTGCCAATGAAATCTTAACAGTAACCCAAGTTTGCTTAATTAGGTAGCAAACTGTCAAGGACACAGCATGCTGCTCACCCTTCAGCTATATCAACATACAGCTGATTCTCAATGAGAATTTTCAGGGCAAAGGAGCATGAAAGGGGGTAGCTCAGAAGAATGAAGCAATTACTGATGATGGGGAGTGAGGAGGGAAGAAGATGCAAAAGCTTCTCCTTTCCTTTTTATTTTTGAAGGAAAAGGAAATAATAAAGCCACGGCACCCGTAGCCAGAGTTTGGAAATGTTACATTTTTGGATGACGGATCTTAGAATTCCCCAGCCAGCTTGGCCTCTGTCTTCCTTCCTAGGCATCTCTGCAGAGCAAGGAGGCTTCAGAAGAAGCACAGTTCCATCTTCCACCTAAAGCTTCTAAGCCAGACTAGAGACTTAAACTATGCATCAGTCAAGGTGGGAGAAAGTCCCTGGCCAAGAAATCTACCATATCCAGTCCTTTATTTGGGCACTATCCAGAGGCTACTCACTTGAGGCCTCTGAAGTTCAGCTGACTGGGTCACATGAGGCTCATGTAGCTTGGTTAGCCACTCACTGACTTGACTTATACATACACATTATCTGGAAAAACCTATCAAGGTGTATATAATGGCATCCAAATTACTGAGTGCAGCAACCAAAATAGATGTGGTCAAAAATACACTCCATCTACAATGCAGGACACTGCTGTTACATGAAGAATGTGATTGTAAATTGTATCCTTGAAAATCCTCCATTAGTAATTTATTGGGGATAATGAAAAGTTAATTTCCTAGTCCTCATAGTTGCACATATAGGCCTGACAACATGGACCATGATTTTTTAAAAGTTAGTTAATAAATTGAATAATAAATTGAACCAATCTAATTGAGAGACTTAAACCTTTCCTATCTCATTGTTTCTAATGATTTTATACAATTATAGGATTTAAGTTTTTTTTTATATGGGGAAATTTGTAGCATTCAAGTTCACCTCACTAAAATTATTCACTGTCCATGTGAGAACAGTTGATTATGTGCTTGAAGTTTGACCAAGTATAATTTTGGTGCTCATAAACTTTGAACATGGCTCTGAGTGCTGGAAAAAAAATGATGGCCCCTGAAATTAAGCTGGTTAGCCATATGCAATTCTCTTCTCATTGTTTGTTGTTTAACAGAGAAAGGAATGTTAAAAATGTGGGACAGTGATGGCGGTGTATGTTCAAAATGCTTGTCGGAAGAGGGGAAATGATATGAAGACAATAGGAGAGAAAATTATTTTTAAAGTAAAATGGTATGCTAAAACTGTTGTAATTGGGGGGGGGGTTTATCTGTGAAACACATTGCTTAAGCCAGTTGTAGAGCAGGTAGCCTGCTAAAGTTTTCTAGAAAAGTTTGGACTGGACAGGCATCTAAATCTCTGAATCATTGATGAGTAATTGCAAACTGTGTGTGGGCCATTCCTCCCACGCACACCCACACCCTGCCCTCCTTTTGGGCTGCACTGCATGAGTGGAGGTGATGTCACCCCACTCCTGGTTCCAAGATTCAGCCTAAGAACCAATTTTGGGGTGGGGGGTCAGGGAGTGGAATTGTTGGGGGAAAAACACCATATTTGTGAGCTCATTGAGCGGTATTTTTCAGATGAAAATTGTACAGGAAAAAAATTCAATGAGAGGCTTTGCAGGGGGTCTTCAGAGGTGTTCAGCCACAGTATCAAGGGGTCCTATGGGCAACATGCAGCCCTTTAACTGCATTTTCCCCACCCTTTGCTGTAGATACCTTTCACAACTTCACACCTGAGAGTCAGTCTTCATGGTTCCTTAGCTCTCTTCTCATTCTGATTCTGCCTTAATCCTCTGTACTAACAATGCCTCCCACCCCACCCCACCCCACTTCTAAATGTGGTCCCTCCCTGTTGCTCTAAGCTGCTCCTCTGCTGTCACTTTACAGAGTTACCTGCAGGGAAATCTGGAAATCTGCATGGTCACCATTGTGCTGCAGTTCAAGGCATCTGGCTCTCATGTCCCAGACACAATTTGTCTCTCTTGCAGTGACCTTCAAAATGCTGCTGCCGGCTCCTTTGCGTCTGCCTTCGCCGCCTTGGTCCTCTGCCCCACAGAGCTTGTGAAGTGCCGCCTGCAGGCCATGCATGAAATGCAGTTGTCTGGGAAAATAGTGGAAGGACACAAGTAAGTAAATCCATCTTCTGTCGGTGCTGTCATTTCAACGCTCATTCCCAGAGCCACTTATTCCAGTTTGGATTGTGACATACCCAGGCCTCAGTCCTGCTGTTATTCCCAACTAGAATCAACCCATTGAATCTATCTATCTATCTATCGATCGATCGATCAATCGATCGCATTTATATCCTGCCTTTCTCCCAAGTGGGATTTACCTATGTGTTGACTCACTATTGAACAATAGATTCAATCAGTCTGCTCTAATTGAAAGTAACCAACAGGATGCCAGTCACTACAAGATGTAGTAGGATGCAACTCCCACCACTACTCATTTGTACAATATTTTTTTGCGAAGGGGCTTCTTTACAACAGCCTTGTAAAGCAGAGCAAATTGAGAGGTGGCTTGGAAAGGAGATGATGGAAATAAATATTCTTGTTCCCTGTATTTCAGATAGGGATTGAGCGTGAGAGGGCTTGCCCAAGCCCACTTAGTGAACGCATGTTCTGAACCCATAGGTCAATTACCTGTTATAATGTCTCCCAAATCTTCTATTTCTGTAGTGGCAGATGTCCCTCTGCTTTTTGGCAGGATACGGGCCATTGTTGTGAGCTACTGTGGTTGCTGAGCTCCTTTCCAGAGCTTCTTTTTGTTCCCTCTCTTTCATCCACACAGCCATTTCTACAGCATGGCCAAGCCAAAGCTATTTGCTGGCTTGTTGCCCAATCTATATGGGCCACTGGCCAGTCCAGAAGCAGGACAAGGTCCCACAACATGGTATGTTCCCTTCCTTCCCAAAAGCATTGGAGCTGCAGAGGGCAACTTGAGGCCCTCCAGATGTTTTTTGATTACAGGTCCCATATGCCTTGGTCAACATAACCAGTGCAGGAGATTGATGGAATCTGCAGTTCAACAGTGTCTGGAGGTCATATGACTTATCTGCTTACATTGAAGATTATAGCATAAAGTAGCTGAGGGATATCTCAACATGTTACTCCACAAAGGTGTTAATCTAAGACAGGAATTAGAAATTCTTTGTGGCTCTTTCCTTACATAGGCTGGAATGGTATGCTACACATGATGATGATGATGATGATGATGATGATGATAATAATAATATTTATTTTTATCCCGCCTCACCCAGTGGATCGAGGCGGCATTACAGGAATATATAAATACATTAAAACATTAAAATGTACCCCATCCTCCCCACCCACCAACTCTTCTATCCCCCTAAAACACATTAATTATTAAAACAGATTAAAAACAAAAGGACAATTGATGAGAGGTGGTGGAACACTAGTCTAGGAAGGCCTGTCAGAAGAGAACAGTCTTGACTGCTTTTTTAAAGCAGTCAAGACTGGTAATGTGCCAGGTCTCTTCCAGCAGGCCATTCCATAACTTGGGAGCGACAGAAGAAAAGGTCCTCTGGGTAACTGCAGCCAACCTAGTTCTGATTGGCTGCAGTAAATTCCTCCCAGAGGACCTTAGTGTGCGGGGCGGATTATATGGGAGAAGGCAATCCCGCAGGTAGGCTGGCCCCAAGCCATGAAGGGCTTTAAAGGTAAAAACCAACACCTTGTACTGTGCCCGGAAACTAATAGGCAGCCAGTGTAAAGACTTCAGAATAGGTGTTATGTGGTCAGTTTTAGATCTTCCGGTGACCAACCTGGCTGCCATGTTCTGAATTAATTGAAGTTTCTGGACTAAGTACATGGGTAGCCCTATGTACAGCGCATTGCAGAAGTCAAGCCGTGAAGTTACCAGCGCATGTACCACTGTTTTTAGGTGTTCCAAGTCCAGGAAGGGGCGCAGCTGGCATATCAGCCGAAGCTGAGTAAGTTTCTTTGCAGCAGTGGATTTTTTTATCTGATTATGTATGCCTGCAGTCAGTTGAAGGTTGCAGAAGAGGAATTGTGGATAGAGTACCATTGTGCCTGCAGTGCATATCTGATTATATACTTGGGTGTGTATTCAGTTGTAATTTTGCCATTCAGCATAAAGGTTGTGTCACACAATGTGTAACTTCTCATGCAGAGATTTACACTTTACACACCCAACATAAAATCTCAGGCTTTTAGTGTGTTATATACATCGTTCTTGCTGTTTGTAAGTGAACTGTTACTTAAACCTTCAGGCTGCATCTTTTTCTTGACACTCTCATTCCTCTCTTAGTACAGTTTGGTCGGTAATCAAAGCTGTTCTGCAAAAAGAAGGTCCCCTTGGATTTTACCGTGGTCTCTCTAGCACTTGGCTGAGAGAAATTCCAGGCTATTTTTTGTTCTTTGGAGGCTATGAACTGAGTCGGACATTTTTTGCATTTGGGAGACCCAAAGAAGAATTAGGTATGTTATTAACAGAGTGAAAATGACTTATTTTAAATGAGTACAGCTTGTCCTGATAGAGCAACGTGCCCTGAATTACTGGCAATATTTTGTAACATTTGGTATTATGTTCATGCTATGATTTGGAAAGGAGTAAACGTTAATGAAATGCAGCATCATGTTCTGTGGATCAGTCATTGACACTTGCTCAAAATACATTGGCCAACAGTATCTTTGTGAAACAAAATTGCTGGCACGTACTTCCATATAGTACCTGGGAGGGGATGATACAGAAGGCACATCCCATGTTTGTGTCTGTGGAGGAGAATGGCACAGGTGGTCTTCTTGATGTAACCACTTTCTAAAAAATCTGATACCATTCTTGCAGAAGTGCCTTCCCGACATCTTTATCATTTTAGTGCAGGGTTGGGTACTGTTGGCTCAGTTATCTTGGACTGCAACTCCCACAATCCCTTGCCAGTGGCTCTCTGGTTGGAGGTGATGAGAGTTGCAGGCCGAAACACGCAGAGGACCAGAAGTTCCCCATCAACTTTACTCCTCCCTGTCCAAAAGCATTCAGTGGGGAATATATCATTAACACTGTGGTCCTCTCTTGCAGAGGATTACCTATATAGAGCCAGAACTGAAGACATATCCATAGGGCCAAAAGAACAGTGAAAGTGGAGAGGGATTCAGATAATTATGCTCTCATGCGGTATTTTTCACCTGTGTCTTGTTATTTTAACTGTAGTCCTCCCCCACCCCCCTTTTCCATGGGGGATATGTCCCAAGACATCCTGTGGATGCCTGAGACCATAGATAGTACTGAACCTTCTAGTTTTGCAGAGATCATAAGAGAGGCTCCAAACTATCAGATGGCATTGAAGCCTCTCTGTGGTCCCTGTGAAACTAGAGGACTACTTGATGCCAAAGCCATTTCATAGTTAAAGTTGGAGGTAGGCAGGCTTGGTGTGGACTGCAGGACCCAGAGCAGGCCATGCGGGTGCCATTCCCCAGATTCTAGGGGGGATGAATTGTGACAAAGAGTGAGAGGGAGGAAGATGAATCTATGAGGAAAGAGGTTGACCGTAAGTAAAACTACTTTATCTGCCTGTGACTGAAAAACAGAACCTATTCCACAGTCCCTCAGAAATTAAGCTAATCAGTTTCATCTGCCAGGTCTACTTAGAGAATTCCTCAACTGGCTTCATGTGTTTGGAGGCAAGATAGGGCCACTCAAAATAGACTTGTACTTTTTATACCCAGCAGGGTTCTCTAATAAACAGAAAAAAACCACATAGTGGGGGGAGACATAACAACTACAAAACATGGACTGTCCAAGGCCTGCCAAAAAACAAAAGAGGAAGGAAGAGTGTGTTGTGCCTACAGGCTGGTTTGGCATATGAGCAGACACTTCAGTGGACTTTGGTTGAAGTTAGTTCTTCATCAGCCCTCTTTGGAAAATAGCATTTAGCTTGTGTGTGTCTCCCAGCTGACCAAGATTTGTAGCAGCTGGTGGCTTCCATGTCAGTGGAGTAGTGTATCTACACTAGTTTTCCATCTGAAGTTCAGATGCACTATCCAAGATGATAAATCCTGTACCATTCACTATAGGAAACTATAGATTTGGATGGAGTAGAGTATTTATGCCTTATTGAAACAAAGTGATGGTGCAGATTTTATTTATTTACTTCAAGTAGCAAGTTATCTTGTGGAACCGCTGCTTGGTTTTTGCAGGTCCTGTTGCACTGATGATCAGTGGTGGTTTTGGTGGCATGTGTTTATGGATTGCTGTATATCCAGTGGATTGCATCAAATCAAGAATCCAGGTCCTTTCCATGGCTGGAAAGCAGGCTGGCTTTATGGGAACATTTGCAAGCGTGTTCCAGAATGAAGGTATGAGCAAACTGGATCTATAGAAGGGGTGTCTTGGAATCTGCTCAGACTAGCTGTCTGCAACATCGTAGCCCTCATATCTGCAGAAAAGGGGGAAATAATGTAAGTGTGGAGGCACTGTCTACAGAGAGTACCTACATCTTCGCTTTAGTTCCATGACAATTAACTACCACTTTGCTAGAAATTACAATTTTAAAGCATTTAAAATACATAATAAAATTGACCAGTCACCACCAGAAGCTGTGAGAGTGGAGCCAAGCAGAGTCACATGCCTGTCCTCTTTGAAGCCTCAGCCCAGCTTACATTCTGAACAGTTATCAGTCTCCCTATATCTTCAGAATAGCTAGTGGTTGTTTTCTTACAGAACAGACTCATAGTCATCGTAGTTCAGGTGCTAAATTTGGACCATTAGGGCAGGTGTGCATGGCACTGTATTAGCATGGAACTTCCCTTTCCCACCAGAGTCCAAGCTTGAGCATTCCAAAAGTATGCAGGCTGAAGAGTTCTGGAAGATGTAGTCCAACCCCCCCCCCAATTTTGCCAGGCTATGGATTTAGTTAGCATTGGTCTTTCTATATATCAAGGATTTCCTTCTTTAGCTCTAGTGTGACTCAAGCTTTAGAGAACTAGGTGGGGGAGAGCATTATTGAGAAACAGCTTAGTTAACACCTGGTTCTTGTTTTGCAGGCGTGTTTGCCTTGTATTCTGGACTGAAACCTACTATGATTCGTGCTTTCCCAGCCAATGGTGCACTGTTCCTTGCCTATGAGTACAGCCGGAAACTGATGATGAACCAGTTTGATACATAAACATTTGTAGACTTTGTATCATAAGATACACTGGTGGGTCACAACAGTGGTCACAAAGGCACAGTGGTCACACTGTTGTAAAACCTGCTGTTAAAACAAGTTTAACAGGTTGTGGCTTTGTTTTTAAAGTATCTGTTAACTACAGTAAACATGCTGTGTTTTATAAACTTTGTGTGATTTGTTGTTCTGTGTACCTAGATAGTAAGACATAATAAGGTCATTACAAGATCCTCATAATATCCTACTAGTACAGGGGTTATTATATCGGCAGGGCTATGTTTTTTAAAACAAAAATCCACTCTGGATGATGTAAGCAGTCAAATGGCCACATTCCTAAGAAGACTGGGTGTTTTGTGCACTTGTCATCTCAAGTGCTGATTTGGATGCAAACTCAATGGGAAAATGGAGGTAGGAAAAAAGAGAAGCAAAATACACAAAAGACTCCATCCTGCTCACACAAACCAACTGGCAAAATTAATTATTTTAATCGTCATAGAGAAGTAGCATATACACATAGAAAAGAGAACCAAGCAATCTCTTAGTTCAGCCTTAAGTGCTCCAGGTTCTCCTGACTGCACACATGGAAGGAGGGTCTTGGAAAGCTACACAGAAACAGAGGTACAGTGACATGATTCTGAGATTAAAGTTAGTAGTAAATAACTCCATTTAAAATGGCCACTGCTCATTCTTGGTCACGGTTCAGTGAAATTCAGCTCCACTGCAAACTTTTCTCTGAAAATCTTCCACATTCTTGGCTTGTGTAGGTTATCAAGTTCATTTCTAGGAAGGTAAAGTCTGGAAAAAAGGGGGGAAAGAGGGGAAATGCTTCTTTAATGCAGACTATGTAAATCCATTTGCAAGGAAGGACAAATTATACATCTTTCACAAAACAGGAAGCTTATTAGATATTTATGCTGTAAATGCTCTGCAGACAAGCAATGAAATGTGTATTTCCATATATAAAGTATCCTGCCTTCACTCCCAGCTTTTCCACGTACAATTCATTCTTAATCTACCAACTACTGCTGCTGCTTTTACCCGTTTGTTGGGACATCTCGCCTACATTTATACTTCTGGTGATGGCTATGCTGTTGTAGGGGGTTGGGGAACCTTTGGTCCTCCAGAAACTTTGGACTTCAACCCCAAGACACTTTGCCAGTGGTGTAATAGCTTGAGTGTTGGCCTAGGACTCAAGACCAATGTTCGAATCCCCAGTCAGCTGTGGAAACTCAGTGTGACCTTAGGCAAGTCTCATTCTCTCAGCCTCAAAGAAAGGTAACGACAAACCAGCTCTGAACAGAGCTTGCCAAGAAAACCATATGATAGGTTTGCCCTAGGGTTGCCATAAGTTGAAACAACTTGAAGGTACACAACAACAACACAGAATATATGGGAGGTATAGTCTAAAACATCTGGAGGGCCAAAGGTCCCTACTTCTCCTGTACCAGGTCTACCTGTGAAAATGCAGCATAAACCATACAGTTGCTTAAGCAGTTCTCATTTTGTGGCAGTCTACTGGGATTCTGATGCCTCCTCATTTCCTCCCAGCTCCCTCAATTCCTTCACGATTCATCCACATCTAGAACATGCAGACAACACATGGTGCTTAATATGTCAGGCATTAGATCTGGCTTCTGCTCTCCCTGCCAAAGTTCTTCAGTAATTTCTGCTGTTTCTTAACCTATATCTGCTTGCAGTTTAGCTATTAGGGAAAGAAAAATAAGATCTGCAACAAATTCTTGTAGTGTGGGATGTGCCTGATCAGAATTCCAATCAGCCATTTCTTCTTTCCCAATACTCTCTTTCCACTTCTTGACAGCAATTATACAGTGCTACACTCTGCATTTTGTGTCCCTGAAGCATGCATGTCATGTTGTTGAGGATTGCCTGAGGATTTTTTCCCCTTTCTCTGTCCTCTTTGTGCTCCTGCATTCCTTGGGAATCTACACAGAACAAAAATCTCAAGTGGCCTTCTAGCTACAGAAGTGACAGCACTCATCCCCAAACACTACCAACTGAGGAGATGGTATTAATAAATTATGAATGCTGTAAAGAATCTTTTGTTAAGTAGAACAGCTAAGTTTAGGTAGCTTGCAGTAAGCACTACACATCTAAAATGAAAAGGCATGGCTGCTCCGATGCACATCAGAGGATGGAAGCAAAGTTAGGAAGGAGAATATAGTAGTGTAACTACATCTTTTATTGCCCTCCAGACTACTTTTTTTTTTACCCTCTCCCAAGAAACAAGCACATCTTCTCATAATTTGACTTTGGAACTGTATCACACAGATGACTGATCTACAGTTAAACATGTGTCAACCCCAGCCACCACTCTGCAGATACAGGACTATATATACCTAGAGACAGACAACATCCCCACTGCTTAAAGCTGCATACTGAAGTCTTTCTAACAGGGAGAATGAACCTTACCTGTACACAGGAATAGTGCAGTAGCAGGCAAGGAAGATGGATCCATACTGAATATGTAAAGAAAAACAGCAGAGACCTAAGCTGGTGCCCTCTCTTCGCAAGACAGAGGAAGCATTCCTTAGCCTCGCCCTCTCAAAAGGTCTGAGTAGATGTCATATCCCATTCTCTTCCTGGGGGCTTTAGAGGGACAGATGTAGTGCACTCATAGAGAAGGATGTCCTCCCTTAGAAGAAGGAAACACCTGTCTCTTGTTCATAAAGCTCTTAATCGAGATCAAATCTATCAGGCTTTGGCCCTCCTCGTACCAACCAAAGTTCAAAGTTAGCTTTCCACTACATGCCTGTGCTTTTGAACAACATTACTACTTACCTGTTGTCTTCTATGAAGGAGGTGTTGAACCAGAAGAAGAAAATACAGTTCTCATAACCTTTTGGAATATCCTGCATATCAAGAATGCATAATTTAATGCTAAGTGTTCTTTTAACTCTTCCACAGCCCTTTTTAATGTTTTCAAAGCACTTCACCTCTGCTATCTAGCTGTAATGTGCATAGCTATCTTTTCTTTATGTCAAAGCTTAGATGTTGTACAGTATGAAACAACACACTCCTAGTAGCTAATTCTTGAAAATAACTACTAAATACTTTCCCTCTCAAAACAGACGAAAATTTAAATGTTCCTTTTTCCTGCAAGAAGAACAAATGGGCTTGGAATTATTTTCTTCTGGGTGTGGGATGGGACTGTTCCTGAAAATTGAGCTTTGGAGCAATGTACTCTTTCTTATGGTAAAATCCAAACCAAGATTCTATGGCAAAGAAAGAGGACACTGTACATCTCCTCAAACTGGAACTCAAGGTGATTTTGAAAGGCAAGTCAGAATTATTCACAGGAAGACAGACAGGAGAGAGGCAGTACAAGATTTGAGGAGGTGAATGGCTTTGCCTAAGGCCTTTTATTCCAGTGTGTGCAATCAAAGCAGAAGCAAGGTTGAAACCAGGGATCACTGGATTCATAGTACTGGAGCTATGCACCAGCCCTACAGTTTAAAGTGGTTTACTACATTCTGTCAATCTCCAGAGGGGCACACCTACCAGCCTGCTGTAGCAAAAACAGAGTCCCTGACACGTTATTTGTATCTACACACAAGCATGCATGCAGAAGGATACACTGTTGCCGGTGGGATTGTACAAAGTGAGAGAAGTCCAAGGGTAAATAAAATGTTAATGGTCAGTACTTTAGATATGTGAAGTTGCTCAGACCTCACTGTCTACGTACAGAATGTGCAGTCCTCCAGATATAGCTGGATTGCAACAACCTACCATAATTCAACATTGCCTGTCATGGCTAGGGCTGACAGTAGTATAGTCAACCCTCCACATTTGCAGGTTTCACTTTTGCAAGTTTGATTATTCACAGATTATTTTCTGTCATCTCTGCTGCCTCCCTATGCCATTTTTAATAGGCACTGCAAGCCTCATGAGACTGAGAAACTGCAAACGAGGCTTGTAAGTCCCTATTAAAAATGGTGTGGGGCAGCAGTGGAGGTGGCAATAAGCCCCGCCAGCCACCCACTTCTGCCTTATGAAGGAACCCTTATGCCTCAAAGGAATCCATGATGGGTTGAATATGGTGATCATATTTTTTTGTGAGTTAAATATAGTTTGGGAGAGCCTAGAGTTAGTTATTCATGGTTTTTCCATCTTCACGGGGGTCCTGTGCCCCTAACCCTAACGAATGTGGTGGGAGGACTGTAGTTGCAATTCAGCAAGAAATGGAAGGCCACATGCTTCCATCCCATGATCTACAACTTCCTCTCCCATCTATAGTATACCATTTGTGTGTATGTACTTGATAGTCTAACACTCCATGCATTAGATGAAGTTGGCTATAGAAAAGCTCATGCTATCATAAATTCAGTAGCCTTCATGGTAACTCGGGATTCTTTATTGTTTTTATTTCACTCTCTCTTCAATGGCATCTACTAATGAGAAATAACTAGCTTTTCTGAATCAAGCTAGTTTTATACATCCTTCACTCTTATTTTTTCCTCAATAATGCAATAACTTTGAATCTCCTAAGTAATAAGCTGTGACTACAACAATTCTACTGAGCAGCATGCTCCATCCTAGCTATAGTATTACAACACAGCATTTGTTTCCAGTATGAGACAGTCAGTGGTATAGCGGTATTAGCACTGGACTACAACTCTGGAGATCGCTGCTCAAATTCCTGTTCAGACATGGAAACCCAATGGATAACCTTGGGCAAGTTATACTCTCTCAGCCTCGGAGGAAGGCAAAGGCAACCCCTCTCTAAACAAATCTTGCCAAGAAAACCCCATGATATGTTCGCCTTAAGAGTCACACAACTCAGAAACTACTTGAAGGCACACAGCAGCAAATCATTTCCAGAAGTTTTCCTCTTTCTTCTATTTCCTACAGAAAAAGGGGTTGAATCTTTAGAGAAAATTCAATGAAGTTTTTAATATGCAAATCCCACATATTATACACCCTATCTCCTTATAAGGTCAACAAGAGTGTTTAATCAACTTTTGTGTCTGAGACAAGATTTACTGCACTGTCACCGAATACAGGAACACTACAACAAAGCTTGGTGGGAGTACAAATTGCTTTAGTTACAGAAGACATTTCACAAGCTCTTTACTTACAGAGGATGATTCAAATCTGACTTTGACATCATTGCTAACAGTAGGACAATTTTCAAGGCCAATCACTACCCAGTCATTTTCACCATCAAAGAACAACTGAAAAGAAGCAGAAGAGCATCTCATTCATTCTTCTTGTCATGACCTCAAGACGATCAACATAGTCAGCAAGAACCACCTGATGAGCGGGCCCCCATTCCACTCAACCACTTTCTCTTGACTGAAATAATGGTGATTCTGAGCAGTTTCGCAGAGGAGGGCCCAGTGCCCTCCCCTCTACAAGTACATAATTTAGATAAGCCCCCAACAATACCATCCCACCTCACAGAATATATGTATGCCTCAGAGGCCTTTCCCAGTAACATGTAGCACATAAGACCTTCCCTGGATTGGGTGGCCGTGCAAGGTTCGAAGTGTGAGATGCTAGGAGGCAAGAACCAAGCCAGTTCTGGTCTTTGAGGATGCTTTTGAAGAAGCAAAAAGAAAAATGAAATGCACACAAGCATACATACACTCTGACTCTGTCGGAAAGGCAAAGTAGGCAACGGAACAGGATTTTCTGTTTCAACATATAGGCTTTTTGTATGTGAGTAGCAAAACAGGTTGTCAATCCATCAACCCACTGTGCTGGGATGGGCGGGTGGGGCTATCCCTCCTCGGATGCCAATTACGGAGGCATCCATGGGCCAGGTGCATGATAGGCTCGTGGCCAAGTCTCATTACCTGCCTGAGATGGCAGACGGTCCCTCCCCTCCCCATACGGGACAGTACAGGGAGTGAAGTACCCCTCGTTAACATTCCTTGGCTATTCTCACAGGACTGCAGCATACAGGACAGCCTGACCTAGCAATGCAATAGCATGAGCTAGCCCTCTTAAATATGTTCATTAGTGTGAAGGCAAGCTGAACTAAAATGTGTGAGTGTACAACACAAGGCCTGCCCAAAGGGCCTCAGGCCCAACATAATGTTACCCAATTTCATACAGCAAGTGGGATTGGTGATTAGAAGGAATTATGCCACAGGCTGCCGAAGTTACCCTTAGAAGAAGTTACAGTGGTTTAAGATGCCATGATACAGTGTTAATAGCAATCTCCAGTGGAGACCTAGGTAATGATTGGCCGTGCTGTGGATGCAGCCAGTAAGCCAACTTAATGCACTCTTTAGAAATGTATTTCTCTCAGGACATCAGCATTCCTTTGTCCCCATTAAATTCCTCTTGCCTAATCCTCAATTGCTTAGCAGCTACCCCCTGTTAATTTGTTACTACTTGTGGGAATACAGCTCACAAAAAAAAAAAAAAAAAGGAATGATGGTAAGGTTAACAGAGCACTTAAACCCCAAGTTCTGCTTGCTGTTTGCAGATGTCTTCTAGCCATATTTTCAAAATTTTATTACCTTTCAGGAAAGGATTTCTGTGTACTGCATGTCATTCTGCTTGGGAATTCTTATTTTTGTGTATCTGTCTGGTGCAGGGTCCTAGTTGTATGCAACATACATTGGACAAGTGGGATTCTCTACATGGTAATTTGCCTGCCTCATCACACATACAATTTTTGTTCATGTTGTTTAAAGGCTGGCTAGTCAACACTTCTGCTCAAGAGGAAGGCTTAGATTCCAGAACATCTTTGGATAAGAAGAGTGTTAAATAGCACTGAACAACGGGGAGATAGGAGTATGTTTTAATATAATAACTGCCTGTTTTATTAACTGCTGGGATAATTATTAATGACATCACAAGAATATCTCGGATTATAACCAATTATAACCACTGGTGGCACTGGGGAGAAAATGCTGCATTACTCATGGAGTTGGAGGATATTGTGTTCAGAGGACTCCAGAAGCTAAATCTCTGCCAATAAAAGCTTAGCCATCACGTACACACAGCAGATGCATATTTACGCTAGCAGTCTTACCCAGCTGGTTTCTTGCCCAACATTTTAGAATATATCCAGAACAGAACATTGCCAGAACAGTGGTCACAAAGATCTCTGGACCTGTGGCTCAAGGTAGATAATATTCCCTCATGCCAAGTCATACTGACCATAACTCCTAATAATGTTAGTGATTTCTTGCCACTTGTGGATGCATAAGACTGAGACAAAAATGGAGCCCTGGTGGCGCAGTGGTTAATGCCAGTGCTGCAAGCCACAAGGTTGTGAGTTCGATCCTGCCCGGCTCCAAGGTTGACTCAGCCTTCCATCCTTTCACAGGTCGGTAAAATGAGTACCCAGCTTGTTGGGGGCATGTATAGAAATGTTTCAAAATACATGCTATTTGTAAGTTGTTCGCCGCCCCGATCCATATGGAGAGGCGGGATACACATAAATAATTAAATAAAAATAAAAAAAACCCTTCCTTCCTCCTCCTCCTCCTGTCTCACAGGGAGGGCAGCTTTGTTCATTCTAACTACTTATCATGGCATGTCCTCTTCATTTGCCCCCATGAGGGAGTTCCATTTTTCCAAAAGACAGGCATTTTAACGGTTAAGTAAGGCACTTTAAGAATTCTATTCTCTCTTGGCTTTGTCTTGTTTCTAGCGTGCTTCCTTGCCCTTCTTTTTTCCAGGAAGACACTCAGTCCACATTGCACAATACATGGATTTTTTCTTCACATAAACCTCTGCGTCACAAGTAGCTATACCAAGTGACCAGCTAGGGAGAGAATTTTTGGTCTTTGTGACCACAGGCTCTTTGGATTAAATCCAGGCATTCCTCACCTTGCAGTTCTCCTGGGTGGCACCAATGCAATGAAATACCACTTGTTTTTCCATGATTATCTTCACTCTCAAATCTGTCCCATTACCTTTCCCAACCCCTAAAAGAAAAGAAAAGACAGCCAAGATAATCACTAGCATCAAGTCCTGGAATTCAGATCTATAAGCATCCTGCTTCCAATTTTTTCAAAGTAAACACAATTCACTGTAGAGAAAAGAAAGAACAGGAAATGCCATGCTAACTCCTAGGGTAGTTTCTGCGCCTCTTACCATGGATAGCATAGAGTTTTATGCTTTTGATGTTGAGTGGTCTCACTGGTGGGAACTTCAAGTTGTACTCAAATTTCAAAGTGGCATAATATCCAACATACCTACTCTGCAAACAAAATGTAAGCACACTTTGAATTAAAAGAAATGACAAGGAGTACTCCAAAGCAGGATCTAACAGCCTTGTAAAGTATTTTTTTTAAGAAATTCAGTACATCTTTTTTGCCAAACTTTTACCTTTGAGGGTTGAAACTTTTTGGTTGGGGCACAATGGGGTCAGGGAGTTCTCAGGGCTGCATTAATGTGGCCCACAGGTCATACAATTCTAACTCCTGCTGTAACAAAAACAATTATTCACTGGACTAGAAGCAGCTTCAATACTGTTTAGAAATCCAGGGAGATGGAAAGATGGTTCAAGTACAATAGCTCATTAAGTTCCATAGCTAAGGTGGGACCATCTACTCATTACTTTAATGCCTTGCGATAATACTAGTTGTAATGTCTTGAGTAGCACTTCAATTTAGACTTTTACCTGGGATGGAGTTTCAACACCCTGGAACTTGGAACTTGTGCTTGTATCAGTTCTCCTCTCACCAAAGTAGTTCAAACTCTCCTAAAAGCAGAGGAGAGTTGTAATACTGTAGAAAGTGGCATTAAATCAACTGCATATATTCACCAGAATCCTGTTAAGTTTCTTTATACAGGAGTAAATTCCTTAACAGAGGCAACTGGACATCTCTGTCCAATTCAAGATACATGCATTCAGTTCTAGATTATAGAAGTGGATTTGTATGTGTGGTGCTACTATGCATGCAGATGCACATGTGCATTAAGGTGCACAATGTTTCCACTCACTTCAAGAACTGGGTAGAACAATCCATGCAGAAATTTATCCACAATGGAGAATCTCAGGTACTGTGTTCTCTTCTAGACATAACGTAATTTTTTTATTTTAATGTAAACAAGAAGAGACTTCAGACAAGTCCCCTTCGCCTCTTTACTTTGGAGTTAAGTACCTTGTACTATATCCCACACCATTTCTAAGGATTCCACAAGAGCAAGGTTTTAGGGTCACAGCAGAAGGACAGAGGAGCTTGGGAACCTCCACTGCTTAAACATGAACCCTGCTCCATTTGGGGAACTTCTGTACAGGATCCAAACAACAGGAATTCTGCTCTCTGTCAAAGAGTGGAATTCAGTTCCTCCTTATTCCCAGCAAGCTTGCACATTCCAGTCCACAGACACAGTTGCATTCAATGGACAAAACTGGAAGGCTATTTGAGTTATCAAAACCTTCTGTAGACTGGGAAGTCCCCCACTCTGTGTATGTCTATCTGTCTGTCTGTGTACATGTAAGAGACATGCATGCACACATGCGCATGTGCACACACACACACACACACACACACACACAGAGCAGGGGACTTCCCAATCATGTGGGCATAAATACAAGCAAATTATCATTTTCTTCTTCTTTGCAGCCTCACACATCACCTTCCACACTGTCGAAGGGTCCCCAATAGTCTAAAGGTAGGGGATGTGTCCAAAACCTGACACCCCCTCTCCCCTTGCATCCACAGAAACCCGTGCTGAAATCAAAAAGCCTTGCATTAACAGAAGAGTGATCAAGGGACACAGCCACATTAAACAAAGGTGTTCATCTGGTTTCATGCCTCTAAAAACAGACTGATTTGCACAGCTCAGAATTTAAGTGTTTCAGTTTATCAGTCAAGTGGAAAATCATCACCCTCGCTTTCTGTACCTGTGCACTCTTAAACTGGCTGCTGTCAATAAGCCAGATGCAAACCATTGTTCCTGTTCGACCTGCATCAAAAAAAAAAATACCAGAGAAGTCTCAAAGAGAAAGGTATCATGGCCAGACTACCATTGCATCCAAGAACCACTTGCATTAGGCTACATTATTTTCTCTGCCTCCCTTCAAATCTGTAACATCTCTGATCCTGCCTATAACCCACCTTTCTGCCAATTCAACTGGCTTTTGCAAAATGCCATTCTCAATCCCCCTACTCCCAAATCTGGTCACTGACTGCAGACTGCACACAGGGCCTTGCAACCCTAAGACCTTTTCCAGAGATCTCACTACAGAGGCTGACGTTTCACCTTGCATCCCAAGTATTTTAATCACTGGGAAACTCTGAACTTAGAGCAATAGATTTTTCATTTTCAGAAGGACAGAGAATCAAATCCTTTGTTTGTTTTTTTAACAAAAGAAGAACTACAGTATTACACTGTATGGGACTATCCTTGTTTGAAGCTTCAGCCAGTGTGCCAGCTCATTTATTTATTTCTGTTTCATTAATGAGTCCCTCTATAGCCACAGCTGTCATGGTGATATATATAACAAGTAACTGGCAACAATAATGTTGTCACTTTACCCCAAACCACAACTTCTGTACTCCAGCACCTACATTGCTTTCTGGTAACACCTACTCCTAGTTTGGGGTGAATTTTACAGCCTTTCTTGCATCACAGCAATTCACTAGAGGTGCCACAAATAGATCCTTGGTAGCACCTTCCATGCAGAAAGTGTGAATACTTGTGGGCACTTAAGAACTCTCCTAATGACTCTCGCCTCCAGAAAATCAGCACCACTATGCCTATAGCCACACCAGACATCTTATGAAAGGCTTCTTGAACTCACTATCTAGGCAAACATTTTGTGACTATGTTTGACTGAGAAAATAAATGACTGTTTGACCTCCCATTCTGCTATTGGGATTAGGACAGAGGTTAGGATATATAAACAAACATCAGATGTTTAAAGTCTTTCATCCTAACTTCCTTAAAAATAAAATCAAAGTGGCTTACAAGCTGTTGAAATAGCTTGTAAAGTATTAGCACATGTAACAGGATGTAAGGAAATTTACCTAGGAACAGCTGTCAGAGATCAGGAAAAATACCATCAAGCCCTATGTTGCAATAATTCATTGATAATGTTTCTTTGTTGTTCCTCAGAAACATCCTTGAGAGAGATAATAGTGACAATTTGATAACCAAAAGCAGGAAGCATTCAAAATATGGAGGGACAAAACATTTTTCAGCAAGATGAACCAATGTAGATATGAACTAGGTTATGGAATGAGACCCCAATGTAAGCTCAAGTTACTTCAGGTCTATCCCAATGTTTTCACTAGGAAAGCATTTGCTTACCCTTCCCTCCTTTGCAGTGTATTGCTATGACATTGTTCTCATCCTGTTGTATCCATTTCCGTACACTAGCAGTAAATTTGAGCATCTCCCTTAAGTAAAAAAGAGGAATAATTCACTTAAAAATTCTTCTAGTATAGTATTGCAGAAGAACTGATATAGAATCTTGTGGATCAGAGCAGTAACATTAAGTTTCATCTAGCTCAGAGTTATGTATTTCCGTGTTATTCATATCACACATGAGAACTATGCAGAAATTCACTGATTGTGTCTTAGGGTGGATGTCACATATGCCCACTCATGTCTTCCCATATTATAAGCACATGTGCCTAAAAGTGTTTGCAGTCCTCTCCACACCTAGGAATCCCTCATCACACAGGATACCTGATCACAGGGAGGATTTAAACAACATTGAGCCTAGCATGTTCATCATCACTCTTTTCAACACAGAGAGAGTAGGGAAAGGGGTATCTTCTCCACAGATATAGATCATGAACACCTAAACAGGGCTACTGAAAACATGCTATTTAAGGTTAATCTGAAGCCATTTCTCATGGATTAAAGACACTTCCAAATTTTAAACAGCTGGTCCTCACTTGATAAGCCTGTTGACTTATAGGCCTGCCTTTTGTAAAACACATGTAGCACCACCTTGGCATGATACTTACTCTAGAGTAGGGACATTATGGTCATCAATAAATATCCGTTCCACCCTGTAATGGAAAAACTTGGGGTCATAACCCTGTTCACCTGCAGAGAGAAAAGGTGTATAAACATTCACTATTTAAGACCACCAATTTCTGTAGGAAGAGACTCAGTAGCACTAGTTTTGCTCAAACATTTTGACTCATATAGGGCTGGACATGCAAAATAAAAAAAGAAATGGTTCTGTAGGACAGCTTTCCCCAGTCACAGCCATGTGAGCTGAGGTTATAGGTAGTGAAGTCCAATACATCAGCATGGCAACAGGCTGGGTTAAGAGTACTCTTGGGGTAAACTGTGTTCTGTGCCACCACTGGAGAAAATGTGAAATGTGGCTAAAGCAGCAGCATTGAAGAACAAGTGTCTCCCTCTTCATATTAGATTTTCTTACCACAGGAGACAAAACCCACAGGAGCACATGGTACCCTAGGGAGTGGCTTGGCAGTCCTAACACTTGCTTTCACATAAGTTAGATGGGTCTACAAGCCTCCCTTTAAGTTCCACACAGTGCCTCAAAAATATAAATAATCAGGTGATCTGTGGCACTGTTGAAAATTAAAACAGCAACTCCTAAACACCCGGTAGTGCTGCTCCTGTCACTGACAAGTCAGCCCAGAGGGGAGGACAATTCAAATATTCTTGGCGTGAAGCCCTCTCAAGACTGGAGGTAGCCTGCCTTGAAAATGAGAAACTTTACAGCGTTAAGGCATTTGCAGAAAAGATTCCAGAATCAGAGATAATATCACAAACCCATCTAGTTTAACCTCAAAGCAATTTTTCATTCAACTGTTTGCCTGAAGTGTGGTTTCAAAATGCCCTTTTGATACCACAGTGAGGCTTCACGTGAAGAATTCAATTGAAGCCATTAAATAAAGCCTAATTGTAAATGAGTTGGAGGTAGTCTAATGAGCACTCCATTTAGGGTATTAAAAATGCAGAAGAGCACAGGTGATTTGAGTGAAATTAAGTTACCTGTGCATCACATTTTTTGACATCTTAAACAGATATTATTGGATATGCTCATATATAAAAGGTCCTATCTAATTAACAAAGAACATCTGTACTGAAGACAGATGACTGACTGGTACAATGAAACATACTTACTGCAAAGGTTGTAGACTTTGTAGTGGCCTTCATGTTTTGTATCCAAGAACTTTGCGACTTCCTGTAAAATACAAGTTCCTATAAAAAACAATTCAAAAAGCTTGCAATACTAAAGAAGGCTGGAAGCACTAGCACTACTGATTTTAAACTTAAAGGAAGTATTTTATTCAAGATTATAATTTTAGAATTCTCTTTATCTTAAGATCACTGAAATATTCATTGATTAGCATCTTAATTCATTAAACTGGCTGCCTAGACATATAATTTTTCACTGTCTGCAAGTCAAAACCGGTTGATTAAATGTTAAATAGGTGCAACATTTATACAATGATGACTCATGGTTAAGGGCTTGAGATAAATCACAGGTTCATGCAAATGGTAATATGAGTGATTTCCAAACTTTGGTCCCCCAGGTGTTTTAGACTTTAATTCCTAGAAGTCCCAGACAACTTGGACAACAGCCAGGAATTCTGGAAGATGAAGTCCAAAACATCTGGGGGAACCAGAGTTTGGAACCCACTGTGCTGAACAGCTTCCTTTCTGTTCTTCAATCTGCAGTATAACCTTAGCAAATAAGACCCCTTTCCGGTGCCAGTAATCCTACTGTTCAAAAGAACCTTACCAGCATTAATCAAAATAAAACCAGCAATAGCTATGAGCGAGTAGGGAAGAAAAAAGAGAATGGACTGACAAAGAAAAGAAAAATGCCACATCATCTCTCTAATTTTAAGTTACCTTGATAGGATTCCTATAGAAAGCCTGCTGTCCAGAAGATGGAAACGACATTGCTATAACACGAGCTGAGAGAAACACAGAAAGTTGTAACAAGTGTAATATAACTGAGAACAGTACATTTCCTGCTTTGCACCTGACAGAATGCAAATACACACAATAATATTTTTTTCTTCAGTGTAGGTAGAGCTCAGACAGCCAAACAATCAAGAAAGCCCAAGCAGAATCTTTAAACTTATGAGAAGGCTAGAGCCAAACATATTTTCGGTCCCCACTTAAAGACCTGTAATGATGGACTTAGTCAAACTGCAACTGGAACAGAGTTCTAGCAAGTCCAGAACTACAACTAGTAATCAGAATGCCTGTTAAGAAGGAACTCTGACTAGATTTATATCTAGATAGTTTCACCACCCTTTGGACTCTACTGTGGATTATAGCAATGCCAGCAAGCAGTGTTAACTAGCAAGTGAAGGTGTACAGCTTGGTCAAGGAAAGATAGATTCTAGTTCAAGAAGTTTCATGGATGTACACAACTGGTCCTACCTAAGAAATTTAGCTGCCTCAGTCTGACCTATCTAATGTCGTTTTTTTAGGGATAGCATAGGCTAACTGCCCCATGCTCCTTAAAGTAAGGGTGGGAAATCAAGTAGCCCTCCCAGATGTTGTTGAACTGTGACTCCCAGTAAATCCTCCCCACTGGCTAGAGCTGCTGTGGATCACTGTTCAACAACATCTGAAGGACTGCACCTTCCCCATCCCTACCTTACACAAGATACAAATGCAATTACATATCAAAGTGCATTGTGTGGCAAGTTTAAACATGGTCATGGACCTCAGTATTCAGATTCTGGTTTGGCAGAAGCAGTAGACATTGTGGAGTGGGCTTCTAGACTTAGAGCAAGGTCCTTCCTCTCCCATTCCAATTTCACATCCCAGCTCCCTTGATCCTATACAACTCTGTGCTTTGGCTTTTGTACTCACACCCTCAGACATAAGAATGGCTTCTTGGGTTATTATTCTCTGCAGTTTATGCCTGCAACTCAACAGAAAGCTCTTTGGAAGTAGTGATTTTTTTAAGAGGTTAGATTAATGAGTGAATACAGTTAGGGAGTACATAAGGTGAAAATGAAGTCAGCAGTTTTAAGTTAAGCATTACTAAGCAGCAAAAAAAAAAACACCTTCAATTTTATGAGCCACAGAAGAGATAGAAAGCTGTCAGACATGTTTCTCTGCTAAAAGGCATGCTTTACTCATTTATCTTCCTGCACAAACATGTGTGTGATGGCTGTTAACACACATACAAAAAAATTTAACAGCATAACACATCAGTAATATACAAACAGTTTAAGAAAAAAGTGGACTAAAGACATTGAAATAGAAATGTTAGGGATACTCACAGGCTCTGTGTGTACATCTCTATACCTCTTTATTTTAGACAGGATGAAACTCAACCAGATTAAAAAGCTGCTGAGAAGCATCAGGGTTTTTGTTGTTCTACACTTAAGATGCAGTTCAGAAATCTAATTCCAGTATTTCAGGTTCATTCAGGCATTTTTAAAATATATATATATATTTCACCTCTGTTGTCTTAGGACCTTCCCAAAGAAACTAAGCACACTGATCCAAAATCAGTAGCAGGGTATCTTCTCTCCCACATTACCGGTAGGATGTGTGCATCTGCCTTTTTGTGCAGAAGGAATTAATGTACCAGCAGTTTTGGAAAAGGCAAGCTTTGCATCTCTGGGTGCTCAAAACCTGGTTTAAGAAAAGCATAGACCAGAATTCTAGAGGCTACAGCAGCACAGGAGGGAAGTGCCAAGGCCATTAAGAATATAAAACTGAGGAATAAAACCACGTTCACAAAGTGTGAGGGTATTCGTCATTAGTTCTGTTAGATCCCTGAGACAAATTCAGCTAGAGTCTGATAAAAGGAAAAATGTAATAATTGGGAAAGACAATCTAACTTCCCTAGCAACAAAACCTTGTTGTCTGAGAACTTGTAAAAAAATAGTAGTTATAGGAATAATCCACCTATAAAACTAAACCTCGGAACTGGGTCTGGTTAGCTTGGAGAAGTTTGTTTTCTGCTGCTCTAGAAATCGGAGCATTATTTAATGGATTCAAATTACAAGAAAAGAGACTCCATGTAAACACTGGGAAGAACTTTTAGTTGTAAAAGCCGCTTGACAATTCACTAGAGAGCCTCAAATAATGGTGAACGCTCCATCTTTAAACAGAGGTTGGGTAGCCATCGTTCAGGAGTCCTTTAGTTGTGTATTCCTGCACAGGAGAAGGGTGAACTAGATGGCCCTTGTGGCTCCTTCTAGTTCTAAGATTTTTTTATTTTATCTTAATCTGCATCTCTACAAATGATTGAAATGATATAAGCATATAACCCATCTGAAAATGCCTTACATGAATGGACATATCTATACATGACTTTAAGGGAGACAAGCCAGCAGGCCATCTAATCCAGTATTTTCTATTGCGACTGACAATGATTTTCCAGGGTCTAGGAAGGACTTTACTAGTCCTGCTAGCCATGATCCTTGTAACATCAAAGCGTGCATTCTATAGCTGCTTGGACTTTGTCCAAGGTCTTGTTAGTTGCTTGTTTTCTTAGGAGGAAGGGAAGAAGGTAGAATTTGAATCCAAGGCCTTAAGCTGCACAATTTAGTGTACTTAAAATCATGTCACAGCAATAAATAGATATTTTTCTTTTCCTCTTCATTCTGTAGCACCAGCACTCAAGCTTTCATCAAGATAAGTATTCATCCAAGGCACCTATGTGCCCCACTGAAACAGTCCCTACTGTGGATGTTAGCACTTCAAGTTCATTCATTTAGCTTAACAATCAGGAATTAATGTCTTTCTGGTGAGATGCAAGACAGGAAAGGCGTGACTAAAATTCAAAATACAGAAGGCCAAAGTTTGACCAAAAAAATAGACTGACAAAAACTGCAATATCAGGGTGGTGGATCTTGACCACATGAAGTTTGCATAATGTGTCTCTGAGCACGTTACCCATCTTGTTGAATGTAGTTAGATTTTAACTGCTCAAGACAATTGGCAAGATTTGCCTTTGCATTCATTCACTTCCAACAGAAATGCAATATATGGGAGAAGTATATGCAGTGTCACATCCCCGCAGTTAGCAGCCATCCCTAACCTTTAAGGCAAGCAGGGAAACAGAGCAAAGGGAACTGTCTACCTACACACTTTTCACAGTTCTTGGGTGCCTGAATTCTGTTAAGTTCCCATGACCGATTATAGTAATCATATACGAATAAACCACCCCAACCCTTACCAGTGACGTAAGTGAGGTCCAAATCAAAGCCATCTTTTGTATAACGCCTTTTGTTTTCTGAGACCTGCCAGCCAAAACACACATAAGAAAATTGGAATGGGGAAGTTAGGACACCACTCAAACCATAAACCCAGAATTGAATCACAGCTGGTTCAATATTAGGAGATCGGATCTACATTCACTTCAAGAAATGAAACAACACTGCCTTGAAGCCATTTCCAGGGTTACCCTTATCTTCCTTATGAACCAAGGAAACTATCCTGGACTAAGTCAGGCCCTTAGTCTGTCTAACACAGTTCTGTCAACGCTCCCATTCTGTCCCTCAGCTTCTCCTCTGGAATTCACATCCTTGTGTTTAGAACTTGTTTTTGAGCAGATGTTTAAGCTACCCTTGCAAGAATTTAAAGCCCCTATTGATCAGATGCACCATGCTTTTGCAAAGGACATTCTTCCTTGTCTCATCCTTTCCTGTCAGACTCCCTCAAGCATAACATAAGTAATTCAAAATAAATATTTAAATTGTATTAAAATATTCAGTTTATTGTGTTTTGTTAAAAATAATCAAAGCAGCCCAAACAACATCCCAGAATCAATAAGCAAAATTTATGCTTTAGCCTCTCTCAGAAAGGCAAACAGGAAGATCACCATACAGGCTTCTTGAGGGAAAAAGTTCTGCTACTATAGCTGACAAGGCTCCAACTGACTCACCATCCTCCGCGTCACTTTTTCAAGTCGTTCCTTCTCAGAAGCAAGTCGAAATACTCTTATCAGAATTATAATCCTCAGGATTCGAAATATGATAACCGTTCTGGTCAACACAAACAAAATGACTGTATCAAGCACAGTTGTGATGCAGCAGTTTGTATTTAACATCAATCCCACATGGGGTTGAGGCTACAAAGGTATTTCTGTCCCACAAGGTATAGTCGAGTATCCAATGGCATTTTATAAGAGAGTAATCTGTGGGCAACAGGCACACCAAGATCAGTGTGCAAACCTGCAAACAAGATAGGTTTTGGAACAGAACAAACCTGTGTGACCTGTAATTAGTCAAATCTTACTACAGACAGGGAGAACCCAAGTATCTATAAATATCAGCGTTATGACGGAAATAAGTATTTCCCTTTCATCTTCCACCACTTCAGAAAAGCTATAAGGCAATCATTTTACATTTGCTCTGAAGAATCATTTTTAGAAGCACAAACTGACTATCAGCCCAAAGATGTAGTAGTGGGGGAGGAGGGCAAATGAGGCTATCAACTCCCAATGATAATTTTGCTCCCCTTAATGAAATGTCCTTTAGTTAAAACTGTTTTATAATGACCAACAGCTCAACCTTCTGCTCCCCCTTCTTATTTTTGTCTTTGCCCACCCAATGAATATTGTCTCACTATAACCCTGGCGAAGACAGAGGTGTTTACTAAAACATTCCTACTGAAGACAAACAGAGCCTGGTATGAGAACAATTGTACTACAGAACAAGGAAAAGGACAGTTTTTACTGTTTTAGAAAAACTATTTTAATGGCATAGTGGTATCAATACTTTAGAACAAGTAAGAGGAAGAGGCATGGCGTTAGAAAGCCTGCAGGCCTGATTTCTTCCAACAGGTATCCTATAGTCACGTTACAGGGGCAGGGAACCACCTTCCTGCTGATGGTCACATTCCTTCTACCAAAATCTAGCACAGTTAACATTGCAGTAGTGGGTGGAATCAGAGCCCAAAAAGTCAGTAGGTTTACAGGTACCAGCAAACTTGCTCTCACATTTGCTCAGCAGATTTTAAAAAATATAATTCCTTGGCATCCAAACAGCCTTCTTCCCCAATTTATCCAATGTTTATTCCCTGAGCTTTGTAGCCAGGGAGCAGAGCAGGATAAATATCATTAATAGCCTGGAGTGGGAGCAGTGAGGGGAACGGCCTGAGAAGGATCTAAAGTCCTGGACCAAAGGCCTAGAAGTGCACACTAGACCGATGGGCTAGATATTCTCCATTCCTGCATTTAGACAATGCCTTTCACCATTGCAAAATTTTGAAACCAGGTTATCTATGTGCTTGTTTCCATTTTGCACCCACCCCACCCAGCTTGAAACAGGGACAGAGTTTTAAAAAACACTGTATTCTCTTTACCTTGGAATTTGGCTTAATCCACTCAAGTCAGAGAAGGAATATACAATATTGACTGACAGTGTGCCCAAAATAATGATGCCATCTAGAATGTTTAGGTTGGATTCGAAGTATTTTCTGAAACTGAAATACAAAACAGATACATCTAGGCAATTGCTGATAAGCAACAATGGTTTCACAGCAACTGCCTTTGTTGGAAAGTTCCTGAAAGGCCACTTAGGATCATCCCACGTGTTCCGAAGGAAGAAAAAGGGGGGGTTAAAACCACTTTTGCAAGGAGTTATCACACAAGTATGAATCTATAATTCAAAGTATCATGCTGTAAACTAGGATTAGTTCTAGTATACAGTACTAAAGAAAGAAGTCTGCAGAGAGGCAAGGCCTGGTTAAGACCAAGTCCTTTATCATGCTGTTATATAGAATTAAATGGAATAATAATTTTAGAGCAAGATAAAAGAGAGAGAGAGAGACAAAGGGAACTGTCCATCAAGGCCAGTTCTACACTACATAGAACTGGCCTTCAGGTACAACTCCTGAAGAAGACAAGAGTTGTATCCCAACACATTAGGTTAAACTGTTAAACTAATGTGGAAAAATAAGTTTAAAAAATCCCCCATTATAATACTGTTCCCAATCACAGTGTCTCTATGCTCTCAATAATGTAATCAAGAACTACCCATGCACAAGAAGGAAGTAATCAATATATTTGAGGACACAAACATTCTTAAGAAAGACATGAAGGCATGGATCCACTCACAAAGCCTGACAATAACTTAGTGGCATGGAAGGTAGACAGAAGAGATGGAGTAGGGGAACTAGCAACGAGAAAGAAAGAGGAATGGAATGAATCAGCCAGAAAAAGAAGACAGAAAGATGCAATGATTAAAAAAAAAACAAGGAGAATCATCAAGCCTGCTGAATATGTTACTACTGACTCACAACAAGAAGCTTTTTTGGAATGTTCCCAGGGAACAATGCAAGGGTTATTCATAGATATCAATGGAGAAATACAATATTTTAATTTAGGTGGTATTGAGTATCCCACCCAGAAGGAAACAAAATAAAGAGAAAAATGGCCAATGAAGACCAAGCATGGTCAGTGGTCATGGAAACATGAATGACTGTTGGCTGCAAGAAAGATCAAAGGGAAAAGGAAAACAGCGTGACTGGTATCATAAACACAAACAGCCTATATGGCAACATTTTTGCGGCAGGTATATGTTCAAGTTGCCTGTCAACTTATGGCAACACCATGAATTTCATAGGGTTTTCTTAGGCAAGGAATACTCAGAGGTGGTTTTGACAATTCCTCTGAAAAATAGCCTACAGCACTTGGTATTCTTTGATAGTCTTCCATCCAAGTACTAACCAGGACTGACCCTGCTTAGCTTCCAAGATCAGACAAGACCTGGTGTCTTAAGGGTACACAGTCATGTAATTTGTATCCAATAATAATGAAGTCAGGTACTGGGGTATTATAGTTGCTAAAACCAGGCTGCTGAGACACAAGAGGGAGCTATCAGCACGCCTGGAGGACACCCAAAGTTGGCCAAAGCCACCCTTCCTCCCCCAAAAAACAAACTGAAGTGAGCAACATCTCCTTAAAAAAAAATCAGCACACCAACCAGGACTGAGCATGCTCAGTGGCTTCTGAATGCTGACTAACTGTTGAAAGGAAGAAGCCAGAAGCCAGGTCTGAGGACAAATGGAACTTGGAAAGCAAGGAGTAGTCCGTACTGCAACATTTTGTTGCAAGTCCTACTGGTTCTTCCTGCTTCTTCCTATTTCTGACAGCCTTTAAAAGCTCTTCAGCCAAGTCCTTATTTCAAGTAGGGACTCAAATAGTGTCACAAATATCATTTTTTGCAGTGAAATTTCACATCACCACACTATTACAGAGCCAACTCTGAGTTCCCATCTCACTCCCTGAAGATTTCTGCAGTCCCTCATGCAATGTTTTCACAGGAATTTATGCTCTTACCCCTCAACATACACTCGCAGGATAACATCCAGGAGGAAGAAAAGTGCTATGGCCAGAGAGATGTTTCCAATCATGCGCTCAAGAGACAGGTATCTATCACCAACCAACAGAGACAAAACCACAAGTACAAGGTCCACAAAAATAAGCACTACACCAAAAAGCCTGCAAAAGCAATGGGAGGGGGAACAAGAGAAAAAAATAAGTTTCAAAGGGGTGATGGGCCAAAAAGGAGGAAGGAGGACTCTGAACTCTTTTTTTAATTCATTATATAGCAAGTAATATATCTTGCCCAAATGTTAGACTACAACTCCCATCATTACCAACCAGCCTGCTGAATACTCTGTGATGCCAGGAGTTGTAGTCCAACATCTGGGGTGTATAATGACTGCCTTAGGACTTCCAGAGTAGGGACAGAAAAATAGGCTTTATGAAACACACAAGCACAGTCTACAGCAGAGCCTTCCAAACTGTGTGTTGCAACACATTAGTGTGTCGGTGTTGGTGTGTCGCTGAGTATTCAGCTTCTGTCAGTAGAGGAGACCAAGTGCAACACAGGCAGAAAGGAATGGCAATTCATGTTCAATTATATAGAACAGCAAGATAACTTTCTAATGTAAATGATTTGGGTGAATTCACATAATGTCCCAACAGCCATCTAGAAAATATATGACCTAGAAACATGATCTTAGAAAAAAGACCAAGAACCAGTTGATGGGGCCTAATGCAATACAGCTTCTGTCCAGTGGATACATCATACTATACGTGCCTGAGGAGCTACAAATTGTGCTTAAGGCACCTGAAAAGGTACTTAGATGTAGAATCAACACATCAAAGTTGCTTTCATGATCTGTAATTGGGACCTGGCAAGGTATGAATGAGTTGTATAATTGTTCCTCCATTTTTTATTAATTTTCATAATATGGTAATATTTGTTGTTGCTGAGTGCCTTCAAGTTATTTCTGATTTACACCCACCCTAAGGCGACCCTACTACAGAGTTATCTGGGGGCTGAGAGTGGTGATGTGCCCAAGGACATTCAACAGGTTTCCATGACTGAGTTGGGAAACGAACCCTGACTCCAGGACAGTAGTCTTAACACTCATACTACTACACCAAGCTATCTCATGGTAATGCTACTTTACCTGAATCCAAAAGACATCACAAAGGGAGAGATCTTTTTCTTGATGTTGCTGGTGGGGGAACAGGGTAGAAATGGAGGAGAAAATTATTATCAGGAGTTTGGCTAAGGCTTCAAAGAAGTAGATTTTAGTAAACAAACAAATCAAGTATACCAAAGCAGAGTGGTGTTTGACCTCCTGATCAAGCCCTTAAGTAGTGGTATATTTGTTATGCACCATTGGCTTTCCAGATTTTTTGGCCTATAGCTCTTATCAGCCTTAGTAAGTGCAATCAATGGTGAGGAGTGGCAGGAGTTGAAGTCCAAAAACAACTTGAGGACCACCATCTCCTACCCTTGTATTACACAGCTTACAAGCTGTTCAGCAAAGCCAGCATTTTCTGCAGCCCGGTGCCTTACGGACACAACATATTATCCTGCATTTCACAGAAGAAACCTACTACGAACGGCAGCTGGAGAGTATGGGACACTCAAGTACCCAGTGCATTTAGAGCTAAATAATGGAGTGCTGGGTAACGAAGCAGAACAAAGGTGGTGTAGTGATTTGAACATCGAACGCTGGGAGACAGGGTTTAAATCCCCACTCAGCCATGGAAACCCACTGAGTGACCTTGGGCAAGTCACACTCTCTCAGTCTCAGAGGAAGGCTAAATAAATCTTGCCAAGAAATCCCTATGGGAGAGTTGCTGTAAGTCAGAGATGACTTGAAGGTAGTTAACAACAATGATGTGCTGCACACTGTTTTCCAGGGCACCAAATTTGAGAAATTAACCCATACCACAAGTTGGCCTAGAACTCAAAAGCCCAGCAAATATTATACTTTCCACTAAAAATAGTGCTTAAGTTGGCTTGAGCAACAAAATGCCTAGGCCGGAGGTAAGCAAAGTGGAGTCCATGGCTCACATGCAGACCCCCGGGTGGCCCCTGGGGGGTTAAAAAATTTGTCAAGAATGCAAAAAAAAAAAAAAAAAAGCACCTACAAATGCCCTCTAGATGGTTTGGAAGGCATTTTGCCACACTGTTGGACACCCAGGCCATTTTAGGCCTAATGGAGGCCTATTTTTCAATTGGAAGTAAACTGGAAGTGAATTCTAGTCACTTCCTGTTTTTAAAAGAGGCCTCTTCTGCCCCAAAATAACTGAGGGGGCTCCAAAAAGATGGCAAAAATGCTCCTCTCATCTCCTAGAGTGTACCGGGGGGCACTGAGGGCAAAATATTGGTTTGGGGGTATGGTGACAGTGTAGCCCTCTAGGTCCTCTTAAGGGATTAATATGGTCCACTAGCTTCCCACAGTTGCCCATCTCTGGCCTAGGTATATAAAAGCACTGGTCAGACATTTGTACAGTAGTTCTACATTCACCTATTGCTTGTCTTGAGAGACTGCAAAATCAGACATAAAAGACAACTTTTATTCACCACTAGCATTCAACCAAGAGAACTATTGTCTTTTTAACTGAGTGCATACATCTGTCAATTCAGGAGTAGAAACAAGCTGTACCTTGTTAAGTTCTTTCCAATTTATGGCAACCCTAAGGTGAACCTATCATGTCATCTTCTTGGCAGTATTTGTTCAGAGGGGTTGCTGTTGCCTTCCTCTGAAGCTGAGACTCTGACTTGCCCAAGACAACCCAGTGAGCTTCCATGGCTGAGAAAGAATTCAAACCCTGGTCTGCAGAGTTGTAGGCCATAGCCACACTACACTGCTATTATTCCACTTTCTACATCCTGTGGAATTCTGGAGTTTGTAGTTTACTGAAGTCCAAGAGCTCTCTGGCTGAGAATTCTAAAGGCCCCTCCCTAAACTGCAAACCCCAGGATTCCATAGGATGCTGAAAGTGGAATAATAGCACTGTAATAATGTAGTGTGGAAATGGCCATAGTCCAGTTGTTACTGCAGTTTAGACCTCCTTGGAGATACCCCTAGACAACATTTTGATATCAATAATTTGGCTCTCTTCCACCACCCCTCTCCACGTGTTTGTGAGGCCCCCAGACAAGCACAGAACTAGGCTCAGCCACTAATTGCTGGACATTCCATTCTCCACCCAGGCAGGCCAGAAATAGCCAGAGCACTGCTTTAGAAGACCTCTCTGCAAACACCCTCATTATGTATGCACACTGTTTACAAAGGACTCCCTGCCCTGAGCAGGCAACTTGGCAAGCTGAATACTCAAATGCCAAGCACTCTGCGTTTGCATACTGGCTAACTCTTTGTCAATTCGGACTTAACTCAATTATGCTAAATTTTGACCTTTCCAAAGCTTTGTTCCACGCCCAAAGCTCATTGTTTTCCCCAAGTACGGCATAGCCTGCAGTTACATTTCTCTCTATAAAAACCTCTGATTCCGAGACCTTCCTCGGATCGCTCCCGAGTTCCAGACCGCCTTGCTGCCGCTTTGCTTGGCGAGCCTCCCCTCAGCTCCACGTGCTGAGATACATCGAACCCCAGCATCGCTCTCTATCTTCTTTCCGAGCTTCAGGAACAGGTTTCGTATCACCCGAATCTACTATCCCTCTGAAAATCCTGCTATCATACTCACACCTTTATTTTCCTTAGTTATCTGTGTGTGTGTGTTGCTTACATTGTGTGCCTGTATTTAGTAAGGATCATTCAATATTTCCAACACGGTTTGCTTCTTGACTTGACCTGACCCCGTAAACATTGGGTTACAAGATCCTGCTGTGCTACCCTGCCTCTCGTAGTGCCAACCAGTGCTCTTGACTAATTTCCCCATCTTGTGTAATTGTAAGGTTATTTAGGTGTCCCTCCCGGGACCCCCAGTAAACAGGGTAACACAGAGCTCAAATCACTACATCATGCTGTACTTACTCAATAGGAAAGGTTGTTTCCTCTACTCAAAACAAAAAAACATTAACATGTTCTTTTCAAATCTCTCAGCCTCTACAATAACACTTGAATTAAGCGGGCAATTACCTCCCAAGAACTGAAGTTTCTTCTCCCATTATTCTAAGATGTAAGTCAAGGCAAGGACAATGTTGCTGTTATTTTTTAACTACAACTTGCAGAATCTCCAGACAGTATGGCCATGGTTGGGTAATTCTGAAAGTTGCAATCCAAAAACGTAACTTTTCTCAACATGTGGCTTTAAAGTGGGTAGGAAGGTAGATTTTCAGAGCACTATGAACTGAGTTTTATTAGGCTGCAGAGGGAAGACAGAATTCCCTGAAACTGAGCTTGCCATGCCTACAGGAGGTTCTTGACTTGGGCGATTTTCTGCTCCCACTACAGCCTGATAAAACACAGTTCATAAAATCCTGTAGATCCCTTTCATATGCTGGGGGCTGCCAGAAACTGCAGAGGGAAGAGTGGAAGAGAAAGTTTCATTGTCTGAGCTTCCCATTTGCCACAGTGAATTTCATCTCATGACATAAAGGCCACAAAGCATTATCAAAGCAGACATTAAAATACAGTGCTTCAGACCCACATGCAAATCTAAGGGGCATAGTTGGTCCACCACACACCATGTCCTGATCTAGGGTTTACCCACTAGAACTTTTGCATCCCAGGCCACTCACCTAGGACACTCACCACGTCCTCCCTTTCAAAGAAGTGGTTCCATATGTTGTACGCAACTATCTACACATTCTTCCAAATCACTAATTGCTGTCCCCCCCACCTAGTATGGAGTCAGCAGATTAAAACAGCTTCCTTCCAAGAAATTGTTTTTTTCTAGTGGAGGATGTGGCCACACAGGTTAATAATATGGAAATTTCATATCACATTTTCATACTAGAATATGCAAAACCATTTTAAGCTGGAGTTTTCCTGTGGTTTTCACCAGTAGCAAATCCTACAAGACTTCATGGTATTTCAATCAGAAGGAAGTAGGACCTGCAGCACAGAATGCTCTTCCTCAGGGCACCATCTAGCCAGCCCCTCTTCCATAATACTCTGCTCCAATCTCCCTTCCCAGTTAGCCAAAATTTTGAGAGCACTGAACACCCTCTGTTCTCTCAGTCAGGTTTTGGGATATTTCTTTCCTTCCAGTATTTTTTTCCAAAACATATTTTGTAGTCATGCAGTCTGCCTCCTGCACATTTTGGCTACCAACGGAGACTGAGTTAGCTACTAGAATAGACAACGCTTTAAAATTCTGAAGTTTTCTGTTTGGTGTTGACAAAATAAATACAGACTATAACAATATTCTTTGCATATTAGCAGATGTAACGTTAACTTTAAAAGAGAGAGAAAATAAAGACGAAGATAACTACAACACACGTCATTTTGATTTGTCTAGCAGATTCTGGAAATTCAACTTACTAAGCTAACGACTGTGATTCATCATCCTCTTCATCAGCACCATCATCAATTTTAATAGCTGGCTCTTTGGTTTGTTGAGTTCTGCCATAGAATTAATCAAGCAGTTACACGAAGTATTCCTTCTTCATCAAGAAACAAGGGCTAGATTGATGGGGTGAGAAAGATACACAAGAAGGCCCTCTGGCTCTACCTATGAATTAATTGATTTCCCTAGTAAACTCATTCCAATCCATAAAGCAGGAGTGGACAATCTCTGACCTTCCAGCCATTGTTGGACTGTACTTCTTATCACATTTAACCAAGATAGTCAGCAGTAAGGAATGATGGAATCTGAAGCCCAACTAAATCTGGAGGGCCCTCATTGCTGAGCCCTCCTGAAAAGCAGTTCTGTACTGCTTTTATCAGTAGAAGACAATCAGTAGCAAGCGTCTCTGTCTTTCTCTTTTAATGCCTTTTTTTATCAGATTTGTCATGGTTGGAATAGTTTTTGGCTTCAAGATTTCCAAAGATTTCCTCAGAAAGGGTAGCTTCTCCAAATCAACCTTTTGGAGCATCTGAACCATGCAAAAGCAGGTTGCTTTACCCCACTTGCAGGACTTCAAAAGTTTCTTTTAAGACAAACGAATGATTCTATGATTCTATAATGACATCCTGTAGTTGTCTATAACTGAGCTGTAGTTGGGTGATGTTACCAAGTAGGGTTGTAAGGGATACATAAACCTTATTAAATCACACAGACCAAGGGTGGGGTATCTTCACCTCTCCAGATGCTTTGGACCTTAACTCCCAGATACATCTGCAATTATGGTAAGGTCTTGTGGGAGCTGTACTCTGGAACATCTGTAGCACAAAAAGTCACCTGACCCTGATACAGAGGGATTGACATGAACTTCTGTTCACATGCTTAATACACTATAACATGCAGTGAGCAACATTCACACATATTTCAAGCAAAGAGCTTATATTACTGAATTCTGACTATCTGAAGGCACTAAAGATTGAACCTGGGACATTCTGCATACCCTGAGCCAACAAGCTATGATTCTATTTATACCCCACCCTAAATAACTCACCCCAGAGATTCTTTCAACTCCAAACTTTGTTCATATCTTACAGTTTTCATTTTGCTCTTATTGCTTACAGAATCACAAGGTGGTTTCTCTACAGAGGGAAAAAAAGCACAAACATAGATGGTACCCACAGATTTATTTCACACACAAGTCAGAATCTTTTGTCACATTAGGCTTCCTACCAGCTCCAGAGTCTTAACTGTATTTCAGTCCAAACAGAAGCAAGATTAATGTCTAGAATGCCTCAATTTGCAAGCACACACTTGGAATGTACATCATTGTTTATAAACAAATGAATTATATATATACAGTACACTTACATATGCATTTATGTCCATGCATTAATTTGCTAAGTACATACATTTATGTACTCAGTAACCCACATATCATTCCTGTATTTAAAATATAGTCAACCCTCCATATTCACTAGGGTTGGGGCACTGAATCCCTGCAAAAGTGGAAAAATCACAAATATCAAAATGTGTATATGTGTGTTTGTGGGAAGGGGACAAAAGCATGCTGAGGAGAACAGGCACTTAAGGTCAAACCAGGTCAGGGAAAGGAGAAGGAAAGATGGTGAGTCAGCACGGTAGCTCTATTCTTCCTCTCTCTCACCCACATCCTTCCTTGGTTGTGGGGGCATCAGGAGATGGTTCATGGTGCTGAGAAACTGTGATAGCTGGCCCAGCAGCTGCTAGGGCAGCAGTAAGAGGATTAGAGGCAAGTTTTTAAAGGGCTATGTGGCCTGATCCGAGTTGCTGAGAAGCAACGTTCCCCAGGAAAAGAAGCACCTGAGGTAGGGGGCAGGGATTGGAGAAATTTGTAAATAAACATATCCCTGAAAGTCAAACCTGCAAATGTGGAGGGCTGGCTGTAGATCAATAGTATATTTCTGCTAAAGAGCCTGAGATGGTGCAGTAATGTATCTGAGATCAACTGCTACCTCGTAATTGAATCACAGTTTAGGACTCATCCTCACTAAGGTGGTCAATTTATGTTTGTGCTACACCACTTTACTTTGCAGGTGGAAAGCTAAGGGCTGTTCCAAAACATTTTGCTGTCTGCGGCAAAGGCCAAGATGGCATCTCTTTCATATTTCCCTTTTAAAAGCCAATACAATTGGCAACTAGATTTAACTTTCACAGCGGTGATGATATAACATTCTCTGTCACCACTGAGGAAGCAGGTAAATTTAAGGGCCCAGAAGAGGTCACGTGGCTGCCACTGCCCTCCATTATTTGCTGCCTAAGGCAGCCATCTGACTCTGCCTGTTGCAAAGCCACTCCTGCTTCTTACAAGCATACCTGCTGTACACCGAAAGCTAGCATTTTAGGAGTTACAACTATGTCTCTTCCAACATACACTAGAGGGGAAGAAGAGAGGGGCATCGGAACTGTTTTAAGCATGCCGCCGTTACTCAGTTTGCCTGATTGCAGGTACTTGCAAGGATGAGGCAAAATACTTTTTCCATCCATTACTGCTGAAACAAGCACAACTTCTACTTAGAAATGCACTGTGTGTTCAGTGCTGTTTGCTCCCAAGTAAGTGTGCATAAGACAGACTGCAAGCAGCCTTTATTATTCCTGGTAGGGCTCAATGACAATTGCTGTCTTAATACTTATGCCTGACCATTTAATACACGTCTGACTGTTACTGTAATTCCTGAACAGGCTCAACTACTTAGGAACCTTGGTGATCCAATTCTGCCAGATCAATAGTAGGCTCTGTGGTTTGACAACGGGATTGAGCCCACCCAAGCAATCTGAATTCCAGAATCCACTAATATTTTGTAAAGAAGAGCATTCATTCAAGCAGGGGCCTTACCAGTGACAATAATATAGCCCAATACTGTTTCTGTCAGCATGAGCTTGTGGGGAAGGGGTGGGAGAGATTTCCTATCCAGTCTACTTTTAATTGTACTTTTAACTGCGATATATTTTAATTATAGTATATTTGTATTTTAAATGACCTGCGCTTTAGTGTATTTTAACTATGATTTTGTTTAGTTCTGTCTATGAGGATAGAGAGCTGGGTATGTTTAGTCTACAGAAGAGAAGGTTAAGAGGGGACATGATAGCCATGTTTAAATATTTGAAGGGATGCCACGTAGAAGAGGGAGAGGGCTTGTTTTCTGCTGCTCCAGAGACCAGGACAAGGAGCAATGGATTCAAGCTGCAGGAAAGGAGATTCCACCTGCACCTCAGGAAGAACTTCCTGACAGCCAGGGCTGTCCGGCAGTGGAATCTGCTGCCTTGGAGTGTGGTGGAGTCTCCTTCCTTGGAGGTTTTTAAGCAGAGGCTAGATGGCCATCTGCTGAGAGTGCTTTAAGGGTGTTCCTGCATGGCAGGGGGTTGGACTGGATGACCCATGTGGTCTCTTCCAACTCTACATTTCTATGATTCTATGATTCTATGTGCTGTACCCCACCCTCAAGCCTTGGGGAGGGGCAAGTATCAGATACTATTATTATTATTATTATTATTATTATTATTATTATTATTATTATTATTATTATTATTGGTATTATTATTTATTGATGATGGTTTTGCAGAGATCTCATTCCTATTTAGTAGGGAGGGGGAATCTACCAAAATCTGATAAATCACCAAGTCTCTGAAGAGCCATCAAACCATCTCCCCTCCCCTCTGAAGAGCAGTTCAAGGTTATTTACCTTGGCAGAGCCGCAAGTTTAGCTCCAACCAAACGCCTTCACGGGGCGCTGGACCCACTGAAGCAGGAGGTGGAAGCGGAGGGGGAAAAGGGGGAACAGGGAGGAGGAAACGGGAACGGGGGGGTTTGGGGTTCTAGGTGAGGAAAACTCTGGCTTATCCCAGCGCGCAGCAAACTCTCTAGAAGGGGCCGAAGGGGTTCATCCCTCCGGGGGGAGCAAGCGCTCCTTTCCCTCGCAGGTCTGATGGCAGATCCGGTCCTCCGCTTACAGCTTCCCGTCCGGACCGCCCGGCCCGAGGTTATTCAGCAACAGGGGGCCAGCGCTTGCCCTCGCCCTGGCACCTCTTCCTCCGGCTCCGACAGGGCGGGGGGGGGGAGAAAGAAGGAAGGAAAGAAAGGAAACGAAGGGGCCGGTCTTGGTAGCGCGGCGCCCTCAGGAACTGCAGCCACCGCCGTCGAAAGGGGCCCGCCGCGTCCGCCCTTCGCGACTCACCTCTCGAAGGCCACGCTACTACTCTCCAGCGGACGGCCGAAGACCCTTCGCCCGGCGGCTCCGGGCAACAGGCGGCTTCCCGAGGGCAGGCGGCGGCGGCGGCGGCGGCTGGGGGAAGCCTTGCGGGGCCGGCCGCAGCGTCATGCCGGCTTTTTCGGGGCAAATCCACCTGATCCAGATTCACACCTGATTGTTATTCCCATCACCGGCAAGCGAGGGGCCGCGGCGAGTCTGTCACGCCCGTTCCTGCCGCGAAGGACGGCTGCCGTGGAACCCCCGTTGCCCGGGTTACGGGGAGCAGATCAAAGGGGACCATTATCCCGGGAAATGGCGGGCAGCACCCCCTGGCCACGAGGCGCGGCGCGGCTTCCCGCCAAATGGAGGGGCTCAGGGCCGCCTCTCCTGGCTTCCCGACTGGCCCGGCCTTGCCGCCTGAGGAGGGCGGAAGAACAGCAAATGGCCGCTTCTGCCAGGGCCACCGCAGCCCCCTCAGCCAGCCAAGCGGTTTCGCTTGGAAATGTGGAAGCCCTTCTCCGGCTCCTTGGTTTCAGCAATATATAAATATTTTTTTTATTTCTTACCCGCCTCTCCTCAAGGCTCGAAGCGAAGTACAACATAGATTAAGATACATTTAAAATCGCATCATAGATTAAAATGCACTAAAACACATAAAGGCAGTTCAAATATATCAATTCGAAATTATAGTTAAAATCTGACTGGGTAGGCCTGCTGGAAAAGATAGGCCTTTAGTATTTTATTAAATTCAGACAGCCAACTTTGCTGTTGGATCTCTTTTCAACAGGTCATTACTTAGGCCATGTCCACACTACATTGTTCTAGTGCTATTATTGCACTTTCCAACCTCCTAGGGAATCCTGGAATTCACAGTTTAGGGAGGGGCCTTTAAAATTCTCATCCAGAGAGTTCTTTGGCCTCAGTAAACTACAAACTCCAGGATTCTACAGGATGTTGAAAGTGGAATAATAGCACTATAACTGTGTAGGACGGAAATGGCCACAGTTTAGGGATAGCCGATGAAAAGGTCCTCTGGGTGGCAAGGTATATATACACACACACACTATATGTATTTGTAAATATAAAATCAACAAGGCCAGTGCTTCTGAATTCTATCTGGTGCAGATTAGCATTTCAGCCCCACAGTGGTTTCGAGAATGGTACCATGTTTGTGCCCAGTGACTACTGTCGCTTATTTATTTGATTACTATCCCACCTTTGTCCCCAAATGGGGCTCAAAATAGCTTATAGTGCAAGTTAAAACACAAGAGATAAAACAGTATGTGGTACAAAGGTGCTGGAAGTACTCAAGGGTCAAGCAGCAGTTCACAGACTACTACTTTTTTAAAAAATTAATTTTATTCAAATTCACATATAAAACAAACAATTGTAACTGTACTTTTACATGAACTATTTTTTTGATCTTCCACACTGATCTAGATTTCATTTTACTTCTTTAACCAGCTTATGTTAATGTACCACAATACAATGTTAATCTTACGTGATAGTTCTAACATTCCCCTCTCCACATTCCAGTTCCATGGTTTATTCCAGTCGCTCACTCATATATTGCCTTAACCATGAATTACTCATTTCCATCTGACAGTACCCACCAATTACCCATTACAATTTGCCATTCTTTTTTAATCTCATTGTCTGATTTCCCCTTTAATCTCTGGGAGACTATATCAGCGTTTCTATTTTCGATAAATGTTCCCCACCACTGCTCAATTGTGAGTATTCGCTGAGTTTTCCACAGCTTTGCATATTCTATTTGAGCTGTTGTTATCATATACAGTATTATTCTCCAATATCTCTTCTTATCAGTACCTTCAAATATATTTGTCATATTTAACAAGTACAGTTCCAGTATCTTAACAAACTGAACCTTCAATAATGCACAAATTTTATTATGTATTTAATTCCAATATTTCTTAGCCTTAGAAGATGTCCACCACATGTGAAATATTGTTCCGACCTCTTTCTGGTATTTCCAACAAAGACCAGTACCAGTATTGTAAATCTTTTTTAGTTTATCCAGTGTCATGTACCATTTGTGAAACAACTTAAAATAGTTCTCTTTCAAGTTCTGAGCCACTGTACATTTTTTTGTCCTTTTCCAGTTCTGCTCCCAAGAATCGAATTGAATGTCCAGTTTTCTGAGCCAACAAAATCATAGCTGACTTAATTGTTTCCTCTTGCCTTTCCTGCAGTAATATTGTTATCACGGTTATGATATGTCTGGTGGGAGCACTAGATATCCTTTTGATATCAAAGAATTTGGCCTTGGCTTGACCTCTCTCTGCCACCCTACTCCACGTGTTTGCAGAGGTCCCTTGGACAAGCACGTACGGGCGCAGCCATTAATGGTTGTACATTCCAAAACCCCATTCAGGCAGGCAATTTAAGCCTCTCCGTTGCTTTAGGGAAAAACCTCCCTGCAGACCGGCTCTGTTCGGCTCAGATCTACACAAAGCCATGGAGCCAAGAGCCAAACCATTCTTTTATGTCTGGCTATTAACGAACTGGCCACGCTATTGTCTTAAGAGCTAAACCCATCATGCAAAATCTGACCTTTTCCAACTCCTTTGTCCAACTCCAAATTTCCTTTGTTCTCACCGAGCATAACATAGCCTGTAGGTAAACTCCACCCTTTAAAAGGTCTCCACTTTTGGGACGTCTTCGAACTATGGACTTCCATCCCGCCTTGCTGCCGGTAGTCTGAAGGAACTCCCCTCAGCAAATCCCATTGAGCTTTCTCTCCTGGAACCCCGCTTCTCTCCAGGACTACAAGACCAGGTGTCGTATTGCCTTTCCCGAAAAGCTCCCCGTTTCTATTTCTCGGTTAGCTAGTTTATGTCTTGTCTTACGTGTTTCTTGTCTTTAATAAAATATTACTCGTTGCTCTAAACCCTTGTCTAGCCGCTCTCTGACCTGACGCTGTATACATAGGGTTAAAGATCCTTGCTAATGTTACCCTGCCTCTCATTTAGCTGAGAGAGTGCTCGAGTTAAATTCCCCCAACTTGTGTTTTATTTGGTTATTTGGGCACCCCTCCCAGGACCCCCAGCATACAGGGTAACAATATTTCTTGATATATATGGGCTAATAAATAAGTGAGGCAGGTTTTCAAACAGCCATTTAATCACTTCCATTTTCTCTACAGACCACTACTTTGAGTAGCACTAAACTAATCAACTATTTGCTGCTCTTTCAAGGTGGTCCAAAATCTGTTGTCTGATGGATGGTAGTCGAGCCCCACACTGTGTTCAGCACATCAGTCTTGAGATCCAGGAGGCTGAACAATTTTGCCAAGTCAAGCAGTAGCTCAGTTTGGGTTCCTTTAGTATACAGCCCTTGTTTTTGTTTTTTTGAATGGGGAAGGAACCAGTCACTGCTTAGCCCCTAGCTTCTACAGCATCCTAAACACATTAATTCTAACAGCATTTGATTAGATAGTTTTTAATATATATATTTATATGTTTATATCTATATATGTAGATATACACATACATACGTATATACATACATACAGTGGGCCCTCAGCATCTGCTAGTGTTTGCTTCCAAGATCCCCCACAGATACCAAAATTCATGGATGCTCAAGTTACATTATGTACAAGGGTGTAATAAAATAGCATCTCTTATATAAAATGGCAAAAACAAAGTTTGCTTTTTGGAATTTTTATTTTATTTTATTTTTGGAATATTTTCAAGCTGTGGTTGGTCGAATCTGTGGATACAGAATCCACAGATATGGGGAGCCAACTATACATATAGCAATCACTTCATGTCTTACCCCCTGCAGGTTTAAGTCATTCAGAAAAGGGATAGAATATTTGATAAGGAAAGCAAGAGATACAGATAAGTGATATCACCAGTGAGTAATAATAAGAAGCATAGTATTTGATGGAAATGGAAATGATGTGTTTGTTAATATTTAGATAATTTTAGAATAGAATCAATGGATTAATGGACTAAGAGAATTGTAAAAGGAAAGAATAATGTTTTTGAAGAATCATTTTTGTAATTTTTTTGTTAATGAAAACAAATATCAATTTTTTTAAAAAAACTTGGAATCAACTGTGATGCAGGAAAATATAATTTGAATCAACACATAAAGCCTAGGAGATTGAATGAAAAACCATGGCAGCTGATGGTTCTAATATCGATGGACTGGTGAATCTGGTCAAGGTTTTAGTCTGAACTTTAAAGGAGCTATCCATGGTGCTACTTATTTGCAAGGAGGGTTCAGCACCTTGGATACCTCCTTTAAAATCTGAACTAAAATCCAAAGTAGGTTCACCATTTTGCTTACACTGGACTTACCATCTTCTGTTGCAGAAAAGGACTGCTGCTCACTAGCGGAATACTTCCACACTCAGATGGTCCTCTTTTCACCTACCAGCACCTAGAAAAGACTTCTGTGTGAAACCTTTGTGAGTTTCTGCAGCTACCAGCAGTCTTTACTGGGCTAGATTGAACAATGACCTGATTCAGTATGAGGCATCTTCCCATGTTCTTATTAATTAGAATCTTAAAGGAACAAATTTCTTCTCTGTGTTAGAGTAACAATAAAAAGGCTGCAACACCAGCTTCTGAGAGGCACTTAGTAATAAGCACAGAAGTTAACCCTTTGCAGACTTCACCTAGCATTCAAATTTAGCAGAGCCTGAAAGACAGAAGCAACTCCAGACACTAAAAATTATCCAGCTTTTAATCTTTTAAGAGAAACTGCATTATTCAGTGGATCTACTGACCAGTTTCTTGTCTCTGGAAGAATTAAACAGAATGGTAGCTCAGGAAACTCTGTCTGCCATAATGACTATTCAGCTGTTCCTAGATGATGTTGGACCCAATATGTACCAAGCTGTAACCCTGACGTTATATTTTGTGTTTACAGAGGCTGATGAACTAGTTGTGGGAAATATCCTGCTGATACTTATCTTGGGCAAGCAGTTAACATGGTAAGGGCACAGCTACAGCCTTCTTAGAAGCCTACCATCAAAGGCGAGCTGATCTGACTGGTTTCCAGCATGCTTTGGTAGAGGAATACAGTAGATTTATTCCAACAACATCTCAAGACATTTTGTTGCCTAAGGCAGAGATTCAAGTAATGTCCCTTTCCTGATGTCAAGGCACATAGAATCTTAAATCAATCAAGTTCTGACCAAGACCATCTGTGCTTTGCTGTGCTTTTATCTTTTTTTACTTTATTTTCAGTGGCTTTAAATTGTTATTTTGATTGTTTTTTTTTTAAATGTGTATGATAAAATATTTTGTTTTTGTGTGCCTTCAAATCATTCTCAACTTATAGTGACCCTAAGGTGAACCTATCACTTTTTTTTTGGCATTGTTGTTGTTGTGTACCTTCAAGTTATTTCTGACCAGGGCAAACTTATCACAGGATTTTCTGGGACTGAGTGTGTGTGACACACCCAAGATCACCCAATGGGTTTCCATGGCTGAGCAGAGAATTGAACCCTGGGCTCTGGGATCATAATGCTCAAACCACTATACCGCACTAGCTCTTTCTTAGCATAGCTCTACTGTAATTTATTTTAAGCTACTTTGGTTCCCATGCTGAGACAAAGGAAATAAATAAACAAATAAATATGTTATTTTGTCACCTGGGGCAGAAAGTCTTGCAAGCGTCTCTCTCTGTTTTGGACATTGAAAGTGCAATAGTAATAAATTAAATAACAATTTGTTGTTCTTCTGTTACAATCTAAATCTGCTGTCTGTGGTGATGGCCTCACCTAGTGAATAAGGCCTTGGATGACAGAAGCTGTAAATCAAGGATGGGGGCAATATTACCTTCTAGATGTTGTCAGGCTTCAGCTCCACTAGCCATGGCATAGCTTGGCACGAGCAGGGTAAGGGTGGGAGCGATAGCGCACAGGGGCAGGGGAATAGTGCTTGGAGGCAGGGTGTTGACACAGAGGGAGGGGCATTGGTGTGTGGGGGAGGGGCAATGGCACATGGGGGCAGGCAACAGCGCCCCCAAAAAAGTGTCACCCAAGGCACACTGCTCCCCTCACCCCTGTCCCTACGCCGCTGTCCACTAGTGTTCTCTATCAGAGCCAGTAGCAAGGAATAAGGGAAATTACATTCCAACAAACATTTGGAGAGTCTCATTTTGTTTTCCCAATTGCAAAATGGTGAAACAACCACCCATCATGATTCCTCATAGAGACAGATGCTCTGTCCTAGAAGACTTAATCCTATCAGTTCTTGGCTGAAAACCTAACTACCACCACCCTGAAATTCTAAAGAAGTAGCTATATTAGTCTCCTGCAGCATAAAAAGGAGGAAGGGAGGGCAAAAAAGAAACATGGAAGAACCTTTAAAACTAACTGGTTTTTATTTTCACATGACCTTTCATGAATAAAAACTGATTTGTTTGGATGCAGTACTGAGTGGTATTAAGGCCTTAGGCATAAAGCATATTCATACAGTTGTGGGAGTGGGAATAGAAGATAAAATCCAGAAAGATGCAAATCCCTTGACTTAAATTTTTAAATAGTTGCATAAGATGATATAGATCTTTTAGATCTTTACAGCAGCCAGTTAGTGGACTTTTTCGCACTTTGGGGGAAAACGGGGCATTCTGATACTTACTGGGCTGGCGCGCTCCCTCTGCTGATCCAGGCTCATCCGGAGCAGTGCGTGCCCGCGCTACACACTTCTCCAGGGACGAAAATGGCACTTTCCGGTTGGTGGAGGCTCTCCTCCAACCGGAGAAGCTTGCCAGCCTAAAACCTGCTCCCGGAAGATTTGCAGCCTCGCGCTGGTGCGAGCCTGCAAATCTACACATTAGTGCAGCGACAGACTGGGGCGCGCTGTGCTATTGAAAGACCTCTTTTAAGCGGTCTTTCAATAGCACGGCAAACCACCAGTTCTGGACGTTCTGGAACGGTCTGAAGTCTGGACATACATAAAGTAGTCTGGACCCAATCCGCGCCTAAGTGCAAATGTCCTCGCCGGAGACGCTCTGCCCCGTCGCTAAATCAAAGTGCGGAAAAGGCCAGTGTTGATGTGTGAAAGCACTAAACCTGTTTACCAAAAGTCAGGTTCCCAGGGTTCACATTTCTCTCTGAGAAGATTCCTTTTGTTACATGTGCCAAGGAATCATAGAATCACAGAGCTGGAAGAGACCACAAAGGTCATCAAGTCCAACCCCCTGTCATGCCGGAAGTCACAGTCAAAGCATTCCTGACAGATGACCATCCAGCCTCCATTTAAAAACCTCTGAAGGAGACTCCACCACACTCCAGGGCAGCATGTTCCAGTGCTGAACTGCTCTTATATCGAGCAAGTTCTTCCTAATGTTTAGATGGAATCCCTAGGTCATTTCTTCACTGCACTATTATAGTGCTGCTATTCTGCTTTCAACTTCCTGTGGAAATCTGGGGTTTGTAGTCTACTGAGGCCAAAGAGCTCTCTGACTGAGAATTCTAAATGCCCCTCCCTAAACTGCAGATCCCAAGATTCCATAGGATGTTGAAAGTGGAACAGTAGCACTATAGTAGCATAATGCAGAAATGGCATTAGTCTCTGGAGCAGCAGAAATCAGGCTTGCTCCATCCATATGACATCCTTTCAAATATTTAAACAAATTTATCATGTCACCTCTTGTATTAATATATGTAGTCTGCCATGAAGCTATTATCTTTATTCATACCTCTGCTAATAGATTAGAATTTGTGAATATTTTTCAATTCAGCAGTTTATCTTTCTAGTCTTCTTTTGTAATTTCCTTGTTCAAGGACTGTGACCAGTAAATCCCTTACTGTGTGTCCAGGAAGGCTAAAATATTCTTCAACTGGTTTTTGGGTATTGCCATTTTTAATGTCAAATTTGTATCCATTGATCCTCCTATGTGGAAACCGTCCTGTTTGTCCAATGTAGAGTGGCAATTAGTGGGCATATTAGAGATCAGTGCCCCCCCCCTTGATCCATCTGTGTAAACTCTCCCTCCACCCACTATTTCCATGACACTGGCAACTGTGTGGCTGAGGTCCATGGATTTTTCATCTTACAGGATGACTTGTACTTCTGAGAATATCTGAGACCCTGTTGTCTATTCATAAGTCAGTCTCACCAATTTCAGCCTCAAGGTGCAATCTTATTTATACTTTCCTTCGAGTAGGTCTAAATGAACCCACTGGAGCTTAATCCTGAAAAGGCATGCACAGGGATATTCTGAAAATTTCTACAGTTTTAAGCCCTTCTTCATAAAATATTTCAAGGACCAAGTCCCTTCAATATATATACTTTGAATAAGTTGGGATTTTTTCCCCCTATACATTTCTCAAATCTCTGTTTCTGTTGTATATTAGTCTTGATAAAACATGAAGTTAATATTATCATTCCACTTTGCTTTATGTCAGAGGTTGGGAAACATTGGCCTTCTAGATATTTTGGACTTCAACTCCCAGAAGCCCTGGTTATGGACAGTGGAAAGAGCCTATAATAGTTGTAGTCACAAAATCAGGAGGGCTGAAAGCTTTCCATCTTGGTGTACACATCAAGATGTTCTTAAAACTGGGACAAAGTGGAGTGAGATCAGTTACTGTACAGGTGAAGTTATTGTCAGGATGCAGAGCCCCCTTTTCATGTTGGTGGCACACTTTTTAGACATGCATAATTTTGCGACACAGTAATTTCAGTTTTACTAGCAAACAGGCGGTTAAACTACCGGTAACTCCTTATAAGAGATACAGTCACATACATAAATAGTAATAACAAAGTGTATGGGGATACAACATATCTCATGAAAATCTTTCATATATTTTTTAAAATATATGATTTATGAATAATAGCACATTTCCAAGATTGTAGGTGACACTCCTACACACTTCAGGTGACACACTAACGTGTCGCGGTGCACCATTTGGAAAGCCTTGACGTATTATAACCCAGGTAGAAGTGCTGCTCCAGAACTCCACTAAGTTAAGTTGTAGTGCTACAAGATACCCAGTTCAAATTGATGATTGCAACAATGTATCTGTTTGGAGCACACTTGTATTGTTACAAACTACCAATTGGTTAATTGTTTTATTGCCTGTTGCTACAATGTATCTGATAGCCAGTGACAGGGAGAAGATCAGAGCAGACAAAAATGAAAGTGTAAAGGAGAGTGTTTTGAGAACACAAAGTGTCTAAGATAAGAGGCAGGAAACATGTTCCCAAGGATGAGAAGTGAGAACCAAATGCAGATTTGGGAACTGTCTAAAGAAGTGGGGTGATTTTAGAATCATGATCCTCTCCAATCATAGCTTTGTGCACCTAAAATTTGGATTTGTGTCTATAAAAAAGTGGAAGCTCCGTGTATGCCGTAGTCTCAGCAATTTTGGAAGAAATGTGCTGTGTTGTTGGTAGTTTCTACAAATAAAAACTATTGTCTACCTCAGAGTGAAGTCTGTGGGTTGTGGGCTATCCAGTACATGTTGTGGATTGTGGGTTATCCAGTACATAACAGTTATAACTGCAGCTTGCATCTGAATCAGATGTTTTGGACTTTGATTCCAGAAGCTAGCCAGCAGGGTGAGTGGCAAAGAATTCTGGAAGTCTAAAGCATCTGGAGAGCCAAATGTTCCCCATTCAGATTTGGAAGTATCTTTAACACTCAAAATAATCAAGTGCAGTGTTGCACCTGCATAGTCAAGCATCAAATGTAAGTCCCAGTGGCTTCAAAGGGGACTTACTCCTATGTAAATGTGTAGCCTAAATCTGTAATTTTTCCTATGGAAAATTTTTTCCCTGGTTCTATCTCCATATCTCCTACAGTCCATTTCTGAAGGAAAAGGACAAAAGGCATTTTTGTGAGTCTTCAAAATATTTAAAACTCCTTTTTTTTATTAAGTAAAAAATTACATTTCTCCTTAAAATTTTCTAGTTATCTCCAAAAAGAATTTCTTCTACTTTACAGTCACTAGAGGGAGCCCAAAGTATTCCTTCTTTGGACTTTTAAGCCATTTGGATTTTTGGTACAACTGTATCTATGTTTACAATTTTTTTAGAGCCGCCATCTCCACTAAGATTTAGGAAGCAAAACTCTTATATTGTAATGTGTATTCTGGATCTCAGCTGTTTGGATACATCAGGTGACAACACATGTGGTAAGTTTGTATATATATTTTCATTTAACCAGTCCTCCTTTTTTGTAAATAGCTTTGTAAATACAGTGAATCAACATTAAGTTTAAATATTCAAAACTCATCTAAGGAAGTTTTGTTCTTGTGTTTGAGCTTTGTAAATACAGTGAATCAACATTAATTTTAACTATTCAAATCTCATCTAAAGAAGTTTTGTTCTTGTATTTGAGCTGCCAGGCATTATTTTCCATTAGAAAATAAATACTTTCCCATTTAACCATATGTGATGAGGGGAGAAAGAAACCTCTATTTTAAGCAATACAGACAGACACACACGCACTAGTTGCTACTGTTATGAAACAACATGTGGCTCTGGTTCTGCTTATCCTAATCACCAAAGTATACTAAACTGTGTGTTTAACAATGACAAGGATCTGGAAATCTACTGAAGAGGACATGATCTAATGACAGAATCTGGAGAATTAGCAGGCAAGGCCAGGTGTGTTCTACTTTACCCTTCCCTCACCTGCCATTTATCCTCTCAAGAAACCTTCCTTCCCTCCACTTTTTCCCCCAACAGGGTTCCTTTAAGAGTTTTCTAAACTTTTTCAATATTTGCTGGTATATCATATGGTTACTTGGTTGGAAAACTTGGAGAAATGATACAGAATTTGAGAAGTTAAATTTTAGAAATAACAAATAGAACTACTAAGTAACTTTTATAAATTATTAAGGAAATTGGAAGGAACTTTTTAATAACCATCAGACTAAGCAGGCAACAGACTTTCAGAAATATGGGTCTTTTGCCAATTTGAAACAGATTTGGAAATACATATCCTTGACTACACTGTGACAGAACTTAAAGCTCTCATAAATTATAGTGGTGGATTTTTTTTTCATCTTAACTCCAAGGAGATTGATAATCACTGAAGATTTGGAGCAGCAAATATATGTTTAGTTCATGCTTACTGGTAACAAAATGCTGGCTTTCTGTACTGAAAGAAATTAAAAATATGACAGGTTATGTTTTGCCCTTGGATTCCTTAATAATATTGTTTTGCTATATAAAAGGGATAGTGGAATTAGAAGAATAGAATTAATTGTGCACTTACTAACAACTGCACAACTTTGGATTTCTAGTAACTAGGGGGGAAAACCCTTCCTTTTCAACAAAGACAGATGGATTTATAGGATATGCGGTGGGCCTTATATCATGGATTGGAATTGTGTGGCCTTCCACATATTGAACTACAGCTCAGTAGAATCTCTAGCCAGCATATGGATGTTGGGAGTTTCAGTCCAACATCCTGAAGAACCACATGATTCTCACTCTGATTTATATGGAAAACTTGACAAACTAAAGCAGAATTTAAGAAGGTAGACAAAAAGACAATGATGTTACAGAAAAGTAGTCTCTATACTTGCAATGACAAGGTCAAGAGCAAATTGATCTCTGTATATGTTTTTATTATAATATAACCTGTTTGGAAATATTGCTTAAAGTTTGTTTAATTGGATATCATCAGTAGCAATTTTTTTTAGGGTAATCCTGGGCAAGATTCCTGAATCCGAATTCCTATGCCAAAATAGGCAAACCAAATCTTTCGAATCTGCCAACTAAATAGATTGTTGGAGATCGGGACACCTGAAAACCAGGGAGACCGGGACGCCTGATAACTTGGGAGACCATACATACTAGCAAAGATAGTAAGCAGGTGAGGTTTTCCCTTGAAGTAATAATGGCCTTTGCTAACAATTTCAGAAATTACATCTGGGCTTGTATTCTAAGATATTTAAATTGAACATTTCATATTTAAGTTCAGTACTTGACTGGAAGCTACAGGCTTGAGATTTCAAGGACAGCTGAAACATTCCTTTGCATAACTCCCTTGCAAACCTCTTTCAGACACAATTCTGGGCTTTGGAGTTTTACAAGGTGTCACAGCCTTCTCTGACAAAATGTACTGCATCATCAAACTACAAACCCCAAGATGCCAGAACGAGCTATGCAAAGAAAAGCCAGTTTTGACCTGGATTATCTCTCTGCTATAGTATGTGACCCTGTTTATACAGGCAGGAAAATGTGGGATACAAAGAGCCTTCATGTTGTTTTCAATCTGGGGAGATCCTGAGGCAAAACTATGACAATTGTCTTGGCCAGATGTCTTCAGAGGGAAGTTTGCCTTTGCCTAGGCTTTTGCTAAGGCTGAAAGAGTGTGTCTTGCCCAAGATCATCCTTCTTTCCCTTGCTTTTTAAACTCTTTTTTAAAAAAGGATTCAAAAGATTCAAATTTGTGAGATTCGTGGATTCCCAGAACCTTCCATAGATTCGGATCCGGAAAATTCTGGATTTGTCCCATCTTTACATTTTTTAAAAAGGAGTTAGGGAATAAAAAGAGTTGCATGTATGACAGAACATTGCTAAGACTGTGCAACTTTCTGTCTCCTGTCTCAGGTGACATGTGATATCCTTAACACAGAAGCCCTTTCATAACCTGTAACTTGCAAGCACTAGCTTGATGGCAGCAACTAGAAGTGATGGCTATCTGAAGGGGGCTTCTTTATAAGACCATTAACTTCAGAGCTTGGAGAAGTTGACATTTTAGACTGGAACTCCCAAAAATTGTCCTAAAAAAGTAAGGCTCTAACATCACATAGTTGCACATCTAGTAATTACTTTATAGTCAGAGAATAATGGGGGAAAAATAAATCCTATGACTCACTTCTTTGGCTTTAGCAAGGTTTATGCTCCAGTTCCAAACATTCAGGTTCTGGGGCCAAGTGTCAGTCTTAGAGGATGATAAATGAGTGTACATGACTAAAAGTTTCAGTCAGATTTTCCAGCAAGAAACAGCCACAGGTAGTCAATATTAGGTAAAGTTCAAGACCCAAAGCTCTGACTAGGACTCCTCACAATATAAAAAGGTTATTCAGAGTGAGAAGCAAGCTCTGAGCTTAGAGCATTTTCATGCTTGGTTGATAAGGATTGGCTCTTAATGTCACCTGACAATGCTGACACAGGCTGGAAGTGTTTAAGACATTATGGGTTATATCTTCTCAGTATGAAAGCTTGCCAGGAGCTCTGCAGAATCAATGCTGTGTTGATATGGGTGTGACTACACTTTAATAGATTTGTTCCAAGTCAAACTGTCTAAACTCTGAGATAAATCTAAGGTTACACTGACTTTTTTTCTTATATTTTTCTGTTTGTATTATGTTTGCATTATGTTGTCAATTAATAGTTACACAATAATTAAAAGGAGAAGGTGCTAGGACTCAATCATTGGGAGCTCCAGCTCATCTTTCCTTCACCTTACGATGATCTTGTCTGAGCTTCTGGTTCAAGTTAGGAGACATCACACCTAAAGTATTTGTGGCATTATACACTCTGGCTAGATACTTCCACTCTCATGCTGAACATCTCCAGTAGTTAAGATAACAATGGATCACAACTCCTAGGCCATTTCTGCACTAGATTGTTATAGTGCTATTATTCCACTTTCAACATCCTGTGGAATCCTGGGGTCCTTTGAGGCCCCTCCCTAAACTGCAAACCCCAGGATTCCATAGGATGTTGCAAGTAGAATAATAGCACTATAACAGTCTAGTGCAGAAATGGTCCTATTATACTTCACCAATGGCTGTGCTGGCTGGGGGTGATGACAGTTGCCAGTAACATTTGGGAACCGCATCTCTATCACTGACTGAGATATTTCCTCAAATATTTACCTACCTTTCTGTAACTTAAACCCAATTTGCTTGTTTGTCTTGAATTGGAAAACTGTTGTCTGATTTTTTTTAAAAACCCACATGACATCTAATTTTTTTTTTTCACATCATTATTAATCTCCTATTCCAGTTTCCAGACAAAATCTGGAGTGATAATCCCTTTGCTTTGCACTCAGATTCCATTGAGATGATGAAAATAGTTGTCTTCAGAAGACTTTTTCATTTATTAACAACCTGGGTTGACAAGATCATTATGTGTTCTTGTTTAAAAGCTCTTAATTTTAGCTTTTTTTAAAAAGTTCTTAATTTTAAAAACATAACCTTATTTATGTAATTCCTGTCATTGCCAGAAGATTTAGTGTGTGAAGTGTGAATGCAAGCAGACTTTTTTTAGTAAGCTATACAAATGATTTCCCTATTGTAAAATAGTTGGAAAGGAATGAACAATAGGGAGGCTTGCTGATTCCTGGAAGAGGGAGGAATTTTGGCAAAATTTGGTCCTTTCAAGAGGTTCCAGAATCTCAAAGAAGCCATCTTCATAGAGAACAAAATGTTCTTAGTTTGTCGTGATGACTGTATCTTTTTTTAGAGAGAGCATAGAATTGTTATTCATGTTTTTGCTGCATGCATAAGAAACTGTGTTCACATCTACTAACATAATATGTGAATACAACATCTGGATTTGCAAAAAAAATGCTATATAGGTCTGAAAATCAGGGAGCCATGGGCCCGTTCACATTACACAATTATGGCACTATGGCATTCCACTTTAGCAGCCTTGGTTGCTTTCTGGGGAATCCTAGGATTTAAGAGTATGATGAGGGACTAAAGCTCTGTGGTGGGGGGGAGGAGCTCCTGCATGGCAAAAGGAGGCTAATTTTTCTTCTCTCCAGCAGACAACTATAAATAACCCCAGATGCCCTTTCCAAAACAAAGATAGACTGTGAGTAATTAACTAAATAATGTGGGAAAGAATGTAAGATAAAATAGGGGATTAGTTTTGATTCTTCTCCAACTAGAACAAAAATAAAACTCTGTTTAAACTGCAAATGATTGCTAAAACGGACTAAAGCAAAACAGTTTTTTTCCCCCCAATTTTTGGAGTATATGTCGTCTAAACAAAAAAAGAAGGCTTATAAACAACCTACGTGGAGACGACTTCGGCAAAAAAAAACAATAATCGTCTAGTTAGAATTTTGAAGATATAAACTTAAACTTAACGGAGCAAAAAGTCATTAAAATGGCAGCGAAAAAGCCGCGAACGGAGCTAATGAAGAGATAAAAACTTTTATACACAAGCTTTTACAAATTTAATCAAGCTCTTGTTACTACAATAACATCTAATATAAGGGCAGAAAGGGGGAATTGCAGGAAAAAATCTCACAGGAGTTAAAAGCATTGGACCTTAAAGTGGATGATATAAAAAAAACCCAAGGGAATAGCAGACCAAACTAGCAGAACATGATGGAAAATTTTTTTGTTAGAGAGACAAATTATCCAGCTCCAAGACCAGAATAGAAGGAACAACGTGAGGATTGTGGATTCGCGGGCAGCCACAACAAAGTCAAAAATCCTTAAAAGAGGAAGTTTTAAAATGGCTAAAAAGCATTGTTCCTGAGATTTTAGGGGAGGAAAATGACATAGAGAGAATTCATCGTTTTCAGCTGGAAGAAGGAAAACCCCCAGAGATATTATTATGAGAATTGCGAATTTCAACAAGAAAGATGATTTGATGAGAGCTATTAAAAAATCCAGGAATATTGAAGTATCGAGATAATACAGTGGAAATATATAATGATTTATGCCGCGAAAAATAAATTGGAGAAGGGAAATGAAACCTTCATATAGTTATACAAAGAGCTGGAATAAGATACAGCTGGGGATATCCCATTTTTTTGAAATTCCAATAGGCTGGCAAATATTACAGAATAAATTCTCTTGAACAAGGATTGCAACTCCTGAGAGAACTGAAACTGATCCAGCAAGAGGAAAAGGAAGAGGAAGGTGGGGTTTAAAGCGGAAGAACGAGCAGTGGGAGGAGCAACTGAAGAAGGAGCAGTGGGAGGAGCAACAGGAGGAGGAGAGAAAAGCTTCGGGAGATAAACGAAAGGACAGAGGCTGAGGAGGACTGGAAGAAACAATATGAAATAACAGAAGAAGAAGAAAGAGAACTTTATAAGAGGAGAAGGGTAGATGATTAGTGATTAGAATATTTCTTGTAGATTGTAAATGTATAGAGTTTGATCTATATAAAAAAGAAAAAGGGTAGAGAGAGGGAAGGGAGGGGGAAGAATGGAAAAAATATGGGAAAAAAAATAAATGGGAGAGGATATTGGTTTTATGCCGGGAAGGATTTCCCCCCCCTAAGACCAGGGGAGGTCGTTGCCAAGGCAGAAGCGCTTTGGAGGGAAGGGGGGGGAAAATTTTTGTGTGGGTAGGGGGGGGGAGGGGGGGAAAGGGGGGAGGGGAGTGGGGGGGAAGGGGGGGGGAGGGGGAGCACTATCACACTAAAGAGCCAATGGGGAGTGGGATTAGGAAACGGGAAATATGAAAAATGGAGAATAGACTGAGAATATCAACATTGAATGTGAAACGGGAAAATAATAAAGAGAAAAAGGATAGAATCGATTTTAAAAAAAGATAAGGCCGATAAAATTTTTTTTAAAGAAACACATGGAAAAAGAGATAAAAAAAATGAGCTTAGATTGAACTGGGTAGCCACTTATGGGGAAGCATTTGGAATCCAAATCAAGAGGAGTTGCAATAATAATTTCCAAAAGATGTAATTTATTGTAACAAGTGTGGAGTTAGATGAAAAAGGAGATATGTAATTATACAAGGTGAAATAGTGGAAAAACAATGTTATAGTGAATATCTATGCACCTAATGAGAAGCAAAAAGAGTTTTATGAAGAAATATTTAATAAGATTAAAAATATGAAAGGAGATTACACAATAATGGCAGGTGATTTTAATATGGTGATGGAAGATGGGAAAAATTGGATCCATTAATTAGAGACAGATATAATAATATAACAATTTTGAATAAATTAGTGAGTAGAAATGAATTGATAGATGTTTGGAGGTTAATAAAGGGTGAGGAAAAAAATATACGTTTTTCATCAGTTCATAAAAATTATTCAAGAATAGATTATATCTTTGCCCAAAAATTGATACCTAGATTAATAAATACAGAAATAGAAACAATAAAAGTGACAGACCATGTTTATGAATTTGGATATAACTATGAAAAGGAATTATAGAGAAGAAAAAAGGTGGAGATTGGATATTAAGTTACTTAATTATAAGGAGATAGTAAATAAAATAGAGAAGGAATGGCAAGAAATTTGGGATATAAACAATAAGGAAGTAACACAAGATGTATTATGGGATACAATGAAGGCAGTGGTAAGAGGATTATGTATTAAAGAATCAAGAAATTAAAGAGACAATTAGGAAAAAAAAATGGAAATTAGAAAAAAAAAAAAAGAACTAGAGAATGATTATATAATAGATAGAACTAAACAGAAATTAATAATTTACAAGCCAAAAGAGATGAATTAGAAAAGATAGAAATGGATGAAGTTCAGAAAAACTTAATATATTTGAAAAGGGAATACTTTGAATATAGCAAAAAAAATTCTAAAATGCTGGCAAATGTACAATCAAAAAAAATTGAAATTGATTGGCGTAGTAAAAATAAATTTGGTAAAAAAAAAAGGCTGATGAAAGAAAAATTAAAAATATTTGAGGAATTTTATCGAGAATTGTATTTAGCAGAAGATAAATCTGTAGAGAATATAGAGGACTATATTAATAAAAATTGGAAAGTAAGATTAACAGAACAAGATAAAGGATTGATGGAAGAAATGGGGGTGGGAAAATTCCATTATCATGGAAGCAGTCACTAATAATATTACTTTTAAAACCAAATAAGGATTCTATGGATCCAGGTTCTTATAGACCAATATCTTTAATAAACCAAGATGCAAAAATTTTAAAATAATGGCGAAGAGGTTAAATAAATTTATTTATAAATATATACATAAAGATAATGTGGTTTTTTTAAGGAAGACAGATGGCAAATTTAATAGGGAAAACAATAAATAAAATAAATATAATGGATAGAGAAAAACAAAAAGCTGGAATTTTAGCGTTAGATATATTTAAAGCCTTTTATTGTGTGGAAGGCCCGGGGTTAAAAACAATTTTAAATAAAATAGGATTAGGAGAAAGATTTAAAGGGTTAATAAATCAATTATATTCATATAATACATCTGTAGTGATGGTAAATGATGGATTTACAGATCAGATTCAAATAACAAGAGGAACGAGACAAGGATGTCCATTATCTCCAGTTTTATTTGCAATAGTTATAGAAATATTAGCGAATGTGATAAGAAATGATGAGAATTTGGAAGGAATTGGAGCTAAGGAGAAAAATAAAATAAGCTTATTTGCAGATGATACATTGTTGACAATTAAAAATTTGAAAAGTTAGATAGAATAGATAAACATTTAAAAGAGTTTGGGGAGAAAACAGGATTGAAAATAAATTGGGCCAAATCAGAAATAATGTTATTTAATTTCTAAAGAAGAAGTACAAAAATTTATAAGTAGTAAAAGAGGATTATTAAAGTAAAAGAATCAATTAAAATTTAGGAATAGATATTACAAAAAATTTACAAGGACTACAAGAAAAAAATTTCAAGAAATTAAGTTTGAAATTAAACGGAAATTAGAGGATTATAAAAATATAAAGTTATCGTGGTTTGGTAGAATAGCAGTGGTAAAAATGAAAATTTTACCTAAAATTAATTTTTTGTTTAGAATGTTACCAATAAAAGTATAAAAGGGAAAGTTTAAAAGGGGTGGCAAAAGATATTTAAAAAATTTTTGTAATGGAAATAAAAATGAGAATTAATAAGAAATATTGGTATAAAAGTCAAAAAGAAGGTGGCCTGGGACTTCCAAATTTAAAATGGTATTATTATGCAAATCAATTGAGATATATCATAGATGGAGTTTCAGGAAACGGTGATTTAGATTGGTTAGAGACAGAAATAAGAATATTGAGATGAAATTAGAAAATATATTTTTTTGGAATTTTTCAAAGAAAGAAATGGAAAAAATAGAAAATCCTTTTATAAAAAAAATAATAGAAATATGGAAGAAAAATAAAAAAAAATTGATACCGAATATATAATATTTAAATCCGATAGTAATGATGGGGAAAAATTTTCCCAAAAAATTTAAGAGAAATAATAGAGAAAGAAATAAAAAAACAAAAAATATATAGATTAAAAGATTGGATGAAAAAAATGATAAATAAAGAAAGAATGAAAGAAGATTGCAGGAAACTAAAATATCTTGGTTAAATTTTATACAACTAGAGCAATGGACAAAGAGTATAAAAGATATGTTTAAAGGGTTTTAAAGAATATACTAAATTTGAACAAATTATTATTCAAAGAGAAAATATGCAAGAAAATGAAATATTAAAAGGTAGTATAAGTGAAATTTATAAAAATTAGCAAAAAAAAGAAGAGGATTATCTTAGAAAAATATGGGAGGAAGAGACAGTACAAACTATAGATATACAAGAATGGAAAAAAATTTGGGAACAAACCCCTTTAAAAAAATTATCAATAAGAATAAAAAAGAATTATTATAAAATAGTTTGGAAATGGTACTTGACTCCAGTGAAATTAAATCAAATAGATGAGAAATATTCAAGATTGTGTTGGAGAGGATGTCAAGAAATTGGTACATATATGCATATGTGGTGGAATTGCAACAAGATAAAGGAATTTTGGCCAAAGGTTTTTAAAGAGATAAAAGAGATTATAGGATTAAAAAACCAGTATGTCCAAATATAGCGTTGTTGTCCATATATAATAAGGTAGAGTGTACTCAGGAAAGAAAGAATTAATAACAAATTTGTTAACTGCAGCGAGATTAATAATAGCAAAAAAATGGAAGACAAATGAAAAATTTCAAATAGAAGAATGGTATAAAGAAGTGTGGAAAATTGCAATTAATGATAAACTAACATGTAGAATTAGGTTTATGAAAGGTTTGGAAAAAAAAATGATTTTGAAGAAATTTGGAAAATATTTTTAGAAAAAATTCTGAAAAGAGATGGTAATGCTACCCTGTTAAAAGAAAATGGCAATTTTGGAAAGTGGATTAAATAAAAAGTTGGCTCTGGGGGTGGGGTTTTTTTTTATTATTATTACTTTTATCTTTTATTTTGTATTTTTATATTGTTTATTATCTGTGTGTGTTAAACTTGTGATTTATAGATGTAATTTGATATGTGATGTTCAATGTGTAAAAAGGGGGGGAAAAAAATTAAAAGGTAATTGGTTTTAGAGAGAGGTTATTATTAGAGATATTAAGTAATAAGTTTATAATTAATAATAGTAAGAGATTAAATGGGAGTGAAAAATATTGAATTAAGAGTGAAAGTATAATAATAAAAATGAATATAATAAAATAAGAATTAAGATACGTAAAAAAATGTATAAGTTGTATGAACGGAACAAGCTGAAAAGTTTATGATTTTAGGGGAAGGGAAAAACAATAATATAAGTTTGCATTGTTTAAAAGAAGGAAAAAATTTTTGTTTTGTTTTGTTTGTTTGTTTGTTTTTTAATTCACTATTATGTATAACACATGGTGTTTTATTTTTCGTTTGTTTTTTTGTTATAGTTTAATAAAATTAAAAAAAAAAAAAAAAACTCTGTGGCTAACACCTCTAAAAAATCCTCCCTGAACTTCATATCCCAGCATTCCATAGGATGTTGCCATGGCAGTTAAAGTGGAATCATAGTGCTACAATTGTATAGTGTGATAGAACTCATAATTGGCTGTACCTGTCTGTGATCCATCTTGCTAATGTGCCCAACCAGATATGCCTCTGTCTAATGTAAAATATGGTTTGTACTCCCTGTACTACTTTCTGGTTTAGAAAACATGAGTGTATTTATAAGGCTGTTGGACCTTTGGGGAGAGGCCTGAATTTATGGAGGATATAAGGGTGCACTCCTATACATCATAATTGAAATCCATGAACATGTACAGAATAGATGTGTATAGATCAGCACATATTCTTATTGGGATGTTTTATTTATCTTTTAAAACTTTTTTTTTATTTTTTTATTTTATTTTTTTATCTTTTTAAATTTTTTTTTAAAATGATTTTATGGTGTTTTATGTGGTATTTTAATGGTTTTTAAATTTTTTTGTGAAGATTTTTTAATTGACTGTCTCTTGGAGCTGCCTTGGGTCCCACTCTGGGAAAAGGCAGCATACTAAACAAACAAACAAACAAACAAATAATAACACATGAAGCTGATAAACGCTTGGACTCTTGATTTCCCTTTCATTTGACCTGAAAAAATTTCCCCTTTTCATGCCGTTTTTTCCTTCAGTTTCCAAAAAAAAAGAACAAAAGTGAACAATGAAAGTTAAAATTGCTGGGGGACACATTTCAAAGTTAGACTTGGTGGTAGAAAGGGCTAAGCACTCCTGCCTGGTGGTGTACCTCATATATTTGATACATTTTAAACACCCCTTTCCCCAAAAATAAAATTTTAGTAATAATAATGAAATAAAACAAACAATAATAATGGCCAGAAAATAAATGCAGGCAGTGAAAATACTCTTTTATTGAACTTTGTATATACTATCATGCCAGTAAAATAAACAAACTGTAACCCTGTCTTTGCACTTCGTTCTTTGCCTTTCTTCAATAGTTGTTCTAAGTCTTTGCTATTTTTTGCTAATAATAAGGTGTCATGTGCATATTTTGATGTTCCTTCCTCCAGTTTTCACAGTTCCTTCCTCCAAGTCTAATCCAGTTTTCTGTATGGTATATTTAGCATATAAATTAGATAACGGTGATAAAATACAGCCTTGCCTGATCCTTTTGTCAATGGGAAAGTGTTACTTTTCTCTGTATTCTGACTTGACAGTGACCTCTTGTCCAGAGTATAAGCTATATACCTGGACAATCAAAAATATTGTGACACACCAATTTTTAAAAGAGCAATCGATAGTTTTTCATGAGTTACACAATCAAAGGCTTTGCTATAATCTATAAAGTACAGGCTGATTTTTTCCTGAAATTATTTGGTATGCTCCATTCACCAACATATGTTTGCAATATGATCCTTAGCGCCTTTTCTTTTCTGAACCCAGGCTGGTCATCTGGCATTTCTCACTCCAAATATGGTCGAAGTCTCTTTTTTTCACATCACTTTGCTTGCATTGGAGGTTGATGCAACAGCCTGGTGGTTACTGCAATCTGTGATGTCCCCTTTCTTGGGGACTAGAACGTCTATTGAAGGTTTTCAGTTTATGGACCGTTGCTTTGTTTTCCATATTTGTTGGCAGAAATCAGTAAATTCACTGGCTAGTGACAAAAACATAGACGAAGTACTATGACAGCTGGATCATGGTAACTGTTCATACAGTGCCACCATAAAAGCCCATTTTGTCCTATGAACACAGAAAGAGGAAACTGCTCACAGATATGTCTCTAGTGGTGAACATCTCTACATGGCTCCACCTAAAAGCACCAAAATCACATCACTTGTAGCCATTTTTCTACTACAGCAAATAAACAGGATTTTGCAGCTGTTTTGTTCCATGGTACCCTTGGCTGTGATGCATATTTTTCAGCATTCAGGAACAGCACTGGGACCAACAGCATCTGCCTTCATATCTGATTTTGTTACTTACTATTAACTGGTTTGAGTGCAAGTATGGTCCAAAGAGATATGTAAATAAAGCGTGCATGTGACTGAGAATTAATTACACCCCAAACACAAATATAAAATGTTTTGTATACTTTCAGAGAACATTCTGTGAAAATCTAATATCAAAATATGCAGAGAAAAATTTATAAAGAAGCTGATTTCTGCATTAACAATGCACAGATTATCCAGACATTTACATGTATCAGAAAATTCCTGTCTCGACACAAGGCACATATATTCTATCCGTGCTGCCACCTAGTGGGAAATGAATAATTGAGAACTGTAAGGCAAAGCTTGCTGTCAAAACCAAACCAAAGCACGGAGGCCAAAATTGTTTGTATTGATTTCTTTATACTGCAGATAAAAGCAAAGAAAAATACAAACATAAAATGAGAAATACATTTGCCAATTAGATGTGTACATTGTGAATTCAGATTACCATAATTTATATGTAAATCTATAGGAATACCTCTGTTGACAAAAGTAGATGTGTTCCTGGCCATTAGTTCTTTAATAGAAAAATTGAGACAAATTGAGACAAAGATAATACGGAAAGAATAGGGATAGGTTTTTATACCACAAAAGAGAAGAGCACTTCACCAATTTTCAGCAAACTTTGGATCCAAAACAAATAATCTGTACATGTGAAATGAAACAACCAGGTCAGGTGAACCTTGCATAAGTAAAAAGAAACATTTTGATCCTTCTAGACACCACTTGAAAACTTCTTCCAAAGACAATATTTTTCTTTCACCAGCCTCCACTTTACTTGTTTCCACTTTGGTGGTCAGACTTATAGATCTATGTTTTTAAATATGCCGGGGGTGAGGGGTTGAGGCAGGCATATCTGCTTTCCTCCATTTGCTGTTGATGCATGCTCACTAAGGGATTCTGGAAGCAGCTGCTGTTTACTTTGTCTGTTGTGGGAAACCCACACAGCTGCAGTAGGATCTGCTAGAGCAGAATTTCATTATTTACCAACTCAAGCTTTATCTCATTGTTTATTGCGGACATGCTGCTGCAATCTGATATTAAAAGTCTTTATTTCTCCAGCCTTCCTTCAGCATCCTCCCAATGTTGATTCTGCTAAATAAACTCCCAGGCAGACAGAGAACAAGGAGGAAAAGTGGGAGCTGGGCAAGCATAAAAAGACTTTGTAAAAAGGTGCTTCTTTGTCAGAGGCTTTGTTAACTAGGGTATGCTGGTGCTGCCAGCATGAAAAAGGTAACCAGTACTAGGAAATGGAGAGAAAATTGGTAATCACTATAATACTATGCATTATAGCTATAGTATAGTGTGTTAATAGAATAAGCCTTTTGGGGATGGCTACGATCTTGAAAAGTAAGAAATTAATTAAATACAATACAATTATATATATATATCTGTTTATCTATTTATCTAAAATGAGATATTAATTTCCCTACATAGTTCAATAAAATGAACATCATGACAATTGAGCTGTTAATTCTGCTGTTCTTCGGGCCGTTTTGTTCACCTGCACCTCGACTTTCGGTACGTAAAAGGTGGCTGCACATGGAAAACTTCCAAGAATCCATTCTTAATTGCTGTTATGGAGGCTAGAATTTGTACAGCTGTAATTACTGAACACATGGAATGATAGTTCAAGGAATGCCATATTTGAGATCTGTGGGTGCAGAGGCTTATTAACACTAACCTTTTACTATGGCTCACAGTAGTTTCCTTTTTAAAAAAAATGCAGTATATACTAAATAAGAAAACCAAAAATACTGTACTGAGCACCACCCCTAGTGTGAAGTAACGAAACCCAGGCCAGCTCCTACCATCAGGTCAACTAACTTAGTTTCCTTGGTCAACAAATACTGGGTGAGAGCAGCAAGATGCTGGAAGAGAAACAGCTGTATACCACACAAAACACACAAATGTTACTTTTTTGGACTACAATTCCCATAATGTTCTCCTAAGGATTGTAGTTTACAAAGTAACTTTTCCAGACTCTGTACCACAGAGCTCACTTCCCCAGGTACCGTGGCAGATACTTCCCGATTACCACATACCCTCCAACTGTGGCAATTTGGTAGGGACATTCCCAGATAATCCCACTTTTTCGCCTGCATATAAAATGTCCCAGGTTCTCTCTCCTCATTTTTTCTGAGCTTATTTTGAATTGCTGCAAATACAGCAGACTCTCCACATTTATGGATTTCACTTTCACAGATTTGATTATTTATGAGTTTCTCCAACTCCAGTCCCCACTTCACCTCAAGTGCTTCTTTTCCAGTGTAACTTTCCCTTTTGGTGGCTCTGATCAGGCTGGGCAGCCTTTTAAAAACCCACCTCTGGTCCTCCTTCTCTTCCACCAGCCTTGCCTGGCCAGCTAAGGATGGCTCACAGCCTGATTTCTCAAAACCACAAACCCTCTCCTGATGGCTCCACACCCAAGGATGGAGATGGGCAAGAAAGAAGTAGTATAGGGCCACCATGCTGACTCACCCCCTTTCCCTCTCCTTTCCCTGAGCTGGTTGGACCCTGACTGCCCACTCTGCCCCTTTCCCACAGACACACAGTCACACACACATTTTGATATTTGCAGTTTTTCTACTTCTGCGGAGGTCCTGTGCCCCTAACCCTAGCAAATATGGAAGGCCAGCTGTAAATTTAAAATGCGAAAGTGGTTTCAAAAGCTGTTTCATTCAATCATCGCAGTAGGGAGTTGAGAAGGGTAGAAGCAAATTCCCCGTAGCCTCTCCTGCACTTATGTGTTCTTATCCATTAATAATTTTTGCCATCTTGACCACATTCTAATGTTGCTTGGTCACATGTATTCCAGTTTTTGTGAAATGTTGGAAGGTATGTCATCAATGCTGGAGAAAGATTCAGCTGCCAGTCCAGTCATAGAATGTACATAGAATGGGAAGGGGTGTCATATTTGCTTCAAGCACTAAGATGTCTTGGGTTTGCCCTATATGGCACTTTGGTATGTGCTTTAATTTCAAGGCAAGTGATGGTTAAACCAGGAGCAGTACAGCAAGTGTATTGAGGTGGGGAGTACATGGCCCTGTGGATGTTAGAGGACTCTAATTCCCAGCAACTATAGTCAATGGCAAGGAACTATGAGGAGGGGGGGAATGCAGTCCAACCAACATCTGGTTGGCCTCATAGTTCTCATCTGTGCCTTACATGAAATGAGAATACATGCCTGTGTGTGCACATAAACACACCAGGAACCAGTTCTCAGGAAATCTTTATTGGCAGCCACCAGCTGCCACTGCTGCTGAACCGTCAAGCTTATTGAGAACTTGGAGTAGGAGCAGTTGTGGGAGGCTGAGGTTCTTGATGATATCCTGCCCAGATATCTGCAAACATCCAGAGATGGGCCTGCTCTTCCTGTGAATAAACATTTTCCTTTCCACTTGCAGGAAAGGGATGACTGTCTGTTTGAGAACAGCAAACTGCAGCAGAAATTGAAAGCACTCCAAGATTTATCCCAGCTGTATGAACTCCAGCTGAAAGACCTCTTGGGGAACAATTACCACAGACAAACAAGCAAAGTTTTCTCTGCCAGGAGGCCATCTCCACAAGACACACGCTTGCCCACTACTAGCGGGAATCTCTTAGTCTATGATCAAGGTAGCTTATTTCTGTGGGTAGGATCTGTTTGTCTGCAAGGGTTGGAAAGTATTTTGCTTTCATTTTACTATAGTGAGATACGTTGATTTAGTTTCTGTTGCACCCTTTAAACAGATGGCTGCCCTGTCCCATCTGTGGTTTTGTGTGAAAAGTTTGCTGCCAGTGCCACAGCGTTATGTAGACACCATTTGGAAATCTGTTTTAAGAGCTTTTTATCAAATGTTGATATTTTTCAAAATGTGTTGCTTCTTCCCTCAGAAAATATCAAGGAACTTCCCCCCCAAGAGCAGTTCCAGACATTAATCTACTTGCTAATCCAATATATTGGCCCAGAGAGGAGATGTTATTGGGCAGGGATGGGTGACTGTGGCTCTGCAGGTGATTTTGGCTCTCATCTCCCATCAATCCTAGCCAGCAAAGCCAACATGTATTTGTTAAATATCTAGAGTGCTGCAACTGTCTACTCCTGAGCATGGGGCATACTAGATAGACTTTAGCCCCGATGCTGTCCACCATGCCAGACCTATGCCTTACCTATGAGGATATGTGATGTATCAAAGCATCTCAGGGAAGATATGGGTTTCTCTCACTGAAGGCTTAATTCTGTGTTACTTGAAAGCAGGATAAGGAATGTGTAGTGCTTTGTTGGCCTACCACTTCCACCATCCTTTACCATTGGCTGTGCTGGCTAGCTTGATGGGTTTGTAATCCAACCAAGTGGTTTGAATGCATCAGTCTGAGGTGACATGGGGGCTTTTATTTTATAAAGCATGAGGATGGTGGGGTGATGGGATCTGGATTAAGATCCTGGTGCATGAGAATGGAAAGTTTAATTCTCCCCTCGTATGATCCCAGGGGAAAAATCAGGAATTCTTCACTGACAAACAAGAAGAGTGGGGGAGAGAGGGAATCTTCCATAAGCCCGAATGGGTGTAACCACTAATCTGGAGTCTGGGGGTAAATAGTCTGGGCTGTTTCTTTGTGGAATAAGATGCTGTGAAAACTCAACAGGCACTAAATTATGTAAAACTTTTAAACTATATTGGAGAAGCCACTTGGTTGCAACCTAGGATTGATCTTCACTTGTATTTTTGTGAACAGAACTTATAAAGATACTTGAGTCTTAGGTTTCAATAGCAGAAATGATGCTTCTAGGAAAAAATGTTAATACTTATTTTATTTGGCATGTATACAGCAAAATGTCCACCACAAGAAAAGTATTGCAAAAGAATGGGGCAGTGAGATCAATTCACTTATGTTTATTTGCAATTATTAGAAGAGACTTTCCTTCCTTATGCTGAGAATCTCTTCTCCTGAGACAGACCTGTCAACTCCAGTAGCAATGTGGTGGCAACAAATGAGTGAAGCAACAAAATGATTACATCTTCCATAAGTCTGAAAGCAGAAGTATCCCTTGTCCTCTACACTTCCATGTACATGTGCCCAGATTTATACATCTAATATTAAGAGTCTGGTGCAAACAAAAAGTAGAACTAAACATATGTAGACAGGCTATGGATGTTAATATATTACAAAATGCACCAGAGCTAACAGCCTGTAGAATCTGACAGGTGAGGGAAGGGAGAGATGGAACCATTTCTAGAACTGTGTCATTTCATCAACATGAGTTGTTGCACTGCTTCAACAGCCCTGGCATATCATCCTTCCTCTACTTTTTAATGCTGCTTTGTTTAGATTGTGCAATGGTGTTCAACAGTGGAAAAACTGAAAGTGGGTACTATAGAATTAGACCCAGAATAGAGAAAGAACCCTTCCTTGTGTACTGTGATATGTCAGATGGTGGAGGATGGACAGTGATCCAACGGCGGAGCAGTGGCAAAGAGAATTTCTTCAGGTATGGAGCTGAGTTAATAGTTCATTTGGAAGGGGTCTCTTAACAATTTGCTTGGAGGGGGCATTTGTGTATTATTGGAAAAAAGTTCATCATCACCTCATCCACCTCAAAAAATATTTGAAGAAAAATTGTACACACTGTATTTTACCTATAGAAAAAATAATTCTAATACTTAAATAGAACTAGTAGGGAAGCTTGTGACTAGATGGCCTGTGTGCTTGCTCAGTATGTGTCGATGAATAACTTCAAATCTTCACTTGCTCTCATCTCTGATGGGCTTTCATTTTCCATAAACTGGGCTTGGGCTGCACAGCAATTCTGACATAGGACTGTTGTCTGATCATCTTTCCAAAAAGAGGGCTGCCCTGTATAAAGCAACTGCCTTAGTTTCCTGAGTGCTAAGAATAAAGGCAATGGAAGCAGTATGACTTAGGAAACAGCAGCTGGCATCTTGTTGATTAGCCCAACCAGACTAGACCCATTCAAGCAATTATGGAATGGAGAATCAACACATAGGTAATATTCAATGGGTTGACTCTAGTCAGGACTAACAACAGGGTTTAGGCTATTATGCTTTATTTGTTCAGATAGATATATGCAAACTTGTGTGTCTTTGCTAAATATTTTTGTCTCCGAAGACTTTGGAAAGGTATAGACTCCTAATGGGCTGAATCCAAATATGGTCATATCTAGTGCAGACCCAGGTAAATCAATGGGTTTTAATTCAGTTACGACTAACATAAGTTCCATGCATTTCAATGTGTCTATAACTAACTGTAGATTCAACCCAATGCCTATTACAGTTCTCAAAACTCCAGAATTACAGGAGCAAAGTAGGGAATAGTTGATTTTGGTATATCATTATTATTAGACTAGCCATTGTCTTGGGACCCTTTCATGCTGCACAGTTAGAGCACAATGATTCTGCTTTAACTGCCACGACTGCATCCTATGGAATCCATGGGTTTGTAGTGAAATGAGAATTAGAGGTGCTCTCTGGCTGAGAACTCTACAAACACCCCTCAGTAACCTGCATATTCAAGGATTTCACAGGATGGAACCATGGCAGTTAAAGCAGAACCATGATGCTATAATTGTGTACTGTGAATGGGCCCATAGTTAGACTCCATGGACACTGAATGGAAAAGTGAGGAGGCAAGTAGAAATGACCCTGTGTTCCTCTCTCTCACCTCCATCAACACTGAAGAACTTCCTATAACTTTTAACATGTCTCTTCCACTCTTCTTGTATTCAGATGCCTAACAGAAGTATATGGGATAGGAAAGAACAATATAATACACCTATATGCACTTAACTAGTTTTTAAAAACTAGTCAAACCTGATGAGAAACCTGTGGGGAATAAGCACAGAATCCCATAATATGTGCTTAGAGGCTGTGTGATATGCTGCATTGCTGAGGTCAAAGAGTCTTGGTCTGGTTGGTCTCTGGGTGAGTGGGTGGGAGAGCCTTTGGGAAATCCATGGCACCATTTGAAGTTCTTTAACAGAACAAGAGCAGGATGTAACTACACTTGACAATAATATGAAAACAAGAAAGTCTGCATTTTGTATCTGACTCTGAAGCACTGACACTGATGGGTGTGCATCGCCTCCTTGCAGACTGTGGGCAGATTACAAAGCAGGGTTTGGAGGATTCCAGAACAAAGGTGATGAGTACTGGTTGGGGAATGATAAAATCTATGATCTACTACTTAGAGGTAAGTATAGCTGCTTACTCCAGATGGATCTCTCTGAAGTAATTCAAATATGTTAACTTCTCATGTTGGTCCCAGACTTTCTGGCCCTTTCTTGTAACAGAGTAATTCCAGGTGGCTATATATTCAGGCTAAAGTACATGGAAAGGAGAAGAAGCCTTTAGTACCTTCTTGGCAATTTTTTTTCATTTGGTGCAACAATATTTAGAGCTCCAATGAGATCTGTACCATGTCCCAGCAGAGAGAGGTTAACCCCTCCCCCTTCTGTCAATTTTCCATTTTTCTCATTATGGTGCTGCCTCCCCAGTGCAATGTGCACTCTGTTTTGTCTTGGCATGTACCTTGGTTATGGGATGATAGTTACAGACATGCATGGTTTTTCTGTAGTTGGAACTCCCTGCAATGTATTCATAGCAACTCTTTCTTTGATATAAGAGAGTTCGGCATAATCCCATTTTATATTCTAGGAGAAAACTCATTGAAAATAGACCTGATGGACTGGCAAGGGGAGAGAAGATATGCAATCTATGATGATTTCCAGATAAAGAATGAGACGGTGGGCAACATATTTTATAAGGCCTATTAGCCTGGCAGAATAGAAGGTGGAGGAGAATTTGATGGTGCTGTATCAGTATCCCAAAGAGTTAGTAGAGATAATAAAAGAGATATATTTTTAAGTTAAGAGCTCTCTTAGTACAGAAGCCAAGTTGCTAAGCAGCTATCAATTAATTTTGGATGACTCGAAAAGGTAGTTTACAACTGGAAAGTGCTGAACTGCTGGAGAAACCAATTTAGGCTAGGAAATTTAACAAGTGATCATTTTAAAAAACAAGCTGCAGTTACAGAAGAGGTGGGGAAACAGTATACACTAAACCAAGAAGCTTTGTGCTATTATTGTGTAGCATGAAAGAACCTGCAGTTTCTCAGTTGGAGGGTACAAATGGCAACCTAGTCATTTTAAAGCTATACAACTCTATGATATTGATATTTTAAATAATGATGAATTATTATGTTTTACCACGAATAATAGTTTTGAATTTTTGAAAATACAGATAGAAACGTTTTATGGGGGAAGGGTTATTATGTTTTCTTGTGAGCCACATTACTATATATAGAAAAGTTGATACAGGAATAACAAGATCATGAAGCATCAAGGTGATAAACAGTGCCCCGAAAAGGGCAGCAAGATGCATGAAGATGGGACAGAGTCTTTGGAGCCCACTCATTTAGTCTCCAGCTTGAGGTTCAGTCAGTGCTAAAGACTTCTTAAGTTTTCATCAGCACTAGGAAAGAGCAGATACCATTGAGAGTTTCGGGCAAGAGGGACAAGAGAGGCTGAAACAAGCTCAGTGGGCAGGTGGAATAAGTTAATTCAGCTGCAGAAGCAGACAAAAAATTGTGATGGGAAATAGAACCAAAATGGGGTGGGGGGACAACCATAAATACACAACTAATAGTAAGACTTTTTTGAATGATGTCTGAAGAAATTTAACATTGACCAATGAAGTATTGGAATGGAATTATAGATTGTCAAAGCATTTCTTTGCTTTAATGTGGTTAAACTTCTGTACAATTTTTGTGCCATGATATAAAGAGACAGAGCAGAGGCATATGAATGCCCATGTTGGTGAACTAAATCATAGCCTTTCACAACAGAATCCTGCTGGATGACCGTGCTAGTATAGAAATAGCTGCACAAGCCTACTGTATCTGAGAGGTTGTTTGTACACCCATTTTGCCAGCACACAAATGGCCTTCTCTTACACTTCTGACTTTGTGGGTGGGGAGCTAATTGACTGTTGTGCAATTGGTGAGCTCAAGACTGTGGTGCCCCTTGCACAATCATTGGCACTACAGTGGGGTTCAGTATAGTCACACAGAGAAAAGGCAGGATCAAATAAATAAATACTGCAAATTTAAAATTGATGATTGGTTTTAAAAAGTGGATGGTGTAATGGCTAAGCGTTGAATCAATGCGCCTGGTGTAGCCATTGCCATATGCCAATCAGAACCCAACTTCTGACCAGCCAATCCAAATTGTAGAACAGAGACCAATCAGACCTACTTGCCTGTGGAAGAGCTGCCAAGCTGCCATGACATTCTGCTGAAGCAAAATGAAACCTTCTCCTTAGTGTCTGCATGATTTAATGAGCTGGGTTTTATAGCTGACATTTAAGAGATGTTTCTGTTGCTTTCCTTCAGAATCACTACAGGATATCCTTTGGCACCTTCTCTGGGACTGCTGGGGATGCTTTGTCTGGAGGGAGCAACTTTGAGAACCAGTGGTCTGCGTCACTCAATGGAATGCCTTTCTCTACTCCTGACAGGGACAATGACAGGTTCCTAACAGGCAGCTGTGCAGAAGAGAGCAAATGCGGCTGGTGGTTCAATAGGTGAGTTGATTGGTGAGGTAACCTTCTGAAAGTACCATCAAGAGCAGCTGAATGATCAGCAGTTCCTCCTCTGAACACAAGACTCTTCTTAAGTCTGCCAGAGTCAAATACATGCTGTGTTGCTGATTCTGGACAGCCACTGTGATATGAAAAAGATAAAAAGTTTTGTACTAGGATGGAAAGCTAGAAAATGTTCCTTTTTTTTTTTTTTTTTACTATGCAGCACTTCTTACTAAATATTAATTACTGCTAAGCTACATCCATAAGCTATTAGATAGTTCTGGAGTGCCATTTAGAATTTTTCATGCTATTCTTATTTGCCAGTCTGCATGAAGAGCTTCCACTTCAGACGATCTGGATAATAAATAGTAGACATGGCTTAGTATTCTATTTCATAAAGGTACTAAATGGGAAGGGCAAACATTGTCACTCTCTTCAAAAAAGGCAAAAAAAGAAGATTCAGAAAACTACAGACCAGTCAGCCTGACCTCCATACCAAGAAAATAATGTTGTCGATTTCATTTACCTGGATTTCAGCAAAACATTCAATAAAGTCTCCCATAATATTTTGATTAACAAACTGATTAAATGTGGAATTGATGAGAACATTATCAGAGGGATCCATAATTGATTGGTAAACCATACTTAATGAGTTGTCATCAATGCCTGCGCTCTATACTGGAAGGAGGTCTCAAGTGGACTGCTCCAGGGTTCTATCTTAAGGTCATTACTCTTCAACATTTTTATCAATGATTTAGATGATGAGGTAAAAGGAATCCTGATCAAATTTGCAGATGACACAAAAGTGGGAAGGGTGGCTAACACATTGGAGGGTAGGAAAAGAATTCAGAAGGACCTAGATAAACAAGAAAACTGGGCAGAAATCAATAAAATGAAATTCAAGTCAGATGCAAAATTCTACATTTGAGCCACAAAAACCAAATCCACAGGTATAGGATGAGGGATCTATGTGTCCTGCCTCAGTCCTGGCACAGCTGATAAATCCAACAAAACCAACTGAATGTCTCCCAACTTGTTACTTACTTCCAGGTAGTAAGCAAGGAGTCATAAATTAAGTCCAACATAAACACAGTCCAGCAGAGTTTCATGGCAAGGGAGTGTCCAAGGTCAATCTGAGCATTTGTCAAGGCATCCAGCAAGGTAGCAGGTCAGATAAGTTCTGGCAACTCCTGGAGGGGAAGGACGCCAGCTAAATAGACCCAAAGCCTAGCACAGCTGTGCCTTGATTGATTGTTGCCAGTCATAAATTCTGAGAGAGCAACGCTGGGTCTCTCTTTGCTGCCTGTGCTGTGTGAAGCTGGGTCTAGGTAAGTATTTTTCTGTATCTGAAGAGGCAGGACTCTGTTGGAGCTGGCACCGCCCTCTGTTCTGTTTCTTGCACCGTAACCTCTCTCTGTACAGCAGGTCCTGGCATGCCCTCTGCTTCAGACTCTGAGTCAGAGTCCATGCTCTGGAAGCAGGGCATGACACTACGGCTCAGCCATACATGAAAAAAGGACCTTGGGATTATTGTTGATCACTAAGATGAACACAAGCAGTGTGAGGGAGTACAGTGTTCAGTTCTGAGTGCCACATTTTAAGACGACTATAGACAAGTTAGAGCAGGGACAACAACGATAAGACACATTGAGAATAAAACATATAAGGAAAGGTTGAAGGAGCTGGGCATGTTGAGCTTGGTGAAGAGAAGACTGAGGGTGACATGACTGCACTCTTTAAATACCCCAAGGGCTGTTACAACGAGGAGGGGGAAAGTCTGTTCTCTGCTGCTGCAGAAGGTAGGGCCAAGTCTAAGGATTTGAAGTTGCAGGAGAACAGCTTTTGATTGAACATTAGAAGGAACAGTAAAAGTAGTTCAGCAATAAAACCAATTGCCTAGAGAGGTGATGGGGTCTCATTCTTTGGACATCTTCAAAAAAGAGGCTGGACAACTATCTGCTGGGGATGCTTTAGCTGGAGATCCTGCACTCAGCAGGAGGTTGGAGTCAATGGCCCATGAGGCCCCTCCCAACCCTATGATTCTATGAGAGCATTGTGTAAAATATGCACTATAGGGGAGCATACATGGTAAAACAGAAAACCTTCATGTGTAGGAGAAGACAGTCAGACTTCTGCATTCAGAAAGCTGTGGTTTAGCTGAAATTTCCAGCATGAAACAAAGTTTCTCACAAACATCAGAAAATTAATTTGATGTTAACAAAGCAAAGATCTGATCTCTGATCTCCATGTTATCTGGCTTTATTTCTATCTTAAGACCTTTGTGAGAGTCTCACCACCATCACAGGTCTGTTTCATGAGGACATGGGAGAGTGCCTTCTTGGTGGTGGCCCAGAGGTTAGCTTGGCTCCCTGTCTGCTTTCCTTTCACCACCACAAATTTGATAGTTGAGTGGCTACAGGGAGTCTTTCTATGTTGCATGTGAGCTGTATTTTTTTCTTTATTTTTTAAAAATGATTTTATATCTTTTAAAGTTAATTTATTTTAATATGATACTTTGCATGACTGAGTTTTAACTTGAGTTTTATCATCAAGTTTATAGCTTTATCTTGTTTTAATTTCGTTGTAAGCCACTTTGGGTCCCATGTCACGAGAAAGGTGAGACATAAATAAAACAAATAAACAAATAAATAGCTTTGTCTTTAGGCCACTCCTTCATTATTGATTAACATTTGCCTTCCATTTTTATTTATTTTTCCTTCACTTCTACAAGATGCCATGCAGGAAATCTCAATGGATTATATTACAAGAAAGGGAAATACACCGCTTCCTCTGACAATGGAGTAGTTTGGTCGACGTGGCGAGGGTCATGGTATTCCCTGAAATACACAGCCATGAAAATAAGGCTCCCATCTTTTGTGAATGGAGAGAGTGGAGATGGTGAAGCCAACTGAGATAGTTCATTTGTGCATCCTGCAAAAATAAAACATCATGCAAAAAATAGGGGAGGGCATTTTAGGGATTGTATCCCTTTGTCAGCCAGAGTCAACTTAGTTGCACATTGCAAGACCCAAGCTGTGGCTGTTCTGAATTTCTTCAAAATGCATAAAGTGAACAAAGGATGCCCTAAGGTGCGCTTCCCATGCTACCATTTTGTCTTGTACTTCCTATTACCATTTGACAGCTGTGCCTGACTGATGGAAATTGATTTCTTTGCCTCATGCTCATAACTGGCCTTTAGAATACAGACCAGGGAAACACTTCTTCCTTGGGAGGATGGGGATGTAGAGCCACTGATCAGCCTTGCCTGGAAAGGAAGCCTTAAACACCAGGCCAGAGATGGGCAATTGTGACCCTCCAGATGTTTGGGGCTATAATGCCTATTAGCCCTCTCCATAGTGATGGATTAAAACATCTGCAAAGCCACAATTGCCCAACCCTACTTTAGGCACAGGTCAGAATGCCAACTTGTGGCTTTCTTCTTCTTTAAACAACAAAACCAACTGGCACATGAGAATTCTAGATAGGAAGGTGTTTAACTTGTCCATTTCCTATTTTTCTTCCTTCAGTTTGCTACCAATTATCAACTCTCTTCCCCTAATTTAGAACTTCCACAATATTCCCAATGGTGACAAAGAACTACTCTGTCCTGCTAAAAGGGAAAAGAAAATCAACCTGCGGAAAATGTTTAAGTCACTGGGAGGGAGAGACTCTATAAATAAAGGATCAGCAAAGTTAACAAATCAGGTCTGGTTCAGAACCCCACATTAGACCATTTTCAGCAAGGAGAAATTGTTGTTTTTCCAAAGAGCAAAAGTTGCTTTAATGGGATGATGTGTACCAGGTAAAGAACTTCCCAATACTACCGCCAAGCTGCTTTAGTTATAACCAGGATGAGAACTATGTGGCTTTCCAGATGTTGGAATGTAATTCCCAGCAGCCTTAGCCTGCAGAGCTAATTGAAAGGAATGCTGGCATATGTAGTCCAATTTCCTCTGGAGGGCTGCATGAATCCTCCAAGCATGTGCTGATTCCATATCTGAATCCCTCTTCTTCCTGCTTTTACGTTGACTCTTCTGAGAAAAGAAAGAAAAGGTGGGAAACTTCCCTGACTGATGCTAATGAAGCAGTTCACTTGCTGTCCATTTCTGCAGAAGATTATTTAAAATTTATATTCTGTGTAAATGAAAACATTTGTTTAAAGTCAAAACTGTTATCACTTAAAATTCTAACAAAGCCTTTGAATAGAACCTTCTGCTATGGGTGGACGTTTCTACTAAAGAATGAACAGCGATACTAATTTCTAATTCATGTAAAAATGATCAAGTGTTCTGTCATAATCCATGTTGAATGAGACAGCAGAACAATGTTATCACAGCAAAGTCACTATCACATCTGGTAAATGCAAAATAATTGTAAAGTTCCTTTATTTTTCATCAATATCTACAATTTGTATATTATATAAAGTATTACATTTTTTTGTTGTTTCAGACTATATTTTCATTCAGAGTTTCAGAAGGGAAAAAATTCTAGACCATTCTGGTCATTTGTCAAAGGAAAAATAATTGCCAATGATTAAGCCACAATAGTGGGGTCTTATATGTTACTGGACTAGCAGTAGTGAGCCCACATGCTGCAGTGGTCTGAGTACTGGACTAGGATTCTGGGACACTGGGGTTCATAATCCTTACTCAGTCATAAGAACCCAAATTTATAATTAATGCCTGGGGCAAGTCACACACTCTCAGCATAAGAGGAAGGTGATGGCAAACCTCCTTTGGATAACTCTTGCCAAGAAAACACTGTAAGAGGGTTGCCATGGAATCAACTTCAAGACACATAGCAATCACTAGACTGGTATCTTCTTGAGGCCTGAAAAGGATTTCTTTCCCTGTAAGCAGAGGTGAGGAACACGTGGCCTTCAAGCACGGATAGGCTACAGCTCCCATAATTGCCAGCTCACACAGCCAGAGCAAACAGGGCCACATGTTCTCTAGCTTTACTGCACATGGAACTGGGTTTTTTTTTTTGGTTTTTTTTTGCACAGGGATGGAGAACCTTTGGACCCCTAGAGAAAGGGGTTGTAGTCCAAAACATCTGGAAGCCACAGTTTCTTCATATTTTTTATGGTGGCTGTGTTTCTACTCTATAACTGGCTATGGGAAATTTGAGATGGATGTCTACTGATTATGGAAGGCTAGCAAGTTGGTTGAGTTGCTAGTTTAGGTTAAAGCCTCATCCATTGGTTAGGAGGTGTGAAGGAGTAATCCAGCTGTATTCCTTCCCACTATTACATCAATCTCATGCCGTACTTCTAATACTTAAACACAAAGCTCCCAGCTGTTCTGTTAGCCCTGGGAAAGTCAGTCAATTGCTGGGTCAATGCAAAACAATGTGTAAGATTAATTCCTAAGAATTTTATTTTTCAGAAAGCTCAGAAAGGGATTCCTAAGCATGAAAGCCAAATTATGAACAGGTCATGGTGCTTTCTGATACATATTAATTTAGTGACAGCTTCTTTCTATATCGTATGATTCCACCTCCCCACTCCAAGGTAGTTGGTGTTGAAATGTGATATGCAGCAACAGTTGTTTCTCCTGACCCTTTATGATGAAATTTGACTTCTTTGAAAGAAAGGGAAAGGGAAAGGGAGAAAATCCAAAGGTTCTTTGGCCATTTCTGCACTACACTGTTTTAGTGCTATCATTCCACTTTCAACAACCTACGGAATCCTGGGGTTTGCAGTTTAGGGAGGAGCATTTAGAATTCTCAGCCCCAGAGCTCTTTGGAATTCCACAGGGTGTTGAAAGTGGAATAACAGCACTATAACAGTGTAGCCTGGAAATGGCCTTTGCTGTAACTATCACTTTGCCATATTTTACCTCAGTCCACAAGGTCTGTCACAATGAGATCACAGGACCTTCAGATCACTAGATTTTCAATACTTAAAGTACTTATTTCACCTTCTTCACTTGAGCCAAAATATCCAGGCAGGTCAATCATCTGCTGTTCTGATTCTGTCAGTCCAAAAGTAGTGTTGTCATAGAAGCTGTACTTGGGGTCGGATGGGAAACTTTGGCATTTGCTCCTTCTGTACTGGGTGGGGCTCAGAGCACCTCCTCTTTGAAGACAGTCTTTGGGAGCCGGCCTAGGAGGTTCTCTCCCCCATGTGTCTTTGTGGTTCAGAAAAGGGCTGCTCCTGTTTCTCTTCCGCTCTGGTCTATCAGCCCCATGTAGCATCTGGGACCCAAGCTGGCAACTGATGACAGGGACTGGCTTCTCCTTTGGAGGTTCCCACTTGTGGGGATTCTGTGCCCCACACATCATCTCTTTAGAAGTCACATGGCTACCACGATACAGCTCAAGTTCAATGGTGTTCTGATTGACACTTTTAGACTTAAGCTTACACTGTTCTTCTGGAACACAATCCCACGTTTTAGTTCTGCTGTGGTGAAGCGGAGTCCGACTTGGTGTAAGGGTGGACATGCTCCTTTTTCGGAATGGCTTGGCCTTTCTTGTTTCGTGAAAACTAGCTGTTCTCCTGAACTGTGAATTTCTTTGGTAGCCTCTCTCTGATGGCTCCCCTTCGTTGTCCAGATATCTGGGCACACCTCTTCTAATCAGGAACTGACTAGGGCTCCAGAGCGGTTCAGCTGCTGATAGTGTAAAATCCACCTTAGAGCAGGGCCTGTTGCTGGGTAATTTAGGATAACTGGGTGGTTGCTCCAAAAAGGGAGACTTGATTCTAAACTTGTTTGCAGCTGCAGCCTCCTGGTTTTCTGCACTCACAGTGTCCATCAAAGGGTTTTGAGAAACATGGTAAACTTTTGTTGTTTCTGTAAGGCCCTTCTTCTTCATTTCCTTTAGCTGCTGCTGTGCAAGGCGGTAGCTGAAAATGGGGGGAATTATTTTCTGAGCACTGGACTGAAAACTCTCATTAATGGAAGATCTGCCTTCTCCATCTTGAGCAAAATGAAGGCTTCTCCTGAAATTCAAGGGTATATCAGGAGGTTCCCCAAGAGATGAACAAGGGGCTTCTGCTTCAGAAAAGCTATCTCGCTGCTGTCTCTCTTGACAGATATTCTCTTCATCAGAGTTCTTCCGGAAGCTGGGTGAGTGGGAAGAGTCACAGCGCATGGAGGTGCCACACTTCTGCGTCCTGCAAAGCTTCCTCCATAAAGTGATAAGGATGGTTGCAAAGATGATGGACAAACACAAGGATATGCCAGTGACAGTGACCAGATTATTGGCAGTTCTCTGGCCTTCTTTAGGATGCTGAGGTGTGATAGATGCAGATTGAGTGGCTGAAACAAAGAGTACACTTATTGGACAGCTGGTGGTGTACAAACTGTTTCTTAAAAAATATAAAACCTCTTTAACTTAGAGCACTAAATGGGGTATTTTTAGAGACAGCTGGGAGATGAATTCAAACAGCCTAATACTTCTGGGACCTGTTTAGTAGACTATTCAGAGGGCAGGTCTAAAACTATCACTGGGACACATGATGTGTTCTAGCTGGACTCAAACAGTGGACCATCCTACTCTATGGGCATTAATAAGTGCATGGACATCCACTTGCAGCCTAGGATGGCCACTTATACCTCAACAAAGAAGAAGAATGTAGTACTAAAAGGGAATATGACATTGCATATTATTGCTTTGGTGAATTTATACCTATAGTTGCAGGCATAGAAATTATTACCATAATTTAAATAGAAATGCAGTACATTTCCCCATAGGGAGAAAGAAGTGACTAGGTCACCTCTTGTGCCTGCTTAATCTATTATCATCAAGGCAATATAACAGTCCCAGCTTGTTCTCCCTTCTGTATTTTTAACCAGATATGGACTAGACAGTCCTCCAAATAGGGGTGACTACACTCAAAGGATTCTCCTCTGACAAGCAAGAGTACATAGTGTTGCTAGCCCAGACTTGTGGGATATTAGATATCACTTTGATATCAATAATTCGGCCTTCTTTACCTATTCCTCTCCACGTGCTGCAAGGCCCCTGGACAAGCTCGCATACAGGCACGGCCACTAATCGCTGTAATATTCCACACAAATACAGGCAGGCCAGAAATAGCTGTCCTGCCATTTCAGGAGACTTCAAGACAAGTACCCTTATTATGTATGCACGCTACTTACAAAGAACTCCCTGCCCTGAGCAGGCAGCTTGATTAAGACGAATACTCATCTGTCAAGCACTCTGTGTTTGCATACTGGCTACTCTACTGACAATTCAGACTTAACTCAATTATGCTAAATTCTGACCTTTCGGAGGCTTTGTCTCCAGCCTGAAACTCATTGTTTTTCCCAAGTATGGACTAGCCTACGGTCACATTTTCCCCTATAAAAACCCCTGACTTTGAGAGCTTCATTGGATCGTTCCCGACTTCCATCCCGCCTTGCTGCTGCTTTGCTTGGCAAGCCTTCCCCTCAGTTCCACGTACTGAGACTTCATACCTACGAACTCAATTTCCAGACTATCCGGGCTTCAGGACAGGTATAGTATTACCCAAACCAATGATCTCCTCTCAAAATCCCTCTATCCCACTCCAGCCTTTATTTCTCTAGTTATCTGTGTGAATGTGCTGCATACACTGTTTGATTGCATTTTAATAAAAACAATTATTATTATTTCACTTCTGTTTGCTCCTTGACTCGGCCTGACCCCGTAGACATTGGGTAAAAGATCTCGCTCCGTTGCTCTGCCTCTTGTATTGCTGGCTTGTGCTCTTTGACTAATTTCCCCAACTTGTATAATTTGGAGCACACTTAGGTGTCCCTCCTGGGACCCCCAGAAACCAGGGTAACAATGGCTTCCTACTTTGAAGCAGAACAGGGAGAAGGTCATGCAAGCTCTGGTGGGCATCTTGATATAGGCGTGCTCCCTCATTTCTTGCCCAGCCTGAATTATCATTTTACAGACCAGCCTAGCAGTGACTCTGTCAATACAGATGTAGAAAAGAGGCCATAAGGATGTCAGTTGCCCTGGGCCAGTGGTGGGGAGAGGAGAACAAATACAAAGAGATACTGATAGTAATAATCTCTCAATATACTTTGTAAGACTTTCTTTTTTTTCTCTTCCTTTATATCCACAGTTTTTATTACTCATCTTGCCATGTTGAGAGAGGAGGGGACAAATACATACAGAGAGATGCAAACTTGTAGTTCATTAAAATCATTTGATAAAATAGGTACAAATAAGTACAATCTGGAATGGCAGAGAAAGGGCATAAATAACTACAACTAAATAGACATGGCATGCCTCTCACAACATACAGTGATTTCAACTGTAGCCAATTAAAACTGATGGGCAGCTTTTGTAATCACTAACTTAGTCACTCAGAACACAGTGTAATTCCTGATATTATGAATGCAAACCCATTTGACTGCAAAGCACTGACAATATACATTATATGAACATGATGATCTTAACATCTGCAGTAGTGATGGGCAACTTGAGAGGATCAAGGGGCCAATTTCCCTTTCTAAGATCCACTCTGGGTCATCTTTGGCCCCAAAGAAGTAACAATTTGAGGAGGAAAGCCAAAAATTAAAATCTAATGTGGTCTGAAACTCCACTTATGGTTTTGGTTGGGTGGGGCTGTGCATGTTGTACAACCTATTTAAGTGCAAAACCACAGTTCCTTGAGATTGCCAGAAATAAAACAGTTTTCTGATTTTTTTTGGTGCGGGGGGGAGCAAGGGGTCAGAAGGGCAGTGGCAGGAGTCCTGGGGGACATCATGCATACCAGGGACCATGCTCTGCCCATCCCTGATTGATACAGTGATCACTTAAGGAGAGAGGTGGAATTGCAATTATACTGCTCAAGTATATACCAGCTGTTTGAGTCCAGATGTTTTGCACATATGCATCTCAGTGTGAAACAGACGTATATATGTAATTCTTAAGTGCTGTCTCCTCAAGCCATATGATATGTGTGTGCACGCACACACAAAACATTACTCAGTCTGGGTCTCATTCCTTCTTGTTTATATGCCCTTAAGTTTCATAGAGAGATCCATTTCCACACAATATGCAATAAGATGGACAGAAGTCACAGAGTGGCACACAAAGAGGAGAGGAACAAAGCCAACATGAATGTAAATACCTTCCTAACATCAAGCTTACGTACTGGAGCATTCCTCCAAGGAGCATGGAGACATTTCTCGCTGTTTTCCCACACAGCCTGGGTTCTTCACTGGGACTGATGTGAGGCACTCTCGGTAGCGCTCACGGATGCCATCCCCACAAGTCACACTACATGGGCTCCAGGCCTGCCAAAGATTCCAGGACTCTGTGGGTACATTTTTTTCATTTTTTAAAATGTTACAATTACTGGCAGAAGACATTTTATTGAAGTGGGGGGGATACTAGCCATAGAAAGAAACAAAGTTATCCTGTAAAAAGAGCAACCCAGCCAAAATCAAATTGCCATCTTATCTCAGCCTTAATATGCAGTGTCACAAAATGGGGCCAGATTTCCATGTTTCCTATAGGGAATACGTTATCCATATGCAAGCTGGCTTGTGACTCTTGTGTAGAGTAGTCTGTGGGACAAGCAAGGAACCTAGGATAGTAACCAAGCTGTGGGAAACAGTGACCCCAAACAATTCTGGGAAGAGAGGCCTGGATGAACACAGAGCATATAGTGCCCTACATGGCAACATTTTTCAGGTAGCAAATGCCCCTGGAAAATACATCCCAATGCTGCTTGCTAGGAACAGCAACACCATTCCTCTCATCAAGGACACACATTTGCTTGGGAGACAAAAATGGATGGCTATGTAATGATAGCAGAACTTGAACACTTTACTTTTCTGGGCTACAACCCTATAGAGCCCTCCGCCCAAGCCATATCAACTTGGAGATTCTGGGAGTTTCAAAAAATAACTTTTCCAAGCTCTGGTATTTATCTTCTAATTGTGTCTAGGAGCAAACACACTCTGAAGCCAAACACAGTGTGGTCAAACTCTATGAGGAAGGGACCTGTTACTTCAATGCCAGTTCTACATGGTTTTAAACGCAGAGCATGATGGTATAATAGTTTACCCCCTGAAGCTCTGAACTGGAGAAGAAAAGTCTTAGTCCTGTGGGGAATTCAAGATAAAAATAAGTACTTCAGCAGCAAATTGTCTGAAAGCCAGTTCACTTATGTGTCCATCTTGTTAACTATACAGCACTGCAGGACAATACTAGGTAACCTTTCTCTTAAGTGATAATAATCTCAGCTCTGCTTTGCTTGCAGAAAGTCCTAGGCATAATCCTTGGCATCTCTAATTGAAAAGGATCAGGCAGAAAGTGATGGGAAGATCTCTGTTGGAGACCCTGGAGACACTGAGCTAGAGGCATAAAATAAGAGGCAAACAACCTGTGGCTGCCCAGATGTTTTTGGCCTACAAAAGCCCCAGCCAGTATGGCCAATGGTAAGGGATTATGGGAGTTGTGGTTCCCAAAACCTGGAGGACTATAGTTTCCTAACTCTAAGAAAAAAGCTCTTCTTAGTGCAAACACTACATTATTCATTTACAAAAATTCACCCATGAAGATGATCTCAACTGATAAGAAACATCAGGCTCTGTATGCATGAGAAAACCATGCCTCTGCAAGTGAAGAGGGGCCAAAATTCTAGGTAAAAATACCACTGCAGCCTTGTCTGGATCCATTTTGACTTGGCCTATGTGGAACTAGCACAGACTGTGCCAAGAATGCTGTGTAAGAAATGATTATGGAGACAAAGAAGCTGGGAGTCAAGAGGGAATGGAGGTCGCATGCACATCTGCACAATTCCAGCCAAGAATCTCACAGAGAGAGAGAGAGAGAAAAGGAAGGAAAATAAGGTGGAAGACTTTAAAGTAAGAATGAGATGGGAAACCTGTGTCATTCAGGTGTTGGTGGACTTTTGTTCTCATCAGTCCTCACCAACACGGGCAAAAGTAAAGAATCATGGGAGTTGTGGTCCCAGGCAACATCAGGAGGGCCATCTGTTCCTCTCACTGCTCTACAGGTTCTCACAGTGACTCTGGAAAATTAAGAAGAGCTGCTGGGCTCCATCCTCTGGATCTACTGAAAACATGTGGGAACATTTGAGCAGACTCCTAAGTCCATCTGGTTTACAAATCTCAAAAGTCCCAGACCGGCCACGTGTACTCCATTAAAAGGGGATGCCCTATGGCTAACCTCTCAAGCCAGGCTGAGGAACCTTTTCTGTCACCTTTGAAAGGAAGTTTCTCCTTTACCTATATTTACATACTGCTCAGCTCTCTCTAGGATAAAGGGTTTAAAAATACTGTATTTTAAAACAAACCAACACTCCCACATGTAATATACTAAGGGTTGCAGTAGACAAGATCATACATTGTCCTTCTCTTCCTTTCTGTCACCCCATTCTTTCTCTGCCTCTGCCATCTCCTCATCTTTTCTGCCAAAACAGGCTGCCCAGAAGAAGGAGAAATAGTTCTCGCCAGAGGTCTGAACTGAAGATTTACAGACATCTTTCGAAATTACGACCCAGGGCCTCCCTCACAACTACTGCATTTGCTGGTGTATAAGACTCACTTCCCCCCCAAAAAACACTGTTTGAAAATGTGGTGCATCTTATATGCTGGTGTGTCTTATATGTCAGGAAATAGTATTTGCCAGTGTATAAATGGGTTGCATCTTATACACTAGTGCATCTTATACACCGGTAAATACGGTATAATGCAAGCTGCCAACTATGGCTTTTCTTTCCTACTCCTCCCACTGTCCCACTGCCTAGCAGAATCCTCCCTCTGCCAGACCAGCACAGGAGGGCAGAGAGGGGATTGGTGACAATGGAAGAAAAGAGAAAGTGTAGCTACATTAAGGCTTCCACTTGATTTACAGGGCTTGCTTTCATGCTTTTAATAGCGGTACCAAGCACCAAAACTAGCCTTCATTCAGGAAGATAAATAGTACTCACAATGAGTGACTTAATCTGAGATTTTTTTTTAACCACACAAAAAAATCCAGTTTATTACACTGGATAAAAATGCCGCATGTCTACATGGGCATTTGTAAGTGTAGAACTGACACTATTTCCCAAGCACCTAGAACCAAAACACATTTATTTATATCAGGTGGGATATTTTGTAGTCAGGCAAAGACATTTCTTTTTAATCAAGTATTCAGTGGGTGAGCTGGAGACCTTTTACTTATTTGTTGTTTTTTAAAAATTTATTGTTAATTTTAAAATTTTATATGTCTTTTAATTTTTTAATTGTTTTTTAAGCTTTTAATGTTTTTTAAACCTTTGGAAGCCACCTTGGGTCCCATCTTGGGAGAAAAGGCAGCATATAAGTTCAATAAGTAAATAAAAATAAATAAAACAGCTGTTAGCCCTACCTTTTTGGAAAGAAAAGAACAGCTTGCAATCAACACCATTTCCATGCTTTAAAAATACTACTTTTCTCTTTAAAACAAAATGGTGCACACCAGGTATCTGAAACTCAGGGAGACTGTTTATTCCTCTTCAAACCATAATGTTATAAAATGGCTCCTTGCAAGTCAAGTTCTGTGTGAATTCTGCAACAAATACTGCTTGTGCTATTTAAATATCTTGTCTACCTTGATGAGGGTTAAGCAGGTAGATGTTTTCCTGAAAAGTAAATCTAAAAGGGGGGGAAACTTCAGTCATTTGATTTCTGCATGTCAGCCAATAAGGAGCAGGATTAAGAGGAAAATGCACTACCTGGATATCACCCTAGCTGTAATTAATTCTTTTTTGCAATAACTACAGTTTGGCCAATTGCAAGAAAATTGTAAAGTAGCACTCTTGTAGTGGTGTCGCTTTTAACAGTTTTAGTTACTACTCACTACCACTGATTTGTGGTATTCTGGTGTTTTCTTTTTTAAAAGGTAACTAAAAGTAGCTATTTTAATTACTACTGCATAATGAGAAATTAAAGAGGCGTTTTGAAGGGGTGGGGAGGAAGCATTGCTATAGCAGCAATTAACCACTTTTCTAGGTCTTTGAAGTGCAACTGCCACTAATTACCTTTACAAAGTAATATTCTAAGCCCTGTGAAAAAGGTGGCAACTCTAGGCAGGTTCCACCCTCACTCACAGCCACAGGGCAGCTAGTGAATCACAGGGCTTCTCCCAGTTGTAACCTCTCTACTCTTTCTACCTGTGCCAAAGCTCAGAAGAATCTTCCCATACCATTCTCCCAGAAAAAAATGCTGGAGAGATTGGGTAACAGGTAGCTATTATAATCAGCATCAAGAATGGTTTCTTGAGCAAGAACCAATTAATAGTAAAGGTTAGATGGACTGGTGCCCTGCCCTCCTGGATAGGAGGTATTAACAAAATCTAACTACAAGCCATCTGCACACTTTTGGTTTGTGCTCATTCAGCCATGGGTCAATTGAAAGTTCTTGATCAGATTCTACGTCCCTGCAAAGTGCATCTTCCATATTGGTGGGCAATGCCGACTGAAAGCAAAGTACAAGAATCAGATAAAACAATGTCCATCGTTGTGTGAACCAGAGTTTTGCAACCAGCCTTGTGAAACTTCCAACACATGAATGAAAGGAACAGAGGAAATGCTGTCAACATTTAATCGTCTGTGTTAAGGTACTATCTGATTCAAAATGTCTTTTGGATTTGTTTTCTTCCAAGAGCCCTGCAAAGCAGGGATAAGCTGACAAAGACACATGATTCACAGCAACGAGAACACTAAGTTCTCCATCTTTACAGCCATAAATTGCAAAAGAGAGATGTACATCTCAAAACACTCAGTGGGCAATCATTGGTCCATGGCCCCTTGCAGGCCCTGAGCACATTTTTCAGGATGTTTGGAGTCCCCATTTTGCACAGCTGCATAAAAAAAATTGAGTGGTTCACAGTGATTTGATCAAGTCCCTCTGGAAATCTTTTTGGCCAAGCTGGGATTTGAAATGAAGCCTTCACATATCCCAACCCTGCAATTTTGCCTTGTTCAAATTGACCAATGAGTTTATCTTGGCTCTTCTCAAACTTTCACACAATCTTGGAATAATTTAATAAGACTGAAATGTAAGAAACAAGGAACTAGTAGAAAGGCTGGAGGCAGAGTTTTGAAAGCCTTAGGAAAGATGACTATTTTAAAAAAAATAAAGCCAAGTTTTTAATTAAATCAGTGGTATAGCTTAGGTCCTCCCACAGCACCGGGCTGTATGTATAGTTTCCCATAATATACGAGACAGCCTTTTCTCCCTCTCCCTGTCGTTTCTTGACTGAGCATGTTGTTTGTCCACCTAAAGACAGAGAAAGGGCTCTTCTATATCATTGGCAAGGATGGGGAATGGACGGTCCTCATGATAATGTTGGACTACATTATCTATAATCCTTTACCACTGGCTATGCAGACCAGGACTGGTGGAACATGCAGTCTAATATCACCTAGAGGGCCACATGTTTCCCATCTCCATGTTAAAGGGAAGCTACCACATGCATGTAACTCTGCCCTGGTGGTGCAGAAACAGGTGCGAATGGATGCATAATACAAAATTAACCAGACATCAGAAACTGTCAAAATTTCAAATGAAGCATTTCTGAAAGGTAATACAGACCAATATTCCTTTGGATTAACCTGCATTCTTTTGCTCTTGGTTGGGAATCGACTTGGTTCAACTGCTTGAATTCAAAACAGTATTTGTTTGTGCCTTTGTCGAACAATGTGCAGTTGAATTCTACCTGATCGTCCTTTGGGTTCATGATGCTTTCGTGCAGCTTTAACGACCTTTGGCCTAAAGGTCCAAGACGATCTTTGAACACAGCAATGCGCCCACTGGAAGAAATGCACGGAGGAGGAATAACAGAAACAGTGATTGAAGACTCACATATTTCTTCCTCTGCTGCAACAACCAACTTGTAGCCAAATTTGTGTAAAAGATCTATAGGTTCTGCTGAAGCAATGATTGAATTGGTTGCTGACGATTTCAGGAATGCTGCAACATATGCTTCTTGGCCAACCAACAGGCAGTCAAATTTTATCCACTGGGATCTAAAGAGATCAATTTTTTTGTGAGTTCTCAATCCCACAGTCTCATTCAAGATCAAAGTCCCTAAACTGTGTAAGCTGCTAGTCACTATTATATCTAGGGAAAGCACAGTATTATTCAATGGACATAAATATTCGTTGGTAAACAGCTGGAGCTGAAGGGAGCTCCTAAGTCCTTCTGAGGTCTGCTTCAAATCAAAGTGAAATACAGGCCACACCACCCTCAGTGAGATAGGCCTTCCAGTCCATTGGGAGTCGGTGCCATTGATGATTTCAGAAGCCATTCTGAACCAGTACTTCCCAGCATTCTTAAAATGAAAACACTCAAAGACAACAGAATCTTGGTATTGGCTATGTGGAAGCTGTTTTTCTGCAACAGTTTGGTTCATGCTTGCATCTATGAGCAAGATCGAGGTATTTCTCAATGTCATATTGCCACCATCATAATTCTGGAAGCCAACTGACACTGTGCCATTGCTCAAAGCTACATGAGTGGGTGGCTCCAAAAGAAGATATTCCACAGCTCCAAGAACTGAAAAGGAATTTGACAAAACCATTAGTAAGCAGAGAGAGAGCTGGGGGAAGGGGAGGAGCAGAGAAGAAGAGAGAAGGGGAGATCTAGATGTTTTTCAAGAAGAAAAATTGCTGCTGAAAAGTGGCCCTCAAACTCATTTGCTACTCACGGTGGCCTTTTTGTCTAGCACTTGTGGGCTGCAATTATAGGAGGCAATGGAGCAGAGAATGGAATATGTTGCTGTCTAGATGTTATTGAACTGAATCTCCCATGGTCCCTTACTGTCGCTTATGATAGCTGGGGTTGATGGGAGCTGTGGTCTTATTCTTATGGCTGTATGATATTCACCAGGGGTGTTGCCCTTGGAATAAGAATTCTGCTCTTTCATGAAATTTTCCTTTGGCCCTTAAATTTCTAGCATTACAGAGAGTGAGACACAGAAAATCATTCACAGCTAGAACTCTTATATTTGCTGTGTTTGCATCCCCTTGATAACTTTGCCTGACTGATTTTTATAGATGCCTATACTCCATTTCTAAATCCTCAGCTTAAGTTCCTACAATGCTAGAAATTTGGGGACTGAAGGCAAATTTCATTTGGGGGGTAGAATTTATCACCCTCATTTCGCCCAGTAAATACACTCCTGTCACTCACTTTTGCTTTGGTACAGAAGTGGGCAATTGTGGTAGGTTTGGGGGTCAAAAATGAAAAAGCAAAACAAAACTTTAAAAATCACATTATTTGAAAAGAGGACAAAGATTGTTTTTGATCAGTAACACAAACAAAAGTGTTCCTTAGCCATTATAAAGCCTGTTGAAGACAAGACCATCGAGAAAATTAAAAAGGCTCAGGACAAAAATCCTGTTGGATAACCTCCTGTAAAAATGTTCCCACGTCTGTGAGTGATTCATTACCTCCTTCTGAAATGATTCATCAGCAGGGGCAGCAAACTGGGTAAGGGGCTACCAAAAAGCTCAGGAAACTATTGGGGGCCCTGCCTTTATAGTGTATAAACCACCCCTCCCTTCCAAGTGACCCACTACTCAGTATTTTTTAAGGAAAACTGAAAGGAAAAGGGGGGGAGGGTGTTGCTGTTTGAAGCATAAGTCTTTAAAATACCACCCAAGTTGAACAAACAAGATAAATTAACCAGGATGCCCCTTGATGTCTCCTTTCATGGTATGGCTTATGAATATTTCATTGAGCATATGTACCACAGAAAGACAGAAGGAAGGGGAAAAAATGAGAGGGGGGTGAATTAGACAACAGTTGGAACTTCAGCTCCCAAACCCTCTCTTCACCGCTGACCCCTCCACACACGAAAAGAAGATCCTCCAAAGCCATCCCTTGTGGTGACCTGTTGAGATTTGTTCTGTAGTCTGTGATTCAGTAAGTAAACTCTAGCTTTTGTAATTGACTGGGAATAGGTCTTCCCCCTCCGCCTCCCAAGCTACATGTTGTTTTGCTTGTGGGGTGGATGGAAAAGGGAGGAGGAGGAGGAACTGATCCTGCTTTACACATTGGCGCTGTCTAGAAGTTTACCTGTTCTCCCATGCTCGTGCTGTATGTATTTGTGGGAACTGCAACAAATCATCACAGCCAGGACTGATCCTGCTCAGAGCTCCAGATAATCAGCCATGCCTTTTTCCAGGATGTTCCGCCTTATCCCCACTTCCATTGGCTTTCCCTCCTCCCCACCTCCCAGTCCACCAGTATTCCATGAACACTAATCTCATTCAATTTTCGGTGGACTATGTTGAAGTCATCTTCTCCTCGAACCAGACTATTTTTCTCAAGAGGGTTTTTTTTTTTTTTTTGGTACTTCTGCAAACCTTGGAGTTTTCCTCCACACTGCCGATGCCACTATGGTGCCATTTTAGCTTCATAAAGATTCTTATCCTGAGAATGAGTATGTTGTGAGGTTGTAGGATTAAGGATCATGAAGAAGATGTTGGTCTCTCTGAACAAGGAAAACTGATCTTATTATGCTTGTAACCCTTAGCATTTTCTATTGCTTGGGATAATGGGGAATCCTGCGAATCAGGAAAGCCACAACAAAGGCAAAGTTGGGCTCTTGCAGCTATGGATCTTTAGTATGCAGCAAAAAAATTTTTAACAGGAGGTGCAAGGGGCTGCTTTCAGTGAAAGCAGCCCAAATTAAAACATTAAAATGTACAAAATTTAAACCACAGGTCTTCTACTGTCAGTGCCACTATGCACATTAGATGACAACACCACAACCTCAAGCACAGAACAAATGTGGCAGGGCTCTTTTACTAAATGTTCCAAGTACTTCATATAAATTATCTCAGCAACATGGAGAATGCTCTTAAAAATTAGGGCAGGAGAAGCCCTATATTACATATTATAGACATGAGTCCTGGAGAGTTGACTTCTAACCACCAATAAAGGGCCCACTGCCAACCATCTTGATTATCTAACTTCATCAAGATCATTCTGGTTCTAAGAAACATCACTGGGAGCATTGTTTATAGCAGAGGTGAGCAAAGTTCTTCCTCTGTGGACCATAATTCTTCTGAAGGAAAGAAGAGGTTGCATTGACTCTCTTGGAATCTCCCAGGAATGGGAATTCACACTTCGAACAGTTTGCAATCCCCTTGCACTTTTTAACATAAAGAATATCCATTCTTTTCAAAATCATAAATGGTTTGGTTTCACTTCCAGGGTCTTGAGGACATTTTTGGCAACCTATGCAGCCTCTATAAGGTCCCATTGCGGATTATTTCTCTCTGGATCTATTGTAGTTGGCCATTCTTTTACTGGACATACAGAGTCCTTGATTCTGTCTCTTGGTTATCAATATTTGGATTCAGTCCCCACTCACATACGCACACCAAGCCACCAATTAATATCTACACATTTCAAAATTGCCTGATGAAATATCTCCATCTACTTCTATCACATACTCACCATAATCACAGAGTACAACTAGCAAGAGATTTGAAAAATCTCTCACCATCTGTTTCATTCTGATCGGAAGGGGTCCCAACTCCTTCTATTCCTCATATCCCATTCCAAGTCCAAAGTTGTTCTATTATTTCAAGAATCCCTAGAAATGAAGAGGAACAGAACAGTTCTAGTCACTTTTTAAATTTACCTCACAATTAGCTGACAGTATCCTGAAGTTTATTCTGACAAATATTTTTCTCTCCTTTACTAGATATTCATAGGAGTTATCTGCCTTCAAGTTGACTCTGACTTATGGCAACCCTATGAGAGGGTTTTCATCACAAGAATTATTCAAAGGAGAATTGTCATTACCTTCCTATATGGCTGACAGAGTGGGTTTCCATGCCTGAGCAGGGATTTGAACCCAGGTCTTCCTGATTCCTAGTCCAACACTCAAACCACCACATCATGATGACATTTTTACTACATATAACCAGCAAGAATCGTTAACACCTCTGATTTCATCCCATTTTGATAACAGTTGGTTTCACTTAATCTTATATAAAACGTGTTTCTGTGAATATACACAGACTTGCAATTTGCAGTCTTGCTTACTTGTGCAAAAATGTTATAAATGGGGCCTTCTGTCAGAATTCGCTCATTTCTAATTACATCACAGCTGGGCCTTTCAAAAGGAAGTATCTATTGGTGTAGCAGTTTAATTGTCAAGTATTCATTCCAGCCTACAAACATAGGAAGATGTCTTCTATTGAGTCAGACCATTGGCCCATTTGGCTCAGTACTAGCTACTCTGACTGCCAGCAACTCTTCAGGGTTTCAGTCACGATTCTTTCTTAGTCCTACCTGAAGACCCCTGGGACTCCCTGGTGGTCTCCCACTCAAGGACTAACCAGGCCTGACTCTGCTTAGCTTCTGAAGTTAGGAGTGTTCAGAGTGGATTGTGCTGAAGGATTGTGAGAGATGTGGTTTGACAACATTTGACAACATACTCTCTGTTTCTGCAGTGATTGCTCCCAGGGTAAGCAAGGCACTGACTGCTCAGTGTTGCAGAGATGCTAACTAGGCCTGATCTATTTAGCTTCCTAAATCAGACAAAACTGGGTATATTCAAGGTGGTATCCTGGTATACATGGCCCTAACCATTTAGCAGCTTGGAGCAACTGCCTCAGGCAGCAGTTGCTGGGAGTCAGTGGTAGAGTGACCTTCCAAATGTTTCTACTGAACTGCTTGGGAAGTCTCACCTTTTGGAGGACAGTTACACGTGTTATGTAGTCTGACCCGCACATCCTAAATTATTCTGCTGCCCTCAGATGTAGTGGAGGGCATTATCCCATCACCACTGCTATTGTGCCAGGCTGCCAGGCTGGTTAGCATCTCTCCATACAGTGGTGAGGACACTGGCTTGTTCTTTGGCTCAGACAACAAAATATCTTTGAGCAAGCCTTGTGTTTGTGTGTAGGAAGAGAAACACACGACAAAGGGCAGTTTTCCTAAGCAGAAACATGTATGTTCAACTGATGAGCTAAACATTAAAATGAAGCAAGGAACTGAGGAGGGGAATGACAAGAGGGAATTGCTGGTCTGAACTGACTGCTTCAGAGGTGTATGTCTGTGCAGGACATGTGTATGACAACAGTGTACATGTTTATGACATCTCTTTGTTTCTGGAATTAGTTCGAAATTTTATGCACACTTACATAGGGATGAGTCCCTTATGGATTGTCTAGTGTTTTCTGGCAAAATGGAAACCACTAGTGGAAAGATTCACTCTCCTAATTGCAGCCCTCCAAATCTGCTTCTGAAAGTTGGGGACTCTCCAGAGAAGATCTGAGGGAGGGGGAACATGGCTACAAGTGTAGCTCACCAACTGGAGATAGCCGGACTTGCTTGCCTCACTGCCACATCACCTTCTACTCCCTAACAATAGACTGTCATAAAATAGTTTCTGGTTACAGGAGTATAATGTTGTTGCACTATGAACCTAATACCACATTGGGTGATGTGGGGCTGTGGTACACTGTGTTCTGGAACAGGAAGCTTTTGTTCAAGATATGGGAAATCACTATTCAAGATACGAGAAATCGCTCCTAACGTTCTCCTCTCATGGAAGCATGTGTGTGAAAATAATTTTGCTACAGAACATTATCTGTGAGTGTTACGGAAAAGTGCTAGAGAATTTGACAGTTGTATTTTTAGCATACTTTTTGGAATGAAGGGACACACTATTTCAGCAGGGAACAAAGAAAAAAAAGTACAAATCTTGGAGCCACTAAATGCACTACACTCCTAAAAAAAAAACTTGATTTTTTTCTGGGCTGTGCTAGCAGTATAAACTCCCAGAAATCAGCAGGAGCTACTGAGGAAGGCAGGGCCTGTCCATTGTCTCAAAAGGGAAGTACAAGGGACACAGAAGAAAGCAAAACAAGTCATAAAGTGCCTGCCTCTCTAACTGTGTTGGGAAAAAATCAAATGTGACTGCTTTGTGGGGAGTGCTTGACTATATATAGGATGACATTACACAGAGAATCAGACCCATCCATAAGAATACTATCAAAATGTATAACATGGTCCATACAAATGACCACGGTGGTACTGGCATGTATAAAGTGCTGGAATAAATATGCACACACACACCCCAACCCACAGTAGTGTATTCAAGGTTATCTGTCTCCAGGACTGGCTCAATGCTGTATTGTGCTTGGGTTGATAAATGAGAGTGTGAGTTGGGCTTTGGATTACCAACTTATTTAAGTCTCAGTGCCCTATGGATATTTTGTCTTTCCATTGTCATGGATGCTTCAATTGGTGAACTGCAGTGTTGTCAAACAATTTTTGGATAGAATATTATTTTACCACATCTCATAGAGGACAGTCATACTGCAGTGTGCATTTGGAATGGCCCAAAGCTGATTTTGTGGACCAGACCTAAACAAAACCTTTCTCAGAACAAAACTACACCTTTTACTCATATAAAGAAATGAAAATAAGTGAGTGGCAACTAGGAACCAAGCTATACTTTACTTGCTGGGAATGAAAAAAAAATGCTACAAGTTGTTTGGTCTGGGTTTCTTCCCAGGTCCTCGCTCTGTATTTGATTCAGTGGCACAGATGTATCCTAAATAATCATTCAGGATCTGTACGGAAAATAAGGTATCTGTAGTAACAAAAAGCAATAGCAGTGGGATAATTGAGGAAAGTTGCACACAATGGAGGTATTCATCTGAACACCTTTCTAATATCCCATGTCTGAGGCAGGGTAATTGGACAATAAAAGCCTCATTTGGGAACAGCTCCCATGCCAGTGGTCTGGAATATACTGCTTCCAGGGGAATCACAGCTAAGTAGTCCAGAAGAGGCTAATGGCAGTTGGGGGCCCTGATGTCCACATGCTGGCAGATCTGCTGCAGGGTTTAGTCCCAACTTTAAAGCAGCTCTCCAACTTGCTGAACCCTGTCTCCAAACAAGTCCAGCATCTTGGACAGCTCCTTTGAAGTTCAAACTAAAACCCAGAGTAGATTTACTGCCTAATGGACATGGGAGCCTCCAGCCACCACTGCAAAAAGCAGATGTGGATACTCCCAATCCCATTCCATTTAAGCTCAGAAAATACAAGATAGGTTAAATGGATAGGTTTCTGGTTCTTGTGGTAGTCAAGATGAGCTTCTAAAACGCATGGGAAACACCTGCGCATGAAATTCCCAACACGTAATAAAGGCTCAGAAGGACTGCTAATGGTCAGGAGGCAGGGTTTCAGTGCTCGACCACAATAATTTCTCTCCCCACATGGCTAGCAGTGGCAGAATATGAAAACAGAGGAAATGATGGGAATGGATTTGCTTAGTAGAATGTATATAGGTTGCAGAATTCAAACTTTTATTTTTGTACAGAGCTTTTTGCATGCTTAGGGCTCTTCTTTCTGTACAGAACTTTGGAACACCAAAAATCATACCCCCTTCCACACACACCTGCAATGGTACTGGAAGGGTGATATTACAACCATCTGCTCTCAAGTGGTTGCAATATGACCAACTATGCGAGAACAGACCAGCGAACTTTGAAGTATAATCAAATTAAGGAGGCAGAAATCACAACATCAGGGGTCTTTAATGCAAATTAATTCTTTTTTTTCCTTTTTTTTTTTTTTGAGCCCCTCTCTCTGGAAATCCTTCCCTAGAGAAATTCACCTTATGCTTTCACCAGTGCGTTTTTGGCACCAGGCAGTATTTTTCTATTCCCTCTTTGAACATCTCACTACTACTAATGTCATTTAAAAATAGACACTGACACTTTCGTTTATGGTGACTGGGATGCGTTTTCTCCTTTTTAGGTCCTTTTGTTTTCTGTGAACTGGTTATTTTCTCTATTCTGGCCTTAATTATCTATTATCCGATTTTTTAAAAAAAAAAGTGCACAGAGCGATTGTGTTTTATAGATTCAATATCGTAATTATTCTAAATGCTTCCCTTACACATTGCCCAGAAAATTCAAGTTACTGGGCAACCAATCAATCAATCAGAAAAGGCAGAAAAGAAAGTGTTGACTAAGGCAAGTAAGAACCTGGTGATCATTTTAGAAAATAGGTGTTTTTTTTTTAAAAAAAACTGTTTTAAACACACATTATCAAATACATCGAACTGATCAGCTTAACAACTGCGCTGTGAAGAGAGGTACAATTAAAATATCAACACTTTCCCACAATGCTTGCAAAACAGAGTCTCAAAACCACCCGTACTTTCAGCAGTCACGAAAGCAGAATTAACCATACAATCTTGAGGATCAAAAATGACTCCCAGGCCATTTCCGCACTACAGTTTTAAAGTGCTGCTATTCCACTATCAACCTCCTATGGCATTCTGGGGTTTGTAGTTTAGGGAAGGGAACTTCCAATTCTAAGCCAAAGAGCTCTTTGATCTCAGTAAACTACAAACCCCAGAATTCCACAGGACATTGAAAGTGGAATAGCAGCAGTTTAACACTGCAGTGCAGAAATGGCCCCAATGTGTTTAAGAGACCATGGCCCTTTCCGCATGACACTCTTATAGCGCGATTATTCCACTTTCAACCTCCCAGGGAATCCTGGGGTTTTCAGCTTCGGGAGGGGCCGGCCGGCCCCTCCCGAAGCTGCAAACCCCAGGATTCCCTGGGAGGTTGAAAGTGGAATAATCGCGCTATAAGAGTGTCATGCGGAAAAATCCCAATAAGTAGGTTTAACATTTCATCGTAGAAATTGGTTGCTGCGCCTTATGGTGAAGCACCTAAAAGTATACCGCAAAATAAAATAAAATCAGTTTTGAATACAGGCACCCCCATCCCTCCCGTTTTTGATTCCCAGTATTTGGAAATAATTTAGTCTTAACTCAGTTTATACTCACTCAGTTCCAAACGATATTTTCTCCTTTTATGAGAGCCCAGGAAGGACAACCGAGAGGACGCGTGGAGAGGGCAGGAACCCTCCGTCCCAAAGGGCTCCCTTCCTTTTCCAAGCGCTCGGCTGCGGGAACTGCCCACCGGGACCGCAAGCCGTCCGAGCCCAAACTTTATTCGCGACGGGGCGCGGGTTCTACGGGGCCGCCTCGGTTGGCAAGGTGTCTTCGGACCCTGGCAGCTGAGGCGAGGTCCTAAACCCAGGGAGCGGCGTCAGGTGAAGGACTGTGGCAAGAGGAGCGGCGGCAGCTCCCGCCAACGCGCCTTCGACGGCTGCTCCGCGCTTCGGGGGCGCATGTCGGGGTGGGAGGCTTTTCCCTCAGTCCCAGGCTGGAGAGCCGCGAGGGGCCGGCGCGCTCCCTGAGGCACCAGCTCCCGGCGGGCTGAAGCGGTCTCTCCGTCGCTCTCGGAGCGTCTCCCGAGCCGGGCGTGGCGCCGAGGAGCGGCCGGGAAGAGCAGCCCCCTCGTCGGGCCCGCCCTTTTGGAAAGCGCCGGCGCAGCCGCCCGTCTCGGGCTTGGGAAAGCGCGCGTCCGGCCGGCCCGCCAGATGCCCTCTGGAACCCAAGCGGCTTCCAGAGTGCCAAGGTTGTCGCTCCTCCCCGCGTCGGAGGAGAAAAAGTCTCTCTCTGCGCCACGGAGGACGCCAGTCGCCCGGGCAAGCGGGACGGCTGCTTTGGCACCGCAAGGGGCTGGGGACGGTAGTTGCGCCTTTGGGAAGAGATTGGCACATTCCCTCAGGGAGGAGGCTGAGCACCCTCCTTCGCCTCCTTGATGAAAGGGTCCGTACATACAGGAGGGTACTTATGGCAGGTTTAAACACACAGGGAGAATCTTGGGCTGTTTCCGGACTACACTGTTATAGTGCTATTATTCCACTTTCAACCTCCTGTGGAATCCTGGGGTTTGCAGTTTAGGGAGGGGCCTTTAGTTTTCCCAGCGGGAGAGCTCTTGGGCCTCAGGAAACTACACACCCCAGGATTCCACAGGAGATTGAAAGTGGAATGATAGCACTAAAACACTGTACTGCCTAAAGGCCCTAGGTCGTGGTTCTCAACCTTCCTAATGCCGTGACCCTTTAATACAGTTCCTCATATTGTGGTGACCCCCAACCATAAAATTATTTATTTATTATTTACAATGCCTCCCCCCCAGCAAAGGCCGCCTCGTCGGCCAGGAATGGAGGGGGCAGGGAGGGAAAGAGGAGCAGCGCATCACCCCGGGAAAACATTCCGAGAACCCCCCCCAGACTCTGCTTCTGCTTCGCTCTCGTTTCCGCTGGGGGGGCAGTGTGGGGAAAGCTTCCAGAGTGTCGACCCTGGCCAGGGGGAGGAATCCCAGCGCCTTTGTCTTTTGCGCTGGGTGCAGCTCGCCCCCCCGGAAAAGCGCCGCCTTGCACCCCCCAGCCCTTCCGCAGCACCCCCCTCTGTGGTGAGTGGGGCGGGGGCCGTGGCAAGGAGGGGGCCTGCCCCCCATGCTGCTGCCGCTCCCCCCCCAAGCTGGCCCGTCAGACGGGAGGTTCTCCCGGTAGCGGAGAAGGGGAGCGATTCCAGTCCCTTCTGAACAAGGGGCAGGAGGACGTGAGCACATGACTTGCGCTTGCGCACCACCACTCCTGCTGTGGCCGCATGCGCTCCCGCCAAAGGGGGCAGGAGGACGAGAGCGCATGGCTCACGCTTGCGCACCACCACCGAGGAGGGAATGGAGCCTAAGAACATCGGAAATACGTATTTTCCAATGGTCTTAGGCGACCCCTGTGAAAGGGTCATTCGACCCCCAAAGGGGTTGCAACCCACAGGTTGAGAACCGCTGCCCTAGGTGGTAGAAGATGAAGTGAGACTTTGTTGTCTTCCGTTGCCCCGTGGGCTTTTTAGCACTTCAGACGGCTGTCCTGTAGACAGGATGCACAAGTGAGGCCCCTGTAGATGCTACTGGGCTATGGATTCCAACATTCGTCAGTATTGTCTATGCTGGCAGCTAGGGCTAAGGCAAGATGCAGTCCAGCCACATCTGGAGAACAGCACTTTCCCCGCCCATGCTTACATTTACCTGGGTCGAAGCCAGACTGAAGGGGACAGAGTAGTGCAGCGATTTGGGCTCTGGATTAGATTGTGGAAACTAGAATTTGAATCCCAACTGAGCCATGGAAGCCCACCGGGTGACCCTGGGCAAGTCATACACTCTCAGCCTCAGAAACTCCTTGACAGGTTTGCCTTAGGGTTGCCATAAGTTAGAAATGACTTGAAGGCAGAGCAACAAACCAGACTGAACACAATAGGACTTGCATCTCCCTATCTATGTGTAGGATTGTGCCAAGGCTAGTAATTCCTTTTCATTTATATCAAATCCCTTCCTCCACATTCTTTCACAGTATGCTTAGGAGACACAACACCATAATCATACTGTTTCTCTGTCCTTAAGGGAAGCTAAAGGGAATCAAGGTTTTGGTGTCTCACTTGTTATTTTATTGGTATGGCCTTTTTTTTTAAATTCACAAATTATATTTGAAGGATAATTCTGCTTCTCCAAAAATGATTGAAAATAACAGATGCCACCACTACCAGGGTAGGACAGAACAATTATTAAACTACTTTAGGAGCTACTCCAGATAATGATTTAGAAAAGCAGCCGAACTTTATTTAAAAGTGCAAGCCAACAGGATTTCTTAAAACTTGGGGTATTGTGAAGCAAGGGTTACAAGTTGCCTATAGACTTGAACTGTGGACTTACACTACAGATATACAAGGCATAAATCTTCCATTTAATGCTTAAACATAGTTTTGTGAGGAGGCTAGAGCTTTCCTAATAGATTTTGAATACTCTCAAACTCAGAATTACTACTGTTTCTTGAAGGAAACAGTGATGCACACACACCATTCACAAATATGTAAGAAAACTTTCATATTTGACAAGGAATGTTATGTCAGAATTTTCTTCCTTTTTGAAAAAGGGACATCTGTTTTCTCTTTGCAGTTCAGTTCTTGGGCTATGCAGAGACCATTGATGGAGGCACTGTCAAAGGGGAAACACGGACAGCCTAGGATTCTGGTGAATGAACACTACCTGTTATTTCCTAAACAGTAAGAACAACAAAAGAAAGAAATTAGCATGACTAAACAATGCAATACCTAAATCTATCAGGCATTTTACTTGAATATATGGTACAGTCTCCTAACTAGTAAAAAGGGATGGTGGTGGTGAAGAGCCCTCAAGCTCAGTGGTCTCATGTGGGGAGGATACATAATCTGTGCCCAAGCCTTAGCATAGACTAGGAATACTAGAGCTCATGTTACTTTGAAAAAGTAATTTGTTACGCATTTCATTACAGAGGTCCTCCCCCCGGGGAATTCATAATAAATTTTTACACCTCGTTGAACAAATCATTACTTGAAAAAAAAAAACATTTAGAATTGTGAGAGAATGATACAACCCTTGAAAAATTCTCCTCAAGTGCATGGCAGACTTAGATATCAAATTGTTGAGTCATGCTAGTTTCTTCTAAAATTAACTTAAAATCTAACTTTAAAAGTAATTAGAATTAATTAGTGATTTTAGACACACGTGGGCGAGTTGTTCCCATTGGTTAAGTTACTTTCGAAATGTGAGTGAATTCTACCCTTCCCGAGCCAGAAATGTCTTAGAAGAAAAGATAATGCAAGCTGCGGCTTACTGCTGTGACAGCTGTGTTCCTTTTCTTTCACATTTATTCAGCTGGTTTTCTTCTTCTTAAAAGAAAAATCTAGTAGCAAGGACATTAAGAGATTGAGAGGTTGGTACTTATGGTTGAATATTCATTCTTGGATGGACGGAAGAGAAATTTTGGGCTTGGAGATTCCTGCTATATATGCTACCATGCAACGAATGTAGCGGATTGCTCCTCTGTGCCATCCAGAGAATTGTTTGTGCAGTTGACAAGGTCTCACCATATATATTTTAGCAGATTACTTGTATCTTCTCAATTAACAGTGATAATGCTTATTTTATCTTCATGAAATGGGGACAACCACATTGCAGATGAGCAAGACTTTGTTCAGAACAAGCAGTTCATCAACATCCCCTTATAACATGGCTGATTAGTCCAAACATGTTTATTTGGGTCCACAGGAATATTCTGAAATGGTCTGACTAGTAGTACCAGAAGCATATTCCAAATTCTTTGCTACAAAAACATCCCAGGAATGTGCATGCTTTACAATGGAAAACAAGAAAGTAGAAAACTAGAAGATAAATATGCATTGGAACTACAATTGCTCCATGCAATGAAAAACATACAATGAACATTAATATTCCTTTGAAAGGGGTGCCATGGGGAAGTAACCACTCTAGTTTAGCCTTCCATACTATATTATTTAATGCAATTGAAACGTCTGTTGTACATTCACATATCCATGCAGTAAACAAAGGGCCTTTTCTGCACTACATTGTTATAGTGCTTTCAACTTCTACTTTCAACATCCTATGGAATCCTGGGGCTTGCAATTTAAGGAGGGGCATTTAGAATTCTCAGCCAGAGAGCCTTTTGGCCTCAGTAAAGTACAAACTCCAGAATTCCATAGGATGTTCAAAGTGGAATAATAGCACTAGAATAGCGTAGTGTGGAAAGGCTCACAGACACTGTGTTTGCATTTGATTTTGTTTTTGTTAGGTAAAACTTCTAAATAACATTAGCATTAAAACTCGAACTCTATTACCACAAAAAGGGCATCCTGTTATCTTTAAGATCCTGCTCCTGGGTTCAGTGAATGCTCCAGAAGTAATTGATTTTGCAGTGATTCTGTGGGCATTGTTAAAAATATGAGTGGAAAAAGAGAAGGAACCAAGTAAGAACAAGGACCAAGCCCTATCAATGGGGCACACACCTAAGCTGGAGTGGGCAAAATGACCCCCACTAGAACCCTAAAGGGCTGCTCTCCTCATTTCCATCCCTATGCCCGTTGTGAAATAAATAATATTTATTTATATATTTATTTATTGGCCTCAAAGTAGCAAATACCAACCCTAAGCCTGGGGTATGGGTTTGCTGTTAGCCATTTTGCTGCATTTTCAGTCATGTGGTGTCTTAAAAAAGATGAGGGCCCCCAAACATGGCAACAGTGGTCAATAGTACTCCTCTCACAAATTGACGTTTCATGTTGAAATAGTTTGTGTCTCATGTTTAAATATAGAAATCAACACAGTAGTAAGCTACACTAAATACGTGGTCAGATGAATGACTACTTTAATAGAATGATGAAAACAAGTCCATTGTACTATTTAAAAGAGCAGATGGCAGAATGCTCTCCTTTACAGCTATGCAAAAGAGAAGACAAAAATAGCATCAACATGACGCTGAGAATCAAAGAATGGAAGGAAGGAAGGAAGGAAGGAAATCTGAGTTCACAATCCTTCTTGTCTTAACGTTCAGCACAAAGCAATACATAATCTCTACATTTTTCATTATCCAGATTAATCCTCCCTTTTGGAGGTGGTTTACAGGCCAATGCACATGCTATAGTTTTGTTCTTAAAATGTGGGGTCTTTCTGAGGAAATTATGCAGTGGCAATGGAAAGAGCAGGCACATTAGTTTAAGTTACACTGATATCAATGACTTGGTAAATCACTTATTTAGGGTTGCAGATACAAAATTCATACTTAGAAAAAATAGTGTTGAAAAAAATATAGTAAGCAAACAGTGTTGTACTCTGTTTGTCTTTGCAAGCAGGCCACAGTAACACCCTCTCCTTTTATGGATCACTTCCCTTCCTATATAAGAAAAAACAGATTCAAGCAGCAGGTTGTATAGAATATCTAGACCCATTTGCTCACAAGACCCGAGCATGATTTCCAGGTTAGGGTACTTCCCACTGTTGGGAATATTTGTGTGTCATTTTGGCTGACATAAGCCATTACATCAACTGTGTAATTGTGCACTACTGACACTTTTTCATCCAAGCTATACATGGCATACACATCTGGAATGGAGGAACAAGTGTGCTGTTAACTTTGTGTAAGAAATAGATTTGGATAGAATCGCAAGCCTTCTACAGAATCATCTCTGCACAGCTGGCCCATCTTTTCAGCTAGAAGCAGCCTAGAGAAAGAGGAAGACAATACTTGTATTATTTCAGTCAAGGTCCAGGGTATTAAAAATAGGAGTAGAATTTATTATTACTTACCTTTCTTTGGCTAAAAGTACAGACATTCCCACAAGCTTTGCAAACTCCTCCGCTGTAAGAGATCCCTTCTCAGACACCTGTCAGACAAAGCATAGTTCAGTAAATATTCTACCCCGTAACTCAGTACTGGCCTTATTAGTTTTCTCCTGCATTAACGGATGTTCAGTTTCATCAGCTCACTTTCAACATAAACGATTAGGATTTTTTTTTAATTAGAGAGTATAAAGAGACAAAAGGAAAAACAAATACAATTCATAATCAATATGGACTTACTATAATATTCTTACTGCACTGACAGTTTATCTTATTTAAATTACAATCAATCAGCCCTAAAACTAAATGTGGACCTCACACACACTGATTATACTTAGGCTACAATTCTGTATACAGATGCCTGAGCATAAGCCCTAATTAATACAATAGGACTTATTTCTCAGTAGAGATATACAGAACTGCAGTGTTTAATCCATCATTCACAGAAACAACTTTCCCCCACTAAATCAGTAATAGTTCCGTTGTTAAGACATTCCTTAGATTCAAGATCAAGGAAATATGTTCAGTTTAATAGCTGTATGTACTTGTATATTCTCCCCTGTAAAACCTTTAATTAAACTGGAACTGATCTTTATCTGACTAAATCATATGCTTGGATTTTTAATTTAGGCTCTGCTAGATAAAGAAACTGTGGATTCCTATAGATGAATATTCAAAATAATTTCCACTCAGTTCCATAGGACCTACATCCAGGTAGGTAGGTAGGAATATGATGTCAGTTTAAGACTGAAGTCTACTTATGGTGAGGCTGGAAGAAGTAGAAGATAGTCACAGGAAATAAAGCTCACCTTCCTACTCTAAAGCAGGATTTTTACAATTCACTGACAGTTAATCATGCAACCAAACTATAGATATGTACCGAGGCTCCCTGACTTTACATGTTATAGAAACTGAATTTGTGTATGGCATGCAGTAACTATGGTCCGGGAGACATATAGGTCAAAAGTACTTTTTTTTTTTTTAAACCGCCTCTGTGTAAACCAAGAGCCCATGCTGCAGGGATCCAGGGACAGCTGTGTTTCCTAGATGTCTATGTGCCTTCAAGTTGCCTGTCAACTTATAGCAACCTATGAATTTCATATAGTTTTTTAAAGGCAAGGAATACTGTACTACATGGTTTTGCCAGTTCCTTCCTCTGAAATATAACCCACAGCACCTAGTATTCATTGATGGTCTCCTATCCGAGTACTAACCAGAGTGGTTGCAAAGACATGTATGGCTCTTACATATTGTAAGGAGTAGTTTGTGTGCTTTTGAAATACAGGCCATGAATCTGATAAAATGACATAACGAATAGAGTGTTGGGATTTGGCTTAAAGAAACCTAGATTCAGATCCAGACATAGCCATGATACCCCGCTCATACCTTTCAGGATGTCACTTTTGGTCTCTATCAGCCTAACCTATTTCCCAGGGTTGTAGCAAGGTGAAAAAAAATGGGATAACCTCACATACAACCTGAGATCTTGGAAGAAAAGAAAGGATACAAATGGGATACTAAAGTAATCAGCCTTCTTTGCATGTGAAGAAGCTGCCACTTTTTCCAAATATACATCCAATGAGTTCAGCATCCCCCCCTCGCCCCCACAATCCAGTAACAGGAAACCCTTTGAAGCAAGGCCTGTAGCCCTAACCTCTGGGTCACATACCAGGCTTTTCCTGTTTTCCAAGTATTTAATGAGAATTTAAGAAACACTGGGCTTTTAAAAACAAAGAACAAAATACTAAGGTATAAGAAGAACTGCTTGAGCATTTTTGAAATTAGGTTAAGAGGTTTTGGAAAGACTCAGAAAGCTTTCAAAACCATTTCTTCTCAAAATGAACTAGTTTAGGTGGGAACAAGCAGCAAAAGTACTGAAAAAATTATTCATCTTTAGTTGTACGAACAAGTTTCAATAAAGGTCATAAATGAAAATATTTTGCAGGAAATCTATATTGGCTGTAGCAGGACATGCTGAGCACAAAGCTGGTAGATTAGGGCTTTCAAAACAGGTGTGTCATATCCCCAGGGCTGAGAGAGACCCCCTCACAGTGGGCAGCACTTTTGTAGGGGCTCCTCGGGGACTTCCCGGCTTCTCCAACTGCCACCTCTGCCACTTCCTGCTAAGAATTTACCTGTACTTAGGTCTAACTTTTGAAATGACTGCAATGGTCCCTCCATTCCTTGACGGATGAGAGGCGCCAAAGGGCCTGATCCCTCCCTCCCCACTTCCTTCCTTCCTTCCCTCAACTCTGGGGAGGCCCTGATCTGGCTCGCTACTTTCCCCATCCCTGTCCATGGGGAAGCCCGAGGAAGATGCGGTGGCAAAACATGGAAGCTTAAAAATGCTTGATGACGAAAAGTAAGTAAGTTTATCTAATATTCCACCAAATATTGAAAAGCTGGGTTCATCCTGTCAACCTCATACATCTCATTAAAATGGTAAGTAATTATTGGTTTTATTCTATTTTTTTAAATTCTTGCACATATTTATATATTTTTACTCATAAATGACAACTATTGTGGAAATGTATGTTATTATTTATAAATCATATATTTTTAAAAATATATGAAAGGTTTTCATGAGATATGTTGTGTCCCTGTACATTTTGTTATTACCATTTATCTATGTGTCTGTATCTCTTATAAGGGGTTAGTTTAGTTTAACCTCCTGTTTGCTAGTGAAACTGAATTACTGTGTCGCAAAATGATGCATATCTAAAAAAGCATGTCACCAGCATGAAAAGTTTGGAAAGCTCTGTGGTAGACTTTTATTCTTCTAGTACAGTGGTTCTCAGCCTCTGGCTGTCTAGTTGTTTGGGATTTCAGTTTCAGGGGTCTTTGACCACTGGCTGGGGCTTCTGGTCAGTGAAATCCAAAACATTTGTGAAGGACCAAAATTTGAGAACCACTGTCCTGGCCGGTTCAAATCTCTGAGCCTCAATGGATGCATAATAGCAAAAGTGGATCCGGGATCTCCCAAAAGGAAGCTGTCTACACATCAACAAAAAACACTCTTTCTCTTAACTGATTGCTGAAGAAAACAAAGTCCTACTTACTGTTTCTAAAGCAGAAGCCACCATTTCCTCTTCATTGTGAGACTGGAGCTCCATCACCATAACTCCACTGTCAAATATACGCAGCCTTAACTCAAAAAAGGGAGAAAAAGAAATACAAATCAGAACCAAAATCTTGTACCCAAAAAACTACTTGATTAGCTCAGACATGAAACTCCCAAGAGAAGGAAAAGTGATATTCACTTTTCCAAATTCCCCAGACTACTGTTTATAGGGGGGAAAGAGATGAATTGCCTCTCATGGAAACTTCCAGGAGCAGCCATTTTAAATAAATTGCAGCCCCAAAACCAGAAATAGATTTTGGGCTTTGTAGGGTTTTCTTTTGGTTTTTATATTTTTGGCAGTTTGAAAGGCCTAAGAGGCAGGAAACTGGCCCAGGACCAAATGCAGTTGCCCTCACCACTTTAATCCAACTTTCTTCTTCGTTCTTCATTGTCTCTTTAGGGATGCCAGGACACAATGCTGCAGAACGCCAACATTCTCAACTGTCAAGATTACCTATCCGAGACTATAACAGAGCAGGAAAACTATTGCCCTCCATATGTTAGACTTTTTGTCCCATAACCCCTAACTGTTGACTATACTGGCTAGGTTTGATGGGAGTGGAAGTCGAATATCTGGAGAAATAAACAGTTGCCCATCCGTGGCCTATGAAGAGCAGAGTGGGGCCTAACTATTGTGTTTGATTGCTGCTTGATTAATATCCACAATCTCATGCTGGCTAGGAATGATTAGAGATGCAGCCCAACATATCTGTAGGTCTCTAGGCTGAGGAAGGTTGATAAATGCTTCTATAACTGATGTAAAGTCGAAGGCTTTCACGGACGGAATCCATAGGTTGTTGTGGGTTTTCCGGGCTTTGAGGCCATGTTCTATTACAACCTCCTGTCCAGCTGTTTTCAGCATTCATCATGGCGCTACCTTTCTGCAGTGGTGGGGCTGTGTGCTCCTGCGAGGCATGCTGATTGGCAGGGTCTCCCATGTCAGACAGGCTTTTGCTGAGGAGCCAGACTAAATGTGCCAAACAGGTACAGGGCAGCAGCAGTAGTGTGGGGGTGACACTGGTGGAAGATCTCTCTGAAACAATGGTAATGGCACCATAGCTTATGCTTGTTAGTACTGCTCAGAAGGCAGCAATGGTAAACTACTCCTGAAGCCTTGATAACCCTACAATAAGACAATCCAAAATGAAACAAGAGATAGTGCCAGAAGATGAGATTCCCAGGCCAGATGGCACTCAATGCGCTACTGGGGCAAAGGACAACTACTTTTTAATGAGTGAGTTAGTGATGGCCATACAATGAAAGAAGAAAAACTTGAACCCATAACTTTCAAAAATGCAGGAATATGCTAAGTGACTTGACAACTATAGTTCATATATATCTTCAGAAACATTTCTAAAAAGCAGTTTTGTAAATAGGACACAAATGAACCCTTAAGTGGCAATTTACCACTTAGCAGCAAAAACATACATGTGGCTGGTTGCTCTTTGTCAATTCCCAGTTCTAGATGCTTTCTTTCCACACTTTGGTTCTCCTAATCTTAACAAAGTCCAACAGGGGTAGGGGTGGTGAATTTAAACCCACAGGTCTTTTTGAGTGTGTTTTTAGAATTAAGGTTTAAAGGATTCTCACCTTAGAGGTAATTTGAGTGCTTCCAACATCTTGCAGGCATTTACTAGATCTTCAGGTGAGAGCAACTAATGGGAAAAACACACATTCACTCAACCAAATTGCAAATATATCTTCTGCTCTTACAGGACCTTTTTGTATTTGCATATGGCTAACTGTGCAAAATATATGAATGATCATTCAAATATGTGTGATGCTTACATGTACTACAATTTCCATTCCTCTTGAATTCACTTCAGTGTGTATGCATCTTAAGAAAGAATGGAAATAATCATACATCCAGGAATTATGCATATATACTACCCATGCATTTTGCACATGGATATGTACATCCCAATACAAAAAAATCCTGACCCTCAGTCAAAATAAAATGAGATATCATCTGAGAGTACAGCGACTACAAAGAGCAGAAGTACCACATTATTTCAAGGAGGAGGGGGCAACATCACTTCCTGCCCATTTGTGGAGCCCCTGCCACCCCCCCCAATTTGTTTGCCAAAGAAAGAAGGGGAGAGAATTGCCACTCCTAGAAGCTTCTACGAGCAGTGACTCTCCCTCAAAACAAGGCACAGTTACTAATTTTGGAAGCAGAGCTTTTGGTGCATGGTTTTGTTTGAGGCAGCAGGGCAACACAGCATGGGCAGCAAAGATAGCCTTGCAATGCTGTATGTGGCCCATAGTCCATTCGTTGTTCATCCTGGCCTAAACACTGATCATTCTGTTAAGGGTATATAATATCAAGCAAAAGCAGATGAATAATTTGTTATGAAAGTGAAGTATCACTGAATAGATGGAAGAAAACAGTACATGCTATTTTAGTTATTTGTTTCAAGCCAAGCATTGCAGTATGTGCTAGTTTTAAAGACCTGTGTTGAAAATGCACAATACTTGGAAGAAACTGCTCTCTCTGGAGCATCTGGCTGTTCCATAGCAAGATTCTGGCAATGTAATGTGCACATCTGTGCAATTCAAAATGTATCCCTTATGGCACTTGTTGGCTTAGCTGCTACAGAGTGACTAACAGTTATTTTGGCTATGATGCAACAGACCTCCTTCATGAATCTTCTCTCTACAATTTTCAGTACTTTTAATGTGTAGACACTCCTGTGTTCTCAAAGTAGAATTCTGTCCTACACTTGAAATGTATATATTTGCTAAGTTAATAATCTACAGTAAAACTTTTAATCAGCTTTCATTTTGCAAGATCTGTTCACTATTATACCACAGGGTCGGGAGAATCTTCAGTGCAGTCCTACATATTTGGGAAGTAAATCTCATTGTAAATCCTATCAATGGGACACTGCTTGTTAAGTGTGTACAGTTAAGAGTGTAAGTATCTGCAACAAACAATTTCTGCATTTCACTGATTTGTAGAAGATCACTATATGGACTTCACCAAATGATCACTCTGATAGCTTTACCTTTGTACCACTGATTTTAAAGGGAGAGGAAAACCCAAGAAAAAATGGAGGAAAGAAATTTTTCATCTGTTTGCATTTCAACAAACAAGAATGTGACTTGATGAAATGCAAATTTATAAAGGGAATTTTGTCAGAAGTTCACCAACGTGATTATTTCTCACCTCTAGGCCTCGAGCACGATTCACCAAACAATACACCTCTGTCAGTGACATTATCCCTCCACGTTCCTGTTGACATAGTATCAGTTAGGAAAACAGAACAAGATTAGAATTTATAGCAAGTCTGTAGCTAGTTTCCAGTGTCAACATTCCCACACAAACAGTCCTATAAATTTGGTAGCATCTTCTGAGCTGCTATATTTATTTGTTCAGTGTGATACAGGTCTTGAAGTATTCCCCAAAGCAATGGTGCACTCTGGACCTGCCTAGAGAGTCCTTTGCAGTAAAGACTGAGGCAAATCTAGCTTCTCAGCAATTTCCTGGTTTTTCTTCACTATCCCTTTCACATCTTTTGTCAACTTACAATGCTGTTTAGAGTAGCACATGTCATCTGACTTCAAAGGAATTTAAAATTTTTAAATAACTTTACACATTTGTTCCCTCAAGTTCTCATTTAGTTTGCCTCATTGTCAATTTACAGTAGTTTGGCAGGGGCTGTACTCATGTTTATTGCCTTCCTCTGGGCATCACTTCTTATTCAAAGAAATCTTAATCATCCTTTCACCTTCATGCTCTTCGTGGGTAGGGACAAAGAAAAATGTATAGGGCCACAGTAAACATCCTCCCCTCTGCATATATTCATGCACATCCTCACACACACCTTTCATGCTCTCTCTTGTTTCTTATCATCCCCCTTTACTTTGTCCCTTCCTTCTCTTTCTTGCTCTGACTTTCTTTTCTCTTTCTTGTTCTTCTCCATTGGGGTTGTGGCAAGGCCAGAACAGGGCAATGTCTCACTTCCTGCACAGCCAGCTCTTTGATTCCTCTTGGCTGGGAGGATTTTTCTTCTCAGTGTACATAGAGGGTATCCAAGAGAGCAGACAATGCAGGAAAAGAGTGATCTCTTCCTGCATTGCCAGCTTATTACATTTCTTCTCCATGCATTGAAATAATGCCCATGTTTGCACTGTATAACACTTTTCTTTTTTTTTTTTTTTTTGTAAACAGAAATCCAAAAAAAGTTAATTCATGATCCCAGTTGTAATGTTACATAATATTCTAAACAGGAAGTAAAAGTAGAACAAAGAGAAATTGAAACATTAGCTCAATTTGATAGCATCTTCCATCCTGTATACCATGCTCTGTATTTTATGGTATCTCGCTTTAATGTTCTTCTCGATATCACTAATTAATTTCCCTAAATATAACTAAAATATTATGTACAATATAATAAAATTAAATTTGTTTTTAACGTTCAGTGGAAAAATAGGAGCAACTATCTATTTAACCAACACTTCCCAACAAAGGGAGATAAGATGTCACCAGAAGATATTGTTATATTTGATAACAGCAGCAAGGTTGACATATGCGCAATATTGGAAAGAAAAGAAAGACATTGATTTAGGAGAGTGGAAATTAAAAGTAATGGATACGGTAGAGACAGAAAAATTAGCATTCTCTTTGAAAAACAAACCTATCCAGAACTTTGAAAGGGAATGGAAAGGAGTTTTGGATTGGATAAAGACATAAATGTATAAGAAACTAAACAAAGAAACAAATGTAATTGCTCTTCTCTTTTGTAAATGGAAACAAAGTAGATTCAACTGGAGAATATAAGAACAGAAGTGGTGGGGGGAGTGGGATATATCTATCAATGATGTATATCCACTCTGTTTTTTCTGAAACTAAAACTTTAATAAAAATATATTTTAAAAAAAGCAACACTTCTCTGTAGTGTAAAAGCTCTATACAGTTCGTTCTGCACTCTGTGCTCCTATTCCTCCTTTTTACCCTACTCTAACTGTAGCAAAACGTCAATGCAGCTTAATATATTAGAGTATGAAAACCCGAGGGGTAAATATGGCACTTTTCACTTTTCAAAATGAGAGATTTGTCAATACTTTACCTCTAGAGGTGCTTGTAAAATTCCAGCTAATTGCTTTGCCAGTTGCATGTGGTAATGTGTGCCAGATCCATGGGTTTCCCTGGTAACTGGGTTAGCTATACCCATGCTCAACAGATAGGATTTAAATCTGATTGTCTGGGGGAAAAAACAGAGTATAAATAAGAAAACAGGTAATAAAAGTTTCTTAACTAATAATGCAAAACAAATTATGATGTGGTCTAGGAAAAAGCTAAAATACTAGTGTAAACAGTAAATCCGGTCCCAGATCTTCATCTTGTTTCTGAGTTCTCAGAGTGCAGATGAAATAAAATAAAATAAAATAGCATGATAAAAAAATGAGACACAGAGAGATGAATGAGATGAAAGGAGGATCCCAGTTTTGTCAGAATAATGACCACTGCAAACTCAGGTTCACTTTTAAAACTCTTCCAAAAGAAAATAACATGTGGCACCCCATAAACCAGCAGAGAGTTGGCTCTGTTTACAGGACACAGAGTAAGGAAGAGTGCATGTGAAAAAAAAAAACATAATTCAATATGTAGCAGTGTTGTGCACATGAAAGAATTGGTATTCAGCTATAAGTTGAAAGCTTCCTATAGCATGGTTCTACATGTAGATATGTCCAAAATGCTGAAATGTAGTTTCACAGGTTACTACTTGTTATACCGTATTACTAATCTAGTGTTCAGCAGCATTATGGAGATGATCCCAGCAATTTAAGTTCATGCAACGCTTTTTCACATGGTATTTAAATCAAGCATGTTAAAACATTAACCAACCTCATCTTCAGTGATGTCACCTTGTTTTTCTTTGATCTTGTTGGCAATCGATTTAGACAGTTCCACCATTTCCTTAGCCTGTTGAAACACAACACAGCTCTTAAAGATGTAACATAAAGCTAACATAAGGGGGTTATGGGTGAAACAGGAGACCTGAGTCCTGGACCCTCACACCACTGCTTTCTACCCATTTAAAAGTGGCCCCTCAAGCCTGAATCAGTCTCTGAGTACTGCAACAACTTGCTGTTTTCTGCCACCTCCATGGTTCTCTGGATGGGAGAGGGAAGCAGATGTAAACTCAAAGAAAATTACTCATGGAGGGATTACATTACCTTTTCCATGAGTTTGCTGAGATCTTCAAAAGCCTGCAATAATAAAACAAAGTTGGTAACACAGACTCTTGTCTATAGAAGGCTAGTATAGATGTGACAATTGTATCACTAATTTGAAATTACAATTTCCAGTGTTCTACAACTAATGTTTAAACTCTGTAATTAATGATGTTATCCCTCTGTTTGATAATCTGAACAGACTCTGCAACTATATGCAAGAGTACACCTTTGCATGTTGAGAGAAGAGGTTTTTGTCTTCTAGGCAGGAGGCAAAACATTCTCAGTCGTGGGCTGGCAGATAAGTGATTGTGAGACTTGTACTTTATGCTTGAGGATTCATCATTTCCCAAACTACAAACCCACTGAAATATCAGATGTTAATGAGTTTCTGGGCCAGGCACAAAGTGTTGACTGTTACCTTTAAAGCCCTGCATGATTTGGATCAAGATTACCTATGGGATCACCCCATATAATCTGCCCCATACATTCAGGTCCTCTAGGGAATACATACTTCAGTCAGCTAAAACTAGGCTGTTACTCAGAGGACTTTTTTTCTTTTTGGCTGCCCCCAGATTGTGGAATGACCCTCCAGAGGAGATATGTCATCTGGATACATTGCCCACATATAAAACAGCAATAAAGATCAGTCTGTTCTGGCAAGCCTATCGAGATGATTTTTAAATTAAGAATTCTAAAGTATTGATTGATTGATATTGCTTTGATATGCTCTTTTAACTAATATTATGTGTTTAATCTGTTGTTGTTCCCATCTTAATACATTCGGGGAGGCAGCTAAGAAGTAAATAAATAAATAATCTGGGATCCTTTAAGAGGGCTTTATGGCATGCAATTTTTTTCTATTCATTTATTTGCCAAAATCATTACATTAGCAATGAGTAAGAAATTCCACATCACAGTTGTATCATACATGGTTATCTATAATATATACCAACACTACTAAATGAGAAAAACAGAACTAGACAAATTGAGATCATGTGGTAAACAATTCTTCCTCTGATTGATTCAGGCCTGACTACAAAGGATAATGTACACACACCTAACAGGAACTTCCTCAGAAAAATACAGAGAGAAAGGAACCAGGTTTTATCAGCAACCACCAGCAGGTGCAGGAAACTCATTCTGGAATTCAGGGCACCAGCTCTGAAATTAACTGATTTATAATGAGCAGGGTTTCAATGTTTTCCCTGTCCAATATTCACAATGTGGTTTCTTTTATCCTCTGATAAAGAGCGTGGGAGAGGCATAGGGTGGAATTACATGACTTGATGGCTGCTGGAAAGAGCAACCCACAGACTTCCTCCCCTTTTCCTTCATTCCCACTATGCTGTGTCCTTGTGCTCTAAGCTGCCAGTGTGCTTCAAAAGGATGTTTTCTTGTTCACTTACAAGAAAGTAGAATGGCGAAGAGGTGGGCAAGTGCAGAACATAATGATTTAACACGTTTGTCTATATGTTATTTGAGAGAGAGAGAGCAAGAAGGGGATCAAGAAATATGAGGTTTCAGTCATGTGCTCTGTCCCCAAAGTTTGTGCGTTATAAAAACATAACAGGAAATGAATCCTTGTCTACAAAACATAAATATTAATTTGTTGCTGTAAAAATACTCAGAACAATAAAGGAATTGCAAGGTCAGTCTGAAAATTAGCTATAAGCTTCATGTGCACAATTACAGCAAAAAGAATGCATTCTTGTGCTATATTTTGCAATCATAATCAATTAATCAAGTTAACGTGCTCGTTTGCACAAAGCGCTAGGCCATAGAAGTGGAAATCAAGTAGTCTACAGGCTGCATGGGCCCCCAAAGCCACTTCTGCACATTCTGGGGGCCTCTCAGAGGCTTCCTCCATTCCCCAAATATCAGAACTGCTGCTTCTGAAAGCCTCTGGCTTTGAGAAAAGCTGAGCAAGCCTGGTTACAGCCAGCCAATCACAGCTCAGAGAATGCTGCGAGGGGGGGCCTGAACAACGAGAAGGATACAAATTAGAGGCTTGTTGGTTAAAAAAGTCTGATAGATGGGGAAAAGATGAAATAGAGTTAGGGCAGTCAGAGGCAGGGTAAAGGTCTGAATAGGATTTTGTGGAGCTGTGAATGAGGAAAGAGCTCAAAAGAGTTCATGTTTAATCTGTTATATAATAAATCTTTACTTGTTTTGTTTTCTACAACCCTGACTGTTTCATTTAAGAACTGATAAAAGGAACTGGGCATGTTTTACCATACTGAACCCACTGATTCAAAATAGCAGCCACTTGTCCAAAACAGCAGTCCTTTTGAGGCCTGATCCAGGGAGGGATCTCAAAAGTAAAAGAACAAGGTGAATGGCAGGAGCCCTAGACTTGGAACTGTGGGGCCAATCTGAAAAGAGATTCTGTCACACACTTGCACAACAACAAAAAATTAAGTAGGCTGCCTATCTAACTCTAATCCAATACTACTAGGGTCTCTTCTGTAGTCTGTAAGTTTTCTCTGTGCAAAACACCTGGGCCAGCCATGTTGCAGCGGAAGCAGGGCAATGATGTCCTCCCAAGAAATGAAGGGAGAAAAGTGTAGCTGTACATGTCTGACCCTTACAAAGTATTCAAAATACACTCTACAGTCCTGGAGCTGAACTGTATGTCATCCAAAGTGCAGAGCTTGGAAAGAGTACTTTTTTGAACTGCCCCCCCCCCGAGAATCACCCAGCCAGCTATTTTTCATGCCCAACATCTAGCTGAGGTAGGGCACTTTGTCCCTCCAGATGTTGTTGAACTTTCCTTAGTCTTGGCCAGCATGGCCAGTAGTCAGAGATAATTAGAACTGTAGGCCAACATAACCTGGAGGGGCATATATTCCACAAGAAGAAAATGTGTTTAAATGCCTCCAAAGCTAAGAGGATGGAGAAGAATACAATGGCATCACTCATCATTTAGCAGCAACAGAATATACTGACACACTCATGGTTGACAGTCCTCACTGTTGCAACTGAACCACTTGCTGCAAGAGGGATCTTACTTTCATAACAACCAAACCCATTTTAATCCCATTTTTAATAAAATTAAAGGGGTGTTTCCACTGTGGGAGATCCCCCAAGAATGACATTTTTTGATCTAAATAGGAGATGGGGGACAAGACACAAGCTCCCTCTCAATCAAAATCAGAACTGAATTCATGTCATGTGCATAAATGAAAACGTTAAAGGAAACCTTGAAGGTCAGGTAGTCACTGATCAATCTAGGATTCACTGGAGGTAGCTCTTCTACTGACTTCTCAAATTGATTTTCATTAAGAAAAGCTTTGAAAGGCAGTTTGGGTGTTCAACATGAAAAAGTGAGGCAGGGAAACTCTTAATAAAAGCAGGCTCAGATCACATAACATTTATGCCACTAGAAGATACTCCTTTTTCAGAAAAGGAACCTATGAATAAAGTAATTTTCAGTGTTTCATAAACAGGAGTATAAAATGTGCCACTATATTATGTTTGGAGTTTAGGAGATCTATTGAGAGACCATACATACACAAGAGTGACTGCAAATAATTAAGAGAAATGTCTGAGATTTCAAGATTACTTACTTCAGAAATGTTTTTATCCATTTCTTTTCTTCTTTCTTCTAATTTCCGCTCAATGCCTACAATTCCTGCAGCTCGTATTCTTCCTGTCTGAAAATAAGAAAGACAGAAAGAAAAAACAAACAATGGTGAAGGGAGTACTCAAGAGTTCTCATACCATCATTATTCTGCATGCAAGTTAAGAGTGTCTCACATAGATCCTGTGAGATCTTCTATATCATCTTCATTAAAATGCAACACTGAAGTATGGTTTAGTCTTAAGTGCATCAACTGTAGGCTCCTCAGCTTCCTCTCACCTTGTTTAGTGCAGCACGTTAACATTTACTTTCATTCAGAGACCCTGGAACTATTTTTAATGGTGAAGGGATTAAATATAGGTAGATGGATTATTATTAATTTTGCCTACTTACAGGGGGAAAGCAAATTACTTTTTCTCATGCATTATTAGTGAAGCATCCTTAAAAGACTCTAAAAAGCAAAATGCACAGTTAGAAATGTCCTCCATGTGTTCAGTGTAGCTTACTCCCAAGTAAATGCACACAGGACAGATTGTGGGTAACCTTCATTACTCCTAGGAAGGTTCAATAACAAGTACTGTCTTAATACTTATGCTTGATCATCTAATACGCTTCTGACTGGTCATTCATGAGGAGTGGTGGTCCAATGCTTCCAGATCATTTCAAGGGTGGGTGAGGGGGCTTTAACCCCCCAATATGAGATCCAAAGTGGCTCACAGCACTGGTAAAAAACAAAATACATCTAAAAAAATGTGATAATAAAAAAGTCTAACAATTAAATAAGCCATCTGATTAAAAACAGCACTAATCTGATATCGTTTTAAAACTCTTAAAACATAGCATACAATATGCTTCCTATGATGCTGCTACCACCATTGCCATTGTTGCCACCTCCTCTTCATTCTCCTCCTCCTCCCTTAATTTGGAAGGTCAAAGTCTACTTTGTTCAAAAAGGCAGAGGTCCAATAATGAGAAATGTCATAAATACCTGTGCTCTGTTAACCTCTATGGTTTGAGAAACAGGCACGTTCTCCCATCTTCTTTGTGTCATTTCTTCTGACAGTCTCCTGTAGAACTGTATGATGATCATTTCCAAAAGCAGGCAATATCAAAGATCAAATTTAAATTTAAATTGCATTTACTTACTTTGTAAATATAAACAGCTATTTTCATGAAGCTACAGATATATATATGTAAGATTTCAATTTTATCACATAGATCATAATTAAAGATGAAAAAATATAGTGCATGTCAAATGTAACACAGAAAAATAAATAACTGCTAACATTACTCATTCTCAGATAAAGGATATAAATATTTTAATACATAAAAATTGAAACAGAATATGTGATAAATTCAGTTTTCACCCATTGAAACTGCTCATTTTAATTATGGCAAAAACTCTCCAAACTTTACTTTCCAGGAAATCTAGAAAACATACTCCAACACCAGCTCACTGATCAGGATGACATACTTACACACCTCAATCTGGCCATGTTCTTTGAAGGAAAGTTTGATATATGAATATTTACTGCTTTGGAAAGGACCAGGTTCCTTGTTGGAAGGTGCTGGATGAAGATGAACCACTATTTTGGCACTGAAAGTATTGGTGAAAGAAGAAATGTACTATGCAATTACTTTTTTTTAAAATCTGTACTTAAAATCAACAAATACATTTTATTTCATTTTTTGTTACCTATTATAGGCCAAAAACTGACCAAGGAAATGTGAGAACTCATCCAATAACCTTTTCACAGATTTGGTTGTTAAATATTTTTAACCAATACATATTTCTCAGAATACTTTGCCTCACTATACTTGGTGAGAAATACATAAAAGACAAGAAGAAACACTCCACCATACAATGCATAGTTAAACTATGAAGTCTGCTGTTACAAGATCTGATGATGGCCACCAAATTAAGACATCTTTAAAAGAGGATTAGACAAATTCATGAGGCTGTTAATGGCTGTGATCAGAGGCAGCATGCCTCTCAATACCACTGTCTGAAAAATGACATTAGGATGTCCATGTTTTTACATAAAATCTTGCTTTAGAAGGTTCCTAACAAAATGTAGAAAAAGTCAACAAAGTAACAGTTGCTCTGGATACACCAAGGGACTCTGCTGCAGGGGTGAGAAAAATGACCCTCCTGATGTTGTTAGACTGCAGCTCCCAACATTCCTCTCCACTGGTTGTGCTGGCTATTGCTGAGGGAAATTTCAGTCCAGTAACATCTGGAGCACCTCATGCTCCCCATGCTTGCTCTGCACACATGGCCCAACTTTGAAAACAGTATACACAAATGCTGAATGCATTCTTAACGACTGTCTGAGAATTTACGTGCAACTTACTGGTGAAAAGCAGCAAACAGACAAAGCCACTTTCCAAAGTCCAAGGAGAATTATAAACCAGCTGGTCTGTTTGTTGGTTTGTACTGACTAGCTAGTGTGGAACAAAGCCACAGAAGGATAGTAGTTTTTAATGTGGTCTCTGGGCAGTATGAGAAGGGAACTGCAAGAGCAGTAAGCTACATTTATTTCTCTGGACATAACCCTGTTCTTCACTTCTCTTTAAAAGAGGTTCTAAGAAAGGTAAGTAAGATTGCAGCATACATTAGATGCTTATGAAATATTGGATATCCCATATGGTTTAGGGAAGCTGAAGTCCACAACATAAAGGATTTTGCCCTAAATACGCTACCTTTTCCCTATCCCAGCTGCTTGTTCTTCAATGAAGATAATCTGTGAAAGAGGAATAGCCATACAACATTCCTAGGAGAAAAAAAAACAGAGAACAAAATAAGGACATCTTCTGATAACTCTTTATTTTAATAGACTGTAGAATATTAACATTGTCTTTGCAATAAGTTCTGCCAGAAAACACTCAATGTGTAAAATCCTTATGTTTTTATGTACAGTTATATTTTCAGAAAATGTCACCATGTAGGAGGAAATGCCTAGCATCCACAGATTTGTACAAAAGCAATTCTACAAGTATAAAAAGTGTTTGTTTACTTCACACCACTAGTGATACTGGAATCTGTTAGCTGGACTGATAAATATATTTATTAGCATTTTTAAAGATTGTTAACTAGACCCCAAGTGCACTTAGATTTCAATCTCCACTTCACAGAAAATGATCTTAATGGGATTTACTTTTAAGCAGACATATATCCCTTTACCCTAAAGGCACTTGATCCCATCTGACCTTCGCAGCTAAGCAGGCTCTGCTTTGGTTTAGTACTTGGATGGGAAACTGCCAATGAATACCAGGTGCTATTGGTTATATTTCAGAGAAACAAACTGGTAAAACCACCTCTGAGTATTCATTGTCAAGGAAAATCCTATGAAGTTAATGGGGTTCTGTTGCAGACAGGCATTTTAAAGGCACATACACACATGTCCCTTTGACTGCAAAGATCTGCCTATGACAGATATTTCATGAGGCCCACAGTTCTGATCCTCACTAAACATTTCTTTATTAAATATTTCATTTGCATAAATGTAGTGTACCCCTGAAAGGCAGAGGGCTATTGACCTCCAGTTCTCTAACCATATCCCACCTGCTGAACATGTAATAATTCACTGAAAGAAGCAGAGGGCAATTGTGCATTTATGCAGTACATGCTCATCAAATGGCTACAGAAGGAAGGACTGGTGGGAGTAAAAGGAACACCTACAATACTTGGTATATACAGATGCTTGCCAAGAACAATTATTCCTGTGCAAGATATGCACCACTGGAGGTAGCAGGAGCTAGGAAACGATAAAGACAATTATGTCTCCCACCAGGTACTCACTTCATAGTGGCTGCTGGGAGAAACCAGAACGAGCCTCTTCACAGAGCTGACTGACAATAACCTTCACCTAAATTAACTCAAGTACAACTCCCAGCATCTACAGCCTACACAGCCAACGGTATATAATGCTTGGAAATAAGGGTCATATGATTCCCACTCCTGACTTAGGGCTATGAATTCATTATTTTAAACACAGTAGTAATTTAGGACCTGTGAAGATGTAACATTTTTGCAATTCTTCTTTTGTTCTCCTCCACACAAATCCCATGCTCTCCCATACAGATGGAAATGTGAAATTTAGTGATGATGACCTGTCTGAACCCCATGAATTAGAATATGGTTCCAGGTCTATTGCTCTCATAATTGTTCTACTCATAATTTCACAAACCCATCTACTTAGAAAGATTGTTTGGTCACATTACATAACTGAGACAATGAAAGGACAATAAATAATAAGATCAAATCATGTTTCAACATATATTTCTTACTGTTAGTTATAAGTGATTGCTTTTGCAATCAGTGTATGCCAAATTAGGAAATTTATCAGACTACTGATGCTTTGGGGAAAAAAAGGAAACTTGTTATATTGAAAAGATAAGGTAACTAATATATTTACCTGCTATAGATGTTTAACAAGGTTATTTTTAAATAAAAGATAAAAGGCCAAATTCAACTGTAAATCTCAACTAAATTTGATCCACTGAATTAAATGGGGCTTACATAAATGTTGACTTAACAAATCTCATATACTCAATAGATCTATTGTAGTTGAACTAGCAAATATGGTTTAGTTCAGAAAGTTTAAAATATTTCTGTATGTTGATAAATTATAACACAAGTTTTACATACCAGAAATTCTGAAAGGTATTTGGAAAGATAATGAAAGGGATCCAGTTAATTTCTATTTTTACACAGACCTCCTCTACAATTTGGGAACTAGATTCTCAAGTCCACTGTAACCATGGCTCAACTTGCGCTTGTGGGAATCACAGATCAACCTATGCCTCATTCCATGTTCAACACTCATCATCCCATTTAGGCCCTAAAAGTATACATTGGCGAAAGTGCAAAAGAATAGTCACTCAAATTGTCTTACCATCAGAAATAGCACAGTGCTGAAATAAGCAGCCACAGAATTGGAATCTGGAACTCAGGACAGGAAAAGAACCTGAAAAGCTTTCTTTTGGAGGCTACAATACCACTGGCTATGCTGGCTGAGGAATTTGGGGATTTGCAGTCCCCGAAACCACTGTTCCTACACTCTGGTTGGGAAGCACTTGGTAATCTAAACCCAAGCAATTTGGAAAGTTCACCACCCTGGTAACATCCAAAACTATAAATGATATAGGTAAAAGGACTGAGCACAGGGATTTCAATCCTGTTAGCTGTCAAACTACACACTGACAAACCTGATAGAGCTACACTTCAATGCCCTCTACAGCACACAGTTAATATCACCTTTTAGTGGTGCTCAAGCGGGCAACGTTTGCTCATAATGCTTGTTTCCACCTGGCTTACAGCACCCTATGGAAGGAGGGTTCCTTTCACAGTTCTTTTCACAGATTAAGGATTTTCATGGGTTTCTTTTTATAACTACTAAAGGTTTTCTGAAAATTGAACACTCCCTTTGCAAGATTTTGAAGCAGTTTGTACAGCAGTTTAATTCTATTCTAAGAGAGGAAGAGATACATTTAGATCTGTCTTTATATTCTAACCCAGATTTCTTCAGTACTCCCTACTTCTAACTGAATTATTCTAACTGATTTATATCTATCTAGATATAAAAATTCAAACCAATCAAACCATATAAAATTTTTATGTGTGTATGTATGTGTGTGTGTGTGTGTGTATATATATATATTATATATAAACAAATGATAAAGCTCATTTGTTTCATTTATACCACATAAAGAAATCACTGCCTTTTGAAATACATAATATTTTCATAATAATTCTATGTTTATTTCTAAAGTTGGCTTACACTAGAGCACAAGACATTAAAATGTTTCCTAGATTTTTCAGCCTACGACCCCAAAAATCAAAGACAGGGCAATAAAACTTTATGAAATGGCAGAATTAGATAAAATAATGATTTTGATGAGGGATATGTCTATAAATCAATTTATATATGAAACCATTATGGGAATCATACTGAGATAAGAATGGAAATTTAGGTATGGAGGATTAGATTCATCTTTATAATACAATTATAACTGTATTTATACAGTGGTATAGACATATATAGGAATGACAATTATAAATATTATGACTATATAGAAATCTAATATATTTGCATCATATTTGTACCATAGATGAAGACATAGTTAACAGTTATATTGTCTCAGTTGATGAATTATTTAGGGAAAGTAGGAAAGTACAGATGCACTGTTAACACTGCCGTATAACTGGTTGGCTCTTCTTTTCCCTTTTCTTTTATAAAAGAAGAGGAAAAATCAGTCCCGTTGAGTTTATAATTTAACAATAAAATAAGAATGAGCAATACTAAGTTATAATATGCATGTTATATAGAAGGTAATTACTAGATATTGTATCACTCACTTCTTGAGGTGGGGGTAGGATGGAAAGGGGAGTGAGAGGAGGAAGAGAGAAAAAGTGCACTACCTATAATAGATATATGTTTTTACATTACATTAGTATGAGCACAGTAACATAATTGTGAGAAACTTAGTGGATGTTAAAGGGACAAGGTAGGAAAATATTAGCTGTAAAGTAGGTTTGATAACGTTCATATGATTGTTTATCGGGTTTTCTGAATATATCTGCTATATTGTTACTATTTACTTCTCTCTTTTCTGTAACCTTTTTATCAATTTTAAATAATAAATATTTGGTGATTTAAAAAATGTTTCCTAGATTTTTGCAAGTGTATCCACTTTTCAGACCAATCAGGTATCCCAAAAATTATAAGCTAATCAGTTAGTATGATTCTAGCGTAAACTGGTTTGTCAAATCCCGTATATGATGTCAATGTTCTCTTTGTGATCCACATAAAAAGCTATAAATAATTTGGAAAAATAATAGTGTCCTTTTATGTATGCCCACAATGCCTTTTTAAAAATATTACTGTTCTTTACACAACAAAGTCCTTGCTGGGAACAGTAACCTCTCTTAACATTCAAGAAGCTTTCTGAGATCTCTTCATGGGAACTCAGTGCTAAAAGATCATTTGATACAAATAACTAAATACAATTACCAGTCCTAACTAAACCAGACCCAATGCATCAATAACTGTTGACTTAACATTCAGTAGCTGATTCAACAAGTCTACCCTAGTTGGGGCAGTAATTAGATTTAGTACCAAGGTTCTTATTCAAAATAAAGAAAGAAAATTGTATATATCATTAGTCAACCATAAGGGTTTGTTTGATACAGTTATTTCAGAACCTCAGGCAAAAAGCTCTTGGGTAGATTATAGCAAGTATAACATTTCTGGATTTTGACACAATCATTTGAAAGAACAGTTGGCGGTGGCAGCTGAAAACAAGGAAAATGTTTCTCAAGAAGTGAAAAATATAGCCTACCCAGCTCTGAACACTCACAATGCTCAAGTGTTCACACAAAGTTTGCTTATGGCCAAAGTGTGGAGCCTGGATTGTGTAACTGTTATCTTGGAAATATTAGCCACTGAACTGTGGTAGTAGCTGGCTTGTTAAACTGGGTAGTTTACTAAAATAATTAAAATTTGAAAACAATATCACTTCTCTGTAATAAACATTTGAAATATTGCTAGGGCAATACTGGTCCAAATAGTGGTTTTCTATACTCAAGCATGTGATGGGATGTAAATACCAGCCTTCTGCAAATTTACCATCCTCATTAACATTCTTCTGGGGAGTGATTATGGCCATTTCCACATTACCCTGTTATAGAGGTATTATCCCACTTTCAACATCCTATGGAATCCTGGGGTTTGCAGTTCAGGGAAAGGCATTTAGAATTCTCAGCCAGAGAACTCTTAGGCCTCAGTAAACTAGAAATCCCATCTTGTTTATCATTGTTAAACATCTCCAGTCTCTTTTAGAAAAGGTGATTGCAAAATTTAATAAATTCTAATAACAATGCACATAATCTTGCTGAGAAAAAGAAGAAACAACCCTCAGGAGCCTTTGGCTTGCTAGGCAGAGCTGTCTAAACCTGACTACATGCTCCACTGTTACTGTTGCCACAAAACAAATGACTACAGAGCTGTTTGTGTTTTGAGGGAGAACAATATAAGCCCTCTATAGCTGCTGGTCCTCAGGATGAGGGCTGACTTTCCCTGTGTTGGGAAAACAGTGAGATGTAATCTCTTTTAACACTGATGATAGTCACTGGGGCCCGACTGCCCTTCTGTTGCATCCAGCAACTAATCAGTACCCTGGGAACCTGTAGAAGGGCATGCTAAAAATGCCTAAAATAAATGAAAAAGAATAAATTAATTATCCTAACTTATCTTAAAATGAACTTGAGAATTCAGAAAACTGAAAAGTGTCATAAAATCGGGTACTTCTGCTCATGCTACAAACACAAACTGCCTCTACTATTCTGTCACATATTACACAGAAATTATTACACAGACACAACAGAAGAGTAGCACTTACATGATTCTTCTGATCTCTCCAGATTAATCTGTGTGTACTCAGAAGCAATATTCCTGTATCAAACTTCAGCTACAGAGACAAAAAGACATATTTTAAGATACAAAGTTCCCACATTTATAATTGCAATCTTATAACTAAATTTTTACACATAAAACTGTATTTTTAAAATGTGCATTACACAATTTATTTGAATTGTATTCAGATAGCTGAGTTTGCAGAACAACAGGTTATAAAAAGAGGGTGACTGGTCCTTCAACCCCTCCCCCCAAAAAAGTTTTGTGACTAAGGCAGGGCAGCTGCATGATACAAGCTCATCAGGAAACATCCTTAGTCAATGATGGAAGATTTCTTTAACCAGGTGACACCAAATGTGGGCAGCATCAGGAAAACAAGGAAAGCAAGCAGAGTCATGCATTATCCCCATTTACAAGGCCACCAGCTACAAACAACACTGTGTGAAGGATCCTGAGAACTTCAGTTTTATAGCATTTCATTGCTGGTTTACTAATGTATTTTGATTTTAGTTCTAAACCACCTTGGAACAATAATGTGTCCTTAAATGGAGGATATAAAAATAATAAGCAGGTATGATCATATGCTTTGATGGTGCATTCCTGCATGGCAAGGGGTTAGACTTAACGCCCCTTGTGGTCTCTTTCAACTCTACGATTCTTTGATTCTGTGATTCTATATACATGTGTGACAAATACAGAAAAGCCAAGGGGCTTAATTTGGATAATTATGATCTACTTAACATGTGGACATGAAGCCCATGGAAAGATGCTACATTTATAACCTCAGCTTCCACAATCAAATCTGCCATGTCATAATTAGACTGTAAGCTTGAGGACTGGAACTGTTTTGTTCTTCTTTTACTTGTAAAGTAAAGCACTATCACTTGTACAGTGATGGTGCTATACAAATAAATGTTAAATAATAATAAATGCTGACTACTATTGTTCCACCCATACTACTGCAGGCTGCAATTTCCAGAAAAAAATTGTAGCCTTATGCACATTTACTAGGTGTTACTGCACTGGAAAAACCTTATCCTGGGTCTAAAATTTTGATATTAAACATGATTCCGTGTGGCTGAGAGGTGGCCCAGATGAGGACGTAGGCAGTCATGGTCAAACAACCGAAAACCAGGTCATGCCAGTAAAATCCTCAGTCACGTAGCCCCAGGAGACCTCAAGATGCATAAACCCACAATAAGCAAAGAGTCCTCAGCCCCTGAGAAGCCGACTTGAGGGGATTAGCGTGTTTGCCCCAACTTGAGCAAATATCCTATCAAGTGAGGACCATTTACATGAAGTCACACCACAAACAAACACAGCCGAAGATCCTGAGACTTTGGCAACATCTTGTAATCCCATCACACAAAGGAAATTACCATTGTGGAGCTTCATTCTCATTGCAACACCCATTGTTCTCCCCGGGAAAGGATTAGTCCTCAAGGTGTTTTTTCCCCTACAAACAGTCTCGGTTTTTGGGTGTTTCTTTGGATCGCTCCCAGTCATCCCAGCAGACCATTGCTCCGTCCATTGAGTAATCCCCTCAGCCCTCTCTGTGCTGAGCCCCACTTCTCTGCTGTTTTCCTGGACCAAGGACTTCAGGAAAAGGTGCAGTATTATCCCAGCTGCAACCCCTTCAATACTCCCCTTTCCCGTTTCCTCTCCTTTGCTTCGTAATAGGACTTGAGTGAGTGTGTGAGTGATTGCATTGGTGCGTGAGACTTGCATTCAATAAAATCATTTATTGGACATTTTCGCTTGGTTTTTGGCTTGGTAAAAACTGGGTAAAAGACCCTGCTAGGTTGCCCTGCCTCTCGCATTGCTATTGCTTGTGCTCTGGCTAGTTTCCCTTCCCCATCATGTGGAGCACATTGAGGTGTCCCCCAAGGGACCCCAGAAATCAGGGTAACATAGGGAGTAAGTGAGAGCCAGTGTACTGTAATGTTGGACTAGGGCACTGACAGACCAGCATTTGAATTCCCACTCAGACATGGAAACCCATTAGGCGACCTTGTGCAAGCCACACTCTCTCAGCTTCAAAGCAAAGCCAAACCCTGTCTGACATCAGTCAGAAATGACTTGAAGGCATAAAACAACAGGGAGTAAGCTGCGTTAACACAAAAAGTAGTGACACTCACCTAGTAAATATGGATAGGATATGGCTATGAGACTAAGATTTGGTCCATACTTTCATACAAGTATTTTGCATTAGTTCAAGTGATAATTCTAAATAACATGCTTAGACCTGATCTCTCATGAAGAACCTGTGACAAATAGGGATCAAAGTCCAACTCAGTGTAGTTGCTGCTCAGCCAGTTTGTTCTGGGCAACACTTAAGAGGGCTGGATGGATGGGGTGGAGGGAAGATCAGTCTATCTTATCCTAGAAAATTAAACGGTTAATATGTAAAACGGCTAGCTTGATTTGGTACATTCCAGATGAGTCTGACTACATCTTCCATCTCTATACTGTCTATTGATGGTCTCAGTGGTATTCTTATCTGGAGGGGGTCAGATTGAGGAAGGCTGGTGTAGAGTACCTTCTGCTTGACCTGTTCATTTTAAAAAGAACTCTGGGTGAAATCTAGCATAGGTTTTAAAAATTACCAATGCCCAAGTGCAGAAGAACTGGAAGAAATAAATCAGAAATACAAATATCCACCATAACGATGGGAAACTAAGAATAGTGCCAAAATCAAATACCAACCAAGAAAACCTCAAAAAGCTGTAGCTGCGTTATTCTGCGACAGCAACAACCGCAAAGAGTTCTGCGTCACTTGAAAGGCTACACAACTAAATTTATCACAGCAAGATCTTTGAAGTGAACTGAAGTCGAAGGAAGTTTGTGTGCACGCGTGCCTTCAGGTCACCTATGGCAACCCCCACCAATGTCCTGGGGTTTTCTGAGGCAAGGAGTACAGCCAGCCCTCCACATCTGCGGGTCTCACTTTTGTGGATTTGATTATTCACGGATTATTTGCTGTCACCTCTGCTGCCTCCCTATGCCATTTTTAATAGGGACTGCAAGCCTCGTGAGGCTGAGAAACTGCCAACGAGGCTGGTAAGTCCCTCTCAAAAATGGTGTGGGGCGGCAGTGGAGGTGGCAGTAGCCCCACCAGCCCCCCACTTCTGCCTTGTGAAGGAACCCCGATGCCTCAGAGGAATCCATGGTGGGTTGGATGTGGCGATCACACTTTTTTTGAGCGTTACAGATGGTTTGGGAGGGCCTAGGGTTATTCACGGTTTTTTCCCTTTGAGGGGGGTCCTGTGCCCCTAACCCTAGCGAATGTGGAGGGGTGAGTGTACTCAGAGGTGGCTTTGCCCGCTCCTTGTAACAAAACTGGCACTCCAAGACTGGTTTGTTGTTGCCGTTTTTCCCGACTAGCAATGACACCCCAACGGCCACCGCTTCCTTATTGGCAAACCACGCCCAGCCTTCAAACCATTCCCTCTCGAGGCGTTTTGAAGCTCGCTTTTGGCACTGCCAGCCGGGTCGGCCGAGACCTCTAGGGAGGAGCACTCGCTGTGCCGCTTGCCGCCCTCCTCCTCCTCCTCCTCCTCCTTCCCGGGAAGCCTCGGCGGCTTCTCTCCCAGCCCGCGCTCGGCCTCTCCACCGGCCCCACCTCCGCCCACAGCTCGCCCCGGCTGCCGCTCCTCCCCGCCCGGCTTCCCTCCGTCCTCCTCCTGCCTCAGCTCCGGCCGCCCTGACCTTCTCCTCCCCGTCGTAGAGGCGGACCCCGCGCTGCTGCGTGACGAGGTTCTCGTGGATCTCCAGGAGGCCGTTGGTCCACGCGAAGCGGTCCATGGCACCTGGAGGACCGGGCGCTTCCTCCTCCTCGTCCTCCTCCTCCTCACGACCAGCGGGGCGGCGGCGGCAGCAAAAGCGCCCGCCTCCGGCACCAACACCACCATCCGCCTTGCCAGAAAAAGAGGCCCGTGTGGCTGGTGATCCGGATGACGTCAGGCGCCGCTGCCATTTTCCAGGGACAGAATGGAAGCGCTTACTCTGTGGGGTCGCCGCAAGGCGACAGGCGGCCTGCCAGACTTCCGCACTGGACAGTTATAGCACTATTATTCCGCTTTCAACATCCTGTGGAATCCTAGAGTTTCCCCAAACTGCGAACCCCAGGATTTCATAGGATGTTAAAAGTGGAATAATAGCGCTATAACAGTCTAGTGCGGAAATGGCCTTGGAAACACCGCCACATACACAATAGCAATAAGGCTCCACCAGCAGCACATTTCTGCATCTACCGGGCACAGTGACGTTATTTTAGGGGAATTATAAAAAACAAAACAATAAAGGAGCACCAGCGCGGTGTATTACATATCATTTCAAAGACCTGCATGCTTCATATACTTTATTTTTTAAATTATTATTATTTTGGAATGACTTAACACTGATGTACATATTCACACACACACACACGTCAAAAAAAATTATTCCAGTGACTAATACAAAACGATCAGTGTTCCACCCACAACCAACAAATTTATTTCCCCCATAAATATAATACCATTTTTACCCTTCTGTCCCTTTCACACCCAGGAAAGAGAGCAATTTCTTATTTAAAACCCCTTTAATTTGATGTGGAGAATCGTATTAATTATATCTTTTACAATTTTGTACCTCTTTCTTTCTTTCTTTCCTTAATTTATTTCTATTAGTTTGTTCCACTTCCTTAGCCAGCCACCTTCATTCGGCTCACCCATTTACCCCATTCTTCTTCCTAATATAAAATGGACACTCCAGTTCTTCATATTATTCTATTAAGGATTGTAGAAATGAAGGAAGATAAAGATCAGGTTGACACAAGTTGTATTTCTATCATTTTGGTTAAGTGCTTGTGTTCTGGAACCATTCATATCTGTCATGTTTATATTTATTTGCTTTAATTTGTGACCTGGTATGGCATAATGGTTAAGAGCAGGTGACAGGCATTGAAACCCAACAGATCTAATCTCAGAATTATAAGAACCAGGTTTAGGAAGCATAAAAATCTATGAAATAAAAATAGTAGAATTACTGGTGGCACAGTGGTTAAATGCCAGTACTGCAGCCACAAGGTTGTGAGTTTGATCCTGCTGGGCTACAGGTTGACTTAGCTTTCCATCTTTCCGCAGATCAGTAAAATGAGTACCCAGCTTGTTGGGGGCAATTAGCTAAAAACACACTGTACACCATACATGCTATTTGTAATGTATAATGTATTTCATGTTGTTCGCCGCCTCAATCTGTGTGGAGAGGCGGGATACAAATAAATATTATTATTACTATTAGATGTTCCGAAATACATTATTCTGTGGTGGCCTAATCCTGACAACAAGAATCCTGTAACAAGTCAGTATTATACCCTGGCATCCCCCCTGCCGACGAAGGGGAAGGAGGCTGAGAGACAATGGCCCGTCTGCACCTAGTGAGTTCATGTATCATTGTGGAGCGAACAATTCGAACCCAGAACATCTAGAAGACCTACACGAGAGAAGAAAAAAGTCGGGGCTGGTTAACGGCTATTGGACTGCTAAAATGTCATTTAAAAAGCAATCTTTCAAGCCTCCCAAAAGTCTTCATGAAGCTGGAGGTTACAGAACCTGCAAAGAAATAGAAAAGCCCACACACTCACCAAGTCTATGTTAAAATTACAGAATAAACCGGTTTTGTTTCAGAACAGTGTTTATTTTGCCAAGCACAAGAAGGCGTTTACAGAGACACACATATAGCGCCATTTTCGCGTTACACTTTTACAGCGCCATTATTCCACTTTCTACGTCCTGTGGAATTCCGAGGTTTGTAGTTTACCGAAAGGCCCAAGAACTCTCTGGCTGAGAATTCTAAAGGGCCCTCCCTAAACTGCAAAGCCCAGGATTCCATACCATGTTGAAAGTGGAAGAATAGCACTGTAATAGCGTAGTCTTGAAAGGCCCCTAGACGTCAAACAGTAACTTCCAAGTCCGCTCGCGCTTTCTAGAGACAAGGGCCATTTCCGCACTAGCCTGTTATAGCGCGATGATTCCACTTTCAACATCCTCTGGAATCCTGGGGTTTGCAGTTCCGGGAGGGGGAAACTGCAAACCCCAGGATTCCAGAGGATGTTGAAAGTGGAATCATCGCGCTATAACAGGCTAGTGCGGAAATGGCCAAGGAGACGTGCAATCGCGCGACTAGTCACAAAGCACTTGCTTCACTGCCTGCCCGGGGCAGCTGCCATTTCATCCCCGCACATGGAAGACTTCCTCGCCCCTCATGACCCAGGAGGCAGCCAGAAAAAGCCGTTGATTGGAGCTACATTCATCCTCTTTCGGGTGAGAACCGGAAATGAAGGTGGTGTTATACCAACGCCCTCGGCCATTTTCCTTCCCCTCTCCCCTTCGTTATTCTTTCAATCTCATTGGTTGATTTCAAGCCTCGAGGCCTCGCCCACTCCAACCAATGGGAGCGTTTGCCTCCCGCGTGATTCAATTCGAACGGACTGTTCGGCGACGGGAGTTGGAGGCCGTTGAGGGATTTCTTCTGAGAGGAAACTGAGGAGTTGAGAAGGTTTGGTTGAACTTTTTTTTTTAGTTATATTTAAGGTAGGTGAGCATGGAGCGGAAAAAGGTGGGGTGTGCGTCTTTAAATGAAGTTTATTGAGGGGGGCGTGTAAGGAGGGCGGCGGCGGCGGCTTTTCTCATGCTTTATTCCGATGACTGCGGTTAAAGGAGTGATTCTTTGATTCTTACGGGCAACTGTGCTACTGTGGAGTCGTTTCGATAGACAAGACTAAGGCCATTTCCGCACTGCACTCTCATAGCGCGATGATTCCACTTTCAACCTCCTCTGGAATCCTGGGGTTTGCAGTTTCGGGAGGGGCCGGCCGGCCCCTCCCGAAACTGCAAACCCCAGGATTCCAGAGGAGGTTGAAAGTGGAATCATCGCGCTATGAGAGTGTAGTGCGGAAATGGCCTAAATTTCTCTACAATCCCGCGACAGAAGTGGGCCACTGGGATCTATTTTGGTGTCTTATTCGAATCTCGAGGGCTCTGCTGATCAGAGCCAGTTGCAGAAGGCGTGGACGTAGAAGCGTTGCAAATCATTGTAAATGACGATCATTGTCCTACCCTTTGTGCCTGACAGCAGGTGTCTCTGGTGGTTTAAGATTCAAGTGACAAGTCAGTGGCGCTAAATCCTCTTGTTATTCCTGATTAGAGTCCACCCATAGTCTCTATGAGATTTACCTATTTGTTGACTCACAGTTACAAAATTGAATAAGCCTAGTTTAGTTGGTACTATCCAAGGGGATGCCACCCAGTGAGAGGCTCCTGGTGACTTTAAAAGAGGGAGCATCTTCCACTTTCTGATTCTTCTTTGGATCCTGAGCAGTTTGACAGCATTCTTCTTGGTGCTCCAAATCTAATGAAAGCAGTAAATTGCCAATGTGGTGCTTCTGATTTGGTCACTCAAAATATAGCTTAGGAAATGACACTGAAATAGGAGGTCTCCCAAGGGGAATCTCTTTTCCACAGTGGGTTGTTCTCGTATCTCTCCCCACATGTGATTTAGGTAACTTCATGAATTAATAGGGTTTTCTTAGGCAAGGAATACTCAGATGTGGTTTTGTCAGTTCCTTCCTCTGAAATATAGCCTACAGCACCTGGTATTCACTGGCTGTCTCTCACCTATGTACTAAGTAGGGCTGACGCTGCTTAGCTTCCAGAACCAGATGGGATCTGATGCCTTTAGAGTATTTAGACCGTGCCTTCCAATATTTTCTTGAGGGCTCCCCAGTCCTGAACACATTTGGAAGGTGCGGGGCTTTAGGTGGGGAACTTAGTGAACTTGCTGTTCAGTCATAACTCTCCACAGAGTAAACAGTGCTAGCTGGCTCCTGCAAAAAAATAGTAGACAGTCTTATATAATAATTCTTCAAAGACTGGTGGCTGTCTGTAAGCAGCTTGTGCAAGGGAAGCGTTATTATTGAAGGGGGGCTGCAAATGACTGTTACGTTTTGATCAATTTTGCTGGGAACTGTAGGCAATAAGAACCCATAGGGTTGTAGTCATATTTCTGTAATCAAGGTTAAGTTTCCCAGAAATCATATTTCCTGTAAAATATGGTTGCTTCAGACATTATATTTGGGTTTCAAGGCAGGGTAGCTTGTTATCAATCAGACTATTTTATGAAGAAAGAAAGGGATTCTTGAAATGCTCTGGGAGATTTTCCAGCTTGTAGAAGTAGTGCCCCTGTTGATGCCCTGGATAATCTGTGTGATGGAGAGCTGGGGAGTTGTGACATAATCGCTCCTAAATCTTAAATATTAATTTGTTTGTTTACTTGGTTGTGAAGCATGGGCTTCTTGGTTCTCTAAGGAACTTGGAGTGATTAAGTGCTTGCATAGAGGACTAGAGTGTTGGTAGGGATGGGATAAATCCAATTAAACACAAGGGATGGGCCATTTCAGAGTATATTCTGTGGCAGTGAGGGTAGTGAAGAAGCTGCTCCTTGTTATCTCTGTTGCACAGTCTCACTCAATCAAGTTCTTTGGGGCAGTAAAAGGACTATTACATTCCAGATCTCAGAGTACTAAAGAGGGAGTCTCACAATCACAGTGATAATTTTGCAACAAATTTTGGAGAAGAAACTTGTTGGACCAGTTCCAGCTCACAGTGAGGGTAGTTCTATGTATATTCTAGCTGATTAAAGCTGCCAAAGAAAGGCTGGTCAATTGAGTGTTAAAGGTTATGAATGCTTCTTGGAAAAAGCACTGTAATTCTATTTACTCTTTAAAAAGGCAGCTATAAGACCTATGCTGCAGAAGCCTTTGCTGAACCCCCCTGCCTTTGATAACTATTGGCTAATTTCTAATATTCATTTTTTATGGAAGCACAACTCCAGGCCTCCTTGGGTGAACTGATTATTTTGATTGATGGATTCAGGCTTCAGGCCTGGTTCTGGAACAGAAAGAATCTTGCTGGAAGTGGGGGCTCTCATTTCACTGGAGCAGTGAATCCACTCTTGAGTTTTATTCCAGATTTTGAAGTAGCTATACATGGTGCTCAATTTATTTTGGAGATAGTGTTCAGCACCTTGGATAGCTCACGTAAAGTCTAGAGTAGTAACTGGAATAGATTTATCATTCTGCTGACATGAGAGCTACTAGTGGTTGGTGGATGACTTTGTGGGTTCTGGTGGATCTTTCAATGGCGTTCAGTATCTTTATTATTATTTATATGTTTATATTCTGCCTTTTCCCCAATACTGGGATGCAGGCAATCTTTCAAAATTAAAATAAACATAGTTAAAAAGTATTTACATAGATATCAGTGAAAGCATAAACCTTGTTAATATGAAGTTAAACTACATATAGAAGTAAAATGATTTAAAATAATTAAAAGATAAAAGTTAGCAAAACAACTGTTTTTCAGAGTTTTTTCATTGAGAATGCTTTTGCAAGTGTTTTGCAAAAATGGGATGCATAAACAAATTATAGCAATGTATAAACAAATTTGACACAGCTCTTTCTTTTATGTTTTTTGTTTTATTCTTCTTAACAGCACGTCAAGTTAAAATATACAGCAGTGTTTTATTGATAAAGCAAGAATGGTAAGTCCTAGCATGTAATGTTTGGTATTCATCTGCTTGTATTGAAGATCAAAATAGATTACAATATTCCATCTTGATAATTCCCTAAGCGTGAGGAATCTTGTTGCTAACAGTCTGTGAGGGATTGTGTGTGCAAGAGCTTCCAGATGAAAAACCATGCAAGATGCTTTAGTTTTTTAAAACTTTCAAAGAAGACAAGATAGCAATAGCTTCTATTGTCCATTTGTAATCTTTTCAAGGCTTTACTTTTGCTTATTTTGTATGATATAAAATTTCTGGAAATTTTGAGATGGAGGGAGTCTTTCTTCCCAGAAAAATATCAAAAATTCTAGGTAATATAGGGAAAAGATGCAATTCTTGTACTCTTTACAGTTCTAAGTTTGTTTTGTTACTGTAGGACAGCGGTTCTCAAACTTCTTACCCCTGTGACCCCCTTTGCATCTAATGAGGACATTGCAATTCCCCACTCCACATTATGTCCCTTCGTGTCCTATTGTGTCCTATTGCCCCTCTCTCTCCCTCACAGGCCCCTTGTGCTGCATGCACCCTGTTAACACTGAGTTCTTGTGCTCTTTGCTTCCTCTGTTCACTTCTCTCCCCCTACCCAAGAAATTGCCTTGTAGTTGCTAAGGGGCATGTGCCTGCTGTGTCAACAACAGAATGTTCAGAGAAGCTGAGTAGGAAAAGCATTTTTAAAAGGGAAGCCAATTTTTTGCTATGTTTGAGTTGGAGGAAGGCACAACAGTGAAGATGCTTGACTGGTCTCTGCAACAGAGCAATGCAAATCTGTAATGACATACACAAACAGTCTTGCCCTTTTTCACATTTGCTGTTCTTGCAGACTGACTTTTCTTGTGCCCCCCCCTTGAGCAATTGTCATACACACCCCTTAGGATCCTGCCCCATAGTTGGAGAGCCACTACTCTAAGAGGATAAAATATTTTATGTATAACTTTGTTTTCTCGCAATATTGTAATGGTTGTGGATACTACAGTTTAAAAATCTATGTTGGTTGTCTCTTTAGCAATAACATTTATTTTAAATATTTTGAATTTTTGTTACAAATGGAACTGCAAACTGTGATTGCTTGGCATACCAGGAGGCGAGCATAGTTGGGAGAACTTGCTATTATACTGAGTTGCTAGATTAGAGATAATGTATATTTCCTTAGTGTATTCACTGCCAGGAGAGGCTGCAGGGCTTGAGGTCACCTGGCCTATCAGACCATCCCTGATCTAATCAGTTCTTAAGTTTCAGCATTTTTGTTGATCTCTGATATTATGAGCTTTCTGAGATTGAGACAGACATCTATCTTTTTTATTTATTTTTGCTTTTGTGTGTTTCCAGCTATAGATTAGTTTCATATGTCATGGAACACTGGGCAGTGTGATGTAGTCAAGAAATAAGAGAAGCCAGTGCAAAAGTCTTGCAGTTGCAGGAGAAAGGTGCCTGGCATAATTGAAGATTTTTTTATGCTATAGCATTTGAAAGTTCCTCTCTAACATCAGTGCTAAGTGTATTATAGAGCAGAGAAAGGTTAAAGGCTAGCTAGCACCTTGTCTTAAATTTTCAGTTCTTCTTTTATTTTTTGAAAATGTTTCATGATCAATTTTCAAGTTTTCAGAAAGAAAGACAGGATTTTTCCAAGTCTTTACATCCTACAAATAAAAGAAGTATAGAAGGAAATGCAGGCAAATAGATATAAAGTAAACCAATTCTTGTAAATTATTTTTTCCCAGTTCTGTGGCTTTTCTAGTTTCCTGTCGTTAATATCCTGTGTTTGAAACATATTATTCTTCTAGAAATGTTTTAGGATATGGGAAAATGATAATATAATTATAATTTATTCTCTTTGTATGTACTGTATTTGAGAAGTGCTTAGAGGTATGTTGTATTTAATTTAGTAAGCTATATACTATATTTTATGTTGGAAAACATGTGGGTAGAATGTTATAATATTGTGTTTTACTTATTTTTTCAGGAAGATAAAGAAAATGTAAATGGATCTGCATGGAACAAAATGGGCAGCACTCTAGGGGAAAATATAATTTCTCCCAAGGCCTTAAAATCTCCCACTGTACTGAAGCAAATTGGTACAGCTACAAACTGTAATTCTCTGCCTAGTACTACAGCAGTTTCTGACCCTAATGAAAATAAAAACAAGGGCATCTCATTCAGTCAGACATTCTTACTCAAAAGAAATGCAAAAGAGAAACAGTTGAAAACAACTACACCCAATCCTGGTGCATGCCTCTCAGAGAAGCGTGTACTTGGTTCATATCGTGGTAGGATAGTGTCATCTAAGATAAATTCCTTCAGGAGAGTTCTGGAGAATGAGAATAGCAGGAATTCCTTGCCTCCTCCACCTAAGTCAACAGTAAGAACTGGATCCACAGACAGTATTAAAAGTGTGAGGGACACCAGAATCACCAACACAGCAAGTGTTTCTGAGCCTGAAGATATAACCCCATTTCAAACCAGGCCTACAGTGAAAGTGTCTGTTAGCCATCCCAAGCCCATTCTGACTCATGAGAAACTGTCTGTCAGTAGTGGAGCAGCACATAAAAGGGGAGCCCAAATAAACCCTGTCAGAAATTGGAAACCAGTGTTAAAGACTGTTCCACCCAGTGCTAATAATTCTGTGCATAAGAAACCTGGTGTACCCAAAACTGTAACAGGAAGCTTGGCCAGGCCTCTTTCTGAAAGTCATAGTACCATGTCAGCTTCAAAATCAGTTGACAACCGGAAAACTGTTCCAGCAAGATCTTCAGATGCAAGAAGGTAATGAAAATAATAATGTGTGAATAGTATTAACATATTTTGTTGTTGTGTCTGGTATGCATGTGAGTTCAGATGTTCAAAAATAGAAATGAATTATTTGATTGTAGGTAGAAGGTTCCGTGCAAGGAGTACAGTAGCTGTTTGTTCCCCTTTCTAAAATGATGAGATCTGTAGTTTAGAAGCTAAAGAGCCATCAACAAGAAGGATGAAAGCTAATAAATAAAATTGCTTTATCACAAATTAGAGTAAGAGCAGTTTGATGGACTTTTGGTACTAGGAGTGTGTGACAGGGCAACATTGCTTTGCTTCAAAAAGATGTCAATTTGTCCAGTGTTGATCAAATATACCAAAATATGGCCCAAGTGGTCCCTGCAGCTCCCCTCCTCCATCCCGGGGCTAAATAAGTAACTGTTGATTTGCCTACCCTGAAATCGCAGCAGTATAAAGTAGTTACTCCATAGTGCTCAAGTGCTGATATTAAGAGGAGCTGAACAGGATCTGTTCATCTAATTAGTCTATTTACTCTTATGGGGCAAATTTCTTAATTGTTTTCCTTGGCTCTTTCTCTGCAATTCCTTCTGAAATTTTGACTCATTTTTAATGAATTCATTATTTTTTCTTTTCACGTTGACCTAGTACATTCATAATGTGATCTGCAGAACTATGGTTAAATGATTGTGAATGCATTGCAGTCTCATGCAGTTCTTTCTCACCCAGCCTTTGGGGGGCACCTCTGACGGATTTGGAGCCATGATTCATAATGTCTGCGCTGGTATATCTGCTAACAGTTATTGAGCATAATTTAAATTGAATTCCCAAACTATTTCTAATTCCTAATTAGAGAAGATAAAACACTTACCATAGTTACTTCAGTTGAAGTAAGTTGGGAACAGGCTCTTGAGACTTCCTGCTTGTCCTAACCATGATTAATACATTTAGTCAGTGTTTATGTATGTCTGATCTCTGTTACATGGTGTCTTGTAGAGCAAAGGCAAGTCTTGATAACTTTATGGATACACTTTCAGAACTCAACTAGCTGAATGGCGAGCACTGAAAGGGATCAAGAAGCCACCTGCTCCAGTATCTGCAGCTACCCAGCCTGAAGTAGAAACAACTGAGCAAATTGTAAAAGAACCAGCTAAATCCTTTTGGGCTGCCATAGCCGAAGAAGATGAGCAAGGACTCATCAGTGATAGAGTCAATAAGACACTTGCTGAATGTTTGTCCTTAATTGAGAAGGTGATGAGTTGGTTGAAAAAGAGTCATGATTAATTATGTCTCTGTATGTAATATCTCTAATACTATATGAAGCAACAGCATGTCACAGTTTCAGAACAGTACTCCTTGAACATTTAGCTGTAGCGTGTATTCGGCCCTTAGCATTCTCAGATTTGATTATTCACACAATATTTGCTGCTGTCTCATCTGCTGCTGCCCTATGCCATTTTTAAGAGGGACTTACGTTTGCAGTCTCACTGCAAGTCTTGAGAGACTTTCTGAGGCTTGTAAGTCACTATTAAAAATGGTGTAGGTTAGCTTCAGCCTTGAGAAGGAACCCTGCCTCCTTGAAAGCAGAAATGGACAGCTGGTGTGCTCCCCACTGTGGATTCAAATTTATTATACTGTGTGTGCGTGTGTGTTATTTGGTCGAGGGGGCGATCGACATTTGTAGTTTTTCTATTTCTGGGGGGTCTTGCACCCTTAACCCCTATAAATATGGAGGGATGACTGTATCACATTTGGCTGTATGAACATATAGCTATGGACTGTGCTCCCTGGACATTTATTGAAACAGGCATGATCTACACACTGTCTCTTTAGACCAAGATTAACAACTGTGCAGAGGATAAGGCTAATTTTTCCTAATGTGCCCCCACCTAGCAGGCCACACCAGTGCATTTCAGCAAAACCAAATGACATAATAATACTTCCAGATGATTTTTGGGCTGATTTTAAAGTTTTGTCATGTATTTTGGGGAGGTTTGGAGGGCTGGGAGAACTAAACTGATTTAGGCACATTTTGGGCATGAGGGGCAAAAATTACCCTAATTTTTTAAAAAAATAGTCTGGAGGCTTGGTGGGCTTTGGAAGCCACATTTGGGGTCCTACATGCAGCCTGTGGAACACACTTTGTTATCCCTGATTTAGACTGTGGGATTGAAAGTTCTTTGCTATTTGTCAGTTGACCTGTATGTAATTTGAGGTCCCTCCCATCAGTTTGTTATCTGGGGTCCCAGCTCATAAGCAACAGTATAGTTCAGACAAGCAGGTTTAGTATCAGCACTTCACTTTAGCACTCTTAAGCATTGGACTTTCAGGATTTTTTTAATGTGGGAGAATAAGCAAGCAGTTATCTTCAACTAAACTGTTGAATATAGTTTGTGTAATATTTGGAGAACAGGTTCTCTCGTCTTCTCTCTTATCAGCATTTTAGGAGTTAGTCTGGCAGATAGGGAAAGCATCACAGCATAAAAGGTGTCATGAACAGCTAGGTCTTTCCTCATTGGAAGCTGTGTAAACAGCCTGACTCTTGTGTCTCGGGAAGTAGCTTTTACACAGCCTTGGTTTGTCCAATGAGAGACAAATCCAACTGATTGATTTCAAGAAAAATCTTTGCCTCTGATGAGAAGTGAGATTTATATGTACTTATGGGGTGAATCACCTGAGACTGTCACTAGCCACTATTTCTGATTGCTTGCCATGAAATGATTACATCAGCCAGAGTAAAACTATCATACCAATGCATGCACATCTTTTTGGTTGTTCTGTTATACTTATGGTCATTTGATAAGTACTTCCCTGTCAGATTTTTTTTCTTCCTTATCTCTTCTGTTTTGGCTTGGGTGGCTTTATGTCCAGAAGCCTGAAATAATAATTTACTGTGTGATACTAAATTAACATACACCTTTATTTCTGCAGTATTCAGGCTTCAGGACCTTAAATTCTGGAAAATACATACATAAATATCACTCAGCTTGTAACATTACTCAGCACAAAAAATTGTGTACACTGTGTAGATTAGCATGGTTATCTGTGTAGAATTCATAGCAACTTTTGCAAAGTTGACTATCTTGTTCACTCTGTATAAAATCTTTATTACCATTTTATATCTTTTCTCAGGGTTATCCTGGTGAAACAGTGCACTGCACTTTGGAAAAGCTCATATTGAATGTTCCGGATGCAAAAAAGCTTTCCAAGTATTGGGTATGCCAGATGCGCCTTGAACAGTTTCGCTCTACTGAAAAGGTCCTTGGTATATATGAAAATGCCATTCTGGCAGGAGCACAGGTAGAAACTCCTAAACATAGTATGCTTTCTAATGTATTTTGCTTTGACAGGAGAATAGGACGAGTTTATATTTAATTGTAAGTTAATAAGACACGGAATTTAAGTAACAGTTAAGATAGTTGGATCCTATATGCTCTTACTGTTACTAAAAGACTTGTACACCAAGGCTGGAAAGATAAGCACTTTTCAGTGGTCAATGTTCCCATGCTCAGAAGACTCCAGTGCTTTAACTGCTCTTGAGCATGCATTTTACAGACACAATCTTCAAAAAATGTATTGTTTTGTTTCTTTTGGAAACATGATAATCTTATATTAATGTATATGCTCCCCCAGGCTTATATCCTGTATGCTTCCCCTTCCCCTTTTTATTCTTTTTCTCATTTCTTTGCAATCATATTCTTAAAAATCGATTATTTTTATCCAAAGGTTTATTTTGGTAGACTACCTCATATTTTTTTAATATAGTAAAAGCTGGAACTACTCTTTTAACTCACCTTTATCCAAGCAGATCAAGGTGATATATGTAGTTTTCCTCCTTCATATTTATATTTACAAGAATCAGGGTAATCCAGTGAGTTTCATAGTTGAGTGGAGATTTGAACTTGAGTTTATCAGTTCCATGTCCAGCACTCTGATCAATACACTGGCTAATAATGTAATCAGATACTAACCAAAGCACATTTCTTCCAGCCAAAGGATGAATTACGTCATGCGTTAGCTGATGTTATGAAGGCTACAACAAATCTAAGAAAATCTGATGGTAAGAATAAGAATTTCCACCTCAAGATGATTACATTCACGAAATAAGTAGGCAGCTTCTTCTTGCAAAGTTTGTACTGTTGTCCTTTGTCATCAAGGCTTAAGATTTTTTAAAATTATATCACACTTTGGGTGTGCATATAAATACATACACATACATCTGTATGAATGCACACATACACATGTGGTTGTAAAAGGATGTGTTTATATGTGTCTACACACATTCTGTCTTAGTGACATGTAACAGAACAGAAAAATCTAAAAGAGATCTTTCTCTTTTCAGTGTGTTAATAAGCATTGTGCTATGAGTAGGCTTGCAAAGTAAAAAATATTCCAAGCTAAGGTAGAGTGAACCAGCAAACAGAGAAATGGCAATTCGTTTCCTGTTTCCATCAGTTCATTGTGTTTTCTGTACCAGTTGCAGAGGAGCTCCTCTTCCTCTGCAGTCAGCATGAAAACTAAGTGGGCTAGTGAGGGAGAAACGAGACTCTAATCCTCCTCTGTCACCTTATTTTGTTTCCATACTGGCTGCCAAATAAAAAGTCTTTGCTTTCATGGTTGGTGAAAAGTGTCACTTTCATTGGGCTGCCCCGTTTTTGCTCAACATTTTGTATTCTCCTGATTAAGGTTTTTTCCCTACTTGTAACACTAAAACAGAATGTTGCAAACTGGGAATTTTGGAGAGCTTTATGTGAAACAAATAGCCACCCTGCTTGTATAAAACTGCTATGTATTTGGTGAAGGACTTTTCTGTCTATCACATTGATGGCTCATTGGCTATTATATTGTTCACAAGCCACTTCTGGAAAGGCTAGATTCTTCCTTATCTGACATGTTTTAATCAAGGTATCTCATTTTAATACAGCTCAGTTTCTACGGCTTGGAAGTACATAGAGTGTCCATTTATGCCAGGAGTGGAAAAGTGCAGCTCTCAAGGCACTTCCAGAGACCCCCCCTTGAAGCCCTCAATTTTTTTTTTTTAATTATCTGACTTTTTCAGGAAGGCTTTTTTCCCCAACTCAAACCCGCCTGCAAATGTTACTGTTTCATTTCCTGCCCACCCCCCAACCTGAAATAAACAATCAAAAATTGGCTGAACAAATGACAAACAGGCATCTAGAACTTCATATCACTTCTAGTGTGTTTAGGATGACCCCCATGCAATTGCGCACCTTGTTTATTCTGTAATATCAAAGTAAATAAAAATATTTGTAACTAGAAAAAAGAGAGCTACAGTGAACACTACATATTCTGTTTGTTGATTGATTGTAATACAGCTATCAAATGAGATGGTCTACGAAGTGTAATGTTACCCCTGAATTTCATTTTTCACTGAAAAAATTCTTCACCTTGTATAATTTCTATATTCCTATTTTTTTCCAGAGGAATGTGTAAAGAAGGAAATAACTCAAAATGATGAAGCAAAAGAAATTAATTTAGATGAAAATAAGATAGAAAATATTTCCAAAGAACCTCCTTTGAATAAAAATATTGAATCCAGTAATGAAGAGAATTCCCCAAAAGCAACAGATGCTTGTTTGATGTCTGAACAAGAAAGGATTCCAGTGGGAAAAAAGGCAAAAGATGAACAGAGTTGTAGGCCTCCATTACTTAAAAAAGAAGAGCAGGGTGACAGCAACACAGAGAAAGATGAAATCTTGAAGTTTAATACACCTGAAAATGACAAAGTGGGCTCATATGTAATTAAATATAATTTGTCAACTACTCCTCACTTGGAAAGGTAAGCATTGATTCCTTTAGATATATACTGTCTGAGGGGAAATGACTGTACAAATATGACTATACGTACATGCTACAAAGAAAGAATCCTGCTTGTTCAGACTTGAGTGGGTAATGTCAACAAATATTTTGGGCAGGGTGTTCTATTCAGAATGGTTGGTGTGTAAAAATCTGAGACTGGGACGAAGGATCATAGTTAGAACTATCATAAAGCTAAGAATGAGAAATCAGAGTTTAAGAGTTGTGTCTTCATGCTTAAAGAAGATGTGAGTGCCCAAAGGATCTCTCCTGGGGGATTTGTTACAGTTTAAAGGTTTAATGAAGCAGCATGTAATACAAGAGATAAATCTGCAGGTGATACAAATATATTCAAGACACTGAGTTGTATCCAGAATTTACTTCTTCCATGCAGATAGGCTTCTTCTATCCAGTAGAGAAATTCTGGTGAAAGAATGAATGAATCAGTTGTCTTCATCAGTTCTCAGTTCCCCAATCCTTCTATAGTCCTCTGTGCCCTCTTAGCACATCTGTCTGAGAGACAATCCTGCGTAGTGGGAAAGATGGTGCTTGAGGGTTCAGCAGAGATTGTGAAGTTGCTATATATTCCCTGCCTCAGTCCACAGGGAGAGGTAGGTAAGAAATAACAACCTTCCCCATTTCTGTTATTGAGAGAGCATTCTGAGCATTCTCTACTCAGATTTTTGTTTCTGTTCATGGAAAAGGAGCAGTATACAGTTCAGTGGAATCCACATAATAATGCAAAAAGAGAAAAGTAAGGCGAAGATAAACTAAGTGTCAAAATTGTATATTTGGAAATCAGTGACAATATTTGTCCAAATATATATGTGGAATCTCCTCACCTAAGAAGCATCTGTGTTTAATAAATTTCAATAAAATGGGTTCTATCTTTACCAGAATAGCCCAGATGCAGTCTTCTTAGTCAGCCTGCCATCTCTGAGAGAACAGAACTTATTATTTTAATCCAATCATACTAGATCTGGTACTTACTATATGTGACTATGTGATTTAAAACAGATTTCCAACCTCTCTCCTAAAAAATACATTCCCTTTAATGCTGTATAAGCCACCACCATTCTGCACTAAGGGTAGTAGAGAGTAGAACCAACTAGTTCTAAGCATTTAATGGCTTGTCACCTCAAACCATGTGATTTTGTAAAGCCTGCATGGATATTGACTACTGCCTTAGTGAATGTAGTTTTGTGTACAGAGGCAGTCTCTCAAGGTAATGTCACAGCCAAATTCATGGGCATGCCATTTTCATCTTGACCTTTGTGTTTTGGACCTAGAAGGTCACCAACTTAATGTTACAGTTATGGTTTCATAAAAAAATTAGCTCAGTTTTTAGACCATGTAACATCAGATCACACACCAGAAAATGCTACACGGTTTTAAAACTGTGTTGTAAAATGTTTCTATTACGATAATTTGCATCAGAAACATGTAGTGCATTGTTTTGTCCCTGAAATAGTACTGGCTTACTATTGTAACACAACATAAACATTATGCATACAAATATTAGGAAAAACTTAACGCAATGTATCTACTTTGTGTAAATAGCCTCTTCTTTTTCTGATTCCCAAGTGCAAAGAAAAAACTACAGTGTGAAGCTAATGATTCTGCTGTTAAGGATCTGAAGTTCCTTACTCCTGTGAGACGCTCTCGCCGCATAAACGAGAAGATGTCCAAGTTGCCAAATGTATTGAAAGAGCACAACCCTTGTGTTTCTTCACTTGAACAGCTTGGAGAACTGGGAGATGATGGCACTGGTTTTATCTACAGACCAAACAGTGCCCTGGAAAATGTCTCTGTCCACACACAAAAGCAGTCCAAAGAGTGATAGTAAAAAAGTGTTTTAAGATTTTATTTTTGTCCAGTACCCATTGGTCAGTATAAATAAATGTTTCTCTCTCTAACCATGGTATTAAAATATCAAATAGGCCATGGGAATGGCACACTCCCAACTTGTGAGATTTTGGTAATGGCTAAGGGTTGCATTTGCACAGGCATTCACCATGGATAACACTAACCTGTTTTTATTTTAACCAGGAAAATAGCTTTAGCAGGTGAACATTTAACTTAAATGTTTGTCATCTCCAAGTATGCAAAATCTGGCCCAGATCCAACTCAGTCCTTGACCTGACAGAAGCCTTTCAGCTGATCTTGTTGCAGGGATTTTCCTCTTTTGCTCTCTCCACCACTCAAAATTGCTCTGGAGGGTTTCCCATACAGGCTGCATTGGGAGGGCTATCCTCTTTCTCCTGAGATTTCCTGATGGGCTTCTTCCTTCAGCACAGGGACCCAGTTGGACCTTGGCCTGTGTCTAAAATGTCTTGTCTGTTCTAACTATATGTGGTGATTTTGTGTTTTCAGAATAATAGTTGAAATAAACCTGTTTATCTTCAACACTAAGTTACCAAATTTCTTCTAAAAATGTTAATTTGAGCAGCTTAATACATGTAAAGGACAAGAAGTCCATTGATAATTGAATATACAGTGGCCCCTCAACTTTTACAAGGGTTTGGGGCATAGAACCCTCGTGAAAATAAAAACCCACTGAGTGCTCTCATTCCCTTCCAGGGCTTCCCTCCATTTGACTACCTTTTGTCTAGGTGCTCTGCCTTCCTTCCACAAGCCCAGGCAAAAAACAAGCAAATGGGAGGGGGCATCCCCATGCCTGGAGAAAAGCATGCACATGTCTCTCCCCCACCATTTGCTTGCATTATGTCCAGGTATGCTGTCTTCCTTTCGGGTGCCTGGAGAGGAAAGGTGAGACACAATAGGGGTTTCTAAAACTATGGATAATGTAGAGAGAAAGTAGATGTTTCTCTCCTCATACTACTAGAATGCAGGGTCATCCACTGAAGCTGAATGGTGGGAACCTCAAGACAGGTAAAGGAACAGTTCACACAGTACATTGCTGAACTATGATAACTGCCAACTTGAACTGAATTAAAAGGGACTGAACAATGCAGGGGCTTAATGGCCATCTGTGGCTACTGAAAAAAACAGCAGCATGCAGGAGAGGAGGCAGGAAGCTATTGATTCGTGAATCAGGAAGTGATGGAAGCAGCTGTCTTAGATTTATGGACAGCATACAAATAACTGCAAGAACAGCTCTGCCTTGTATCAAATGTTGCAAACAGTTTTAGAAAATCTGATACAGAGAGCAGCAAATAAATTGCAGAAATAGGAACTTGTTATACCAATGAAACTCTGGAATTCATTTTTGTCTAAAAATATTAGCCATCCTTACTGAAACTTTAATAATCATGCTGACATGCAATACAGGTCAGGATTTTTCCACTCGTAATAGCTGGAAAGGAGATACCTATTGTAGCTATCAGGACTTTGGAGATTTATCAAAGAGAACTGAGAGGTCAAATGGACAGCTGTGTCAGGCCAATTGCTACCAAACACCATCCACCAGCTCACAAATCAGCAACAGATGAATTTTTGGGCTGGGGAGGGTAGGGTTGGTAGAACACATCTTTAGTACGTTACCCTGATTTCTGGGGGTCCCATGAGGGACATCTAAATGCGCTCTTAATTATATAAGTTGGGGGAATTAACAAAGAGCACAACCTAGCAATATGAGAGGCAAGGCAACAAAGTGAGATCTTTTACCCCATGTCTGGGGTCAGGCCAAGTCAAGAAACAAACCAAAGTGAAATGATGATTGTTTTTAAGATACAAACAAACAGTGTATGCAGCACACTCACGCAGGTAACTATAGAAAATAAAAGTTGGAGTGAGATAAAGGGATTTTTAGAGGAGATGGTTGGTTTGGGTAATAGTAAATCTGTCCTGAAGCCCGGATAGCCTGGAAATTGAGTTGGTAGGTATGAAGTCTCAGTACGTGGAACTGAGGGGAAGGCTCATCAAGCAAAGCGGCAGCAAAGCGGGATGGAAGCTGGGAGCAATCCAAGGAAGCTCTCAAAAGTCAGGGGTTTTTATAGGGAGAAATGTGGCCACAGGCTAGTCCATACTTGGGGGAAAGCAATGACTTTCGGGCTGGAGAGAAAGCCTCCAAAAGGTCAGAATTTAGCATGATTAAGTCCAAATTGTCAAAAGAATAGCCAGTATGCAAACGTGGAGTGCTTGACAGTTGAGCATTCAGCTTGTCAAGCTGCCTGCTCGGGGCAGGGAGTCCTTTGTAAATAGCGTGCATACGTAATAGGGGTACTTGCCTTGAGGTCTCCTAAAGCGGCGGGACGGCTATTTCTGGCCTGCCTGTATTGGTTGGGAATATTACAGCAATTAACAGCCATGCCTGTCTGCAAGCTTGTCTGGGGGCCTTGTAGCACGTGGAGAGGAATGGGTAGAGAAGGCCAAATTATTGATATCAAAGTGATATCTAATATCCCACAAGCATATCTAGCCAAGTGAATTACAATAGAGAATGTCTTCCGCTTTAAAGGTTCTCAAGTAGCAGAAGTGGGGAAGGACAAATCACAGCATGGACAATATTGAGATTGATAGAGCAATGATCTTCTACATTTTAAAGCAGTGTTACGTGTTCAGCAAGAGTTATGCGCCTTAAGAGTATGGATCAGTGCTGCTCATGTTATCTGATGCTGGAGACCAATAATCTTTTCCCCCCTATTCATCTAATTGGGTACAACTCTTTCATCAGTGTTACTAATTTAAGGAACAGGAGCCCAGCATGACAAGCAACTCCTATTAAAATTCCCTTTCCCTTATTTTGCCTGTCAATACTAATAAGGCAGATGTGCAGTCCCAGAGCCACATCTGTCCCTCAGCCCTATTTTTTAGTAGCATTTGACCCCTCTAGATGCTCCAGACCACTCTTTTTTGGTGCCAAAGGTAGGGATGCTTCTTCCTAGTCTACTGGAGCAGCACATCAATTTTTTAAAAGGCCGCAGTGTTCACCTGCATTGTTCAACATAAAATATACTTTTTTCAAAGCTGGGATGGATTTCTGGCTTGGGCCTCATCCCATTTTTGGCAATCTGGGGTCCCTTGATCATCTCAGGGCTGAAAATTTACACCCCCTTCCCCCACTTGCGGCTGTCCAGTCCAATAAATAGGCAGTAGACCTAGAAGAACCAGTGGTGGTTTGAGGACTGGACAACTCCTCAGGCCCAGGGTTGGACTCCCAGCTGGGCCATGGAAACCCAGCGGGGGACCCTGGGCAAGTCTCAGCCTCTAGGAAGGCAAAGGCCTTCTGAGCAAATCTTGGCAAGGAAACCCCGTGATAGGGTGTCAATAAATCTGAAACCACCTGAAGGCACAAAACAACAAAGATTTAATCTACACCTACAGCTATTTGACATAATTCGGCGACTGAAGAATTTTCCTGCGTGTGGCTGGAAAAAAAGGCAAAAGTTTAGGCTTGGAACATCCCCCTCATAAAGAGCTGTTCTACACCCACAGAATCCTGCTGTCACTCTTTACGCACCCGGACCCCCTTTTCCCTAAAATGTGTCCCAGCTTCAATCTCTATACATCCACCACACTGGGACCATTATGGCCCCCGTCCCTCTCGCCCTTCCCACCCGGCATGTCCCCGCCTCGGACGCCCACATAAGGGAGCCCCTCCTTCCTCTGGCCTTTCTCCGCCCGCAAAGGCGCCATCCCTCTTCCCGCCCTTCCGCCGGAGCCGCTGCCCAGGAGGGCTGGGGAAGCCTCGCGGAGCCGAGGGCTTGCAGGGTCCCGGTAGGTGGAGGGGCGGCGGGTGGGGCTGGCGGCCCCGGCAGGTATTCGCAGGCCCGGCGGAGACGCTTCCCTGCGAGTGACGGAGGAAAAAGGGCGGGAGTGGCGCCCTTCGGTTTCAAGGGAATGAAAAGGCGCCTTCTTTGTTTCTCCCTGGCAGAGGCTTTGTGTTCGCCGCGAGTCCTTTTTAATTTTTCCGCCGGGAATCTGACGTCGTTGGAAATCCCGGGGGCGCTTCGCCCCTCAGGCGGGCTGGACGTGCACGGAGAAGCGTTTCCTTTTTTGAAAGAAATGTGCAGTATTGATTTAAAATAGTTTTACCCCGTTTTTGTGTTAGAGGGGTTTCTCCACTACCATGCTTACCAGTAGTCGAAAATGTAACTTTTCCAAGCTGTGGACAGTAGGCAGAACACTGATCATTTTAGAGCAGACCACACTGAACGATCAGAGGGTCAAGCTTTCCCCATTATTTATCTCTGCCAGCCTTCTTTTCTTTCAAAAATCTTCACACAAGACACGTTTCCCCTCATCCATGCATCCCTATGCAATTTGTCCCATACATGGTCCTCCCACAAATAAATATGTATTTTTTTTGTGGTGCCATAGATATGTATTGTGGCTCTGAGGTCTGGCAAAAGACCTACATAAGTGGCCTCCGTGTGGAAGCATCTTTACATTAGGGGCCTTAAAACTTTACACCCGTGTGGAAGCCCCACGTCTTATGGATAAGTTCAGTCAAGTGGGTCTGCAGCTTGAACAGAGCACCCCACTACCACAGAGGATGCCTGTTTTATCTTAAAGGACTTTGTGACTGCGTGTCACACCCAGCATAGTGGCTGCCCTTTAAACTTTACAGACGCTCCATGGACTGAACCACCAAAAAAAAGTTGCTCTTTGAAAGTTACCTGAATATGCCACAGAAAGGGAGATTAATAATAATAATGATAATAAAATTTATTTCTATCCCACCTCTCCACATGGATCAAGGCGGCAAACAACATTAAATACATTAATATATTAAAAACATTAAAAAACATACCCAATCCTCCCCACCCACAAATCCACCTAAAACCAACTCCCTGTGCCTGTGGAAGCAGACAAAATAGATAGCGCTTCTGTCATGTCGGCATGGCTCATAACAGGATTTGAGCATTGTGGTGGTGATATTATATCTGCCTAGAGAATGTGCATCCTTTTAGGTTCCTTGTGCTAGGAAAGCCCTGCTAAGTGTGGCACTGAAACTACGTTACTGATGTGCTGCAATGGACAATGTATGGTGTCATATCTGTTGCTGCATAATTTGCCAGTCATGCTCTGTATTAAGCAGGTCCTCAGACGTCTGTTAGGGAAATACTCAACTTTACTGCTCCAGGAATGAACTTGAAATCAATGCTGCAAAGTCAAAAATTTTGGTCTTTGAGCGCAAGTACCATCAGCACAGCTGGAGCATTAATGATTGCCCCTTGGAACAAGTTAAAGGCTTCCAATATCTCGGCCTCATATTCCGTTAATTCCATTAATTAATTACATGACTAAAGTTAATTCCAAGTGCAAATGGACAAAGCAGAGCTGCATGATACCTGGCTGTTTTCTGAGAAATGTAAATATTTCTGTTTACTTTAGGTTGTAGATTTGCTGTCAATGAATGCAGGAAATGCATTTAGACTCATGGAGGGGAAGTATGTGGCTCCACAGGTGCAACCTAGTGATATTTGAGTGGTAATGACCTCAGTGTCAATAAGCAACTTATGCTAGACTTAAGTGCTTTTTCAGACATAGATCTTCAGGTGCAGTGGCCTTCATTTTGCTTATGTGATACAACTAATTAGTAGGTGAAATCACTTCTAAGGAAAGGAAACGAAAGGATCTAGAGTCTTTCTAGTTATCTGCAGATTTGGTCATGAGATCTTACTCATCAGTAGTCTTCTTTGCAAGTGCCTTTTATCTTATGTGTTCTACTTATTTTAAATGATTTTAAAAATTTTAATACTATTTTCTATTTAAAACTGGGCATGGGGTTGTACCACATACTTTATTTTAATTCTTACGGTGTATGCTGTTACTCTGAAAATTGGGGGGTATCCTGAGGACACCCAAACAGACCTCAAATTAAGGGAATTAACAGAGAAACTCAAAGCTTGCGAGAGGTCAGGCCAAGGCATCTTTAACCCTATGTCTACGAGGTCAGAACCATGCCAGAGTCAGAGGAACAATCTAAAGTAACTTTATTAAAGCTAACAGAGGAGGTCACAACACACGTTAACAATTAATCATACAATCACACAAGCGCTACAGAAATGAAGTTGGAAATAAGGAACAGTTAGGAGAGAGGGCATATGGACCTTAGTCTAGGCGTCCTGGTGAAGGAGGAGATTAGCAAAGGCTCAGTGTAAAGCACCAAGGGAAGGCTGGAAGCAGCGGGGTTTCGCGGCGGGTCAGAAACGCGAGTCGCATTTAGGTCTCAGCAGTGTCTGAGAGGCGTGAGTGGGATACCTTGATAGCAGCTAAACGGGCCCTTGTCTGGTCTGGAAGGCTCTCTAAAGAGGCTCAAAAAGTGAGGATTTTTATAGCCAATTTCTGTTCTCAGGCCAGGTATCGGCTAGCAAAGTGGCGTTAATGGACGTTGATTGCGGATTATAATGTTAGGCAAATATCACGACCTCTCCTCGGTATTCTTTTTCCCGGGAAAGTCCAGGTGCATGATAGGTTTAAAATTCCGAATTGATAGGTTTTGTTTGTTTGGCTACACACAGTTCATCAACGTAGCTTAGGGTGTGACAGTGTCCAGGAGCGGGTCTATTGTCTGCCTAGAGATACGTGACTTGAAACAATAGGTCAGTCTTTTAGCCTAAAGGACATTGTCTACGTTCCCATACAGCAGCAAAGGGCGTTGCTGGTCTTAAGAATTTAATTCAAAACCAATTTTTACTTGCAGCCAACCTTTGCTAGCCAATATCCAATATGGGGGAAGTCATGCCAATTTTAAGGGCCCTCTCTTAGGGTTACTCTGGGGTGTAACAATGCCACCTTGGCTCCCATATTAAACAAACAAACAAGCAAACGATTCAATTTTTGACCAAGGTCCTGCATTAGAGCTCTGGTACAAGCACATCCATTTTATTCTAATGGTCCCTGCCAATTTTTTTTTTTTAATTTGTTGTTCTTGTTGTTGTTTATCTTTCACTTTGTTCATAGAATGAACCTTAATTTTTTAAAATAAGTTATTCATTGGATGTCAAGATACTTACGCATGAATAGATCTGCATGCATATGTCAGGACACTTGGTGAATTCTTGTAGTATTGTATGCTTATTTTTGTAGATAATTTTCCACCAATGGTGCTACCTTTCTGCAGTGGTGCGGTTGCATGCTTCTGTGAGGCAAGAGGCTATGCTGATGGCAGCAGTGCTGCTGGTAGGGTCTCCCATATCAGACAGGCTTTTGCTGATGAGCCAGACTAAATGTGCCAAACAGCTACTGGTGGGGAGTCTCTCAGAGACAATGGCAGTGCCACCATAGTTAACATTTGTTAGTACGGTGTGAAAGAGGCATGGCAAACCTGTTATCCATGTCTTTTACCAAGAAAATCCTATGATTAAGCAATCCTAAATGAAACAAAAGATAGTACTGGAAGAAAAATTCTGTGCTGGAGTCCAGGAGAAAATTGATCATGCACCAAAACAGGACTTGTTATTAATCATAGGTGATTAGAATGCAAAAGTAGGAAACAGAGCAGAATCAAAGTTTGTAAAAAAAGTCTGGCTTTGAATCATGAAATTGAGTTCTGCAAGGCCAACAGTTTGTTTATCACAAGCACATTCTTCAGGCAACCCAAGAAGTGACTATATATGTGGACATCATCTGATAACCAGTACGGAAATCAATTAGACTACATAATTGGAAGCAGAAGCTGGAGAAGCTCCATTCTGTTTACAAAAGCAGGAACAGGAGCAAATTGTAGCACAGACCATGAACTGTTAATATCAAGTGTTAGAATAAAGGTAAAGAAGAACATTAAGCCAACCATGGTCCTAAAATACAGCCTGAAGAAGATCCCCATAGAATTTAAAGATAGTATTAAAAATAGATTTGCACTATTGACTGGGAATGAGAAGAACTCTAGTAGTCAGGGACATTATCAGGGAAGAATGCAAAAAGACACTATGTTCATCCAAAGAGAAAAAGAAACCTCGGTGGGTGGCAGATGAAACCTTTCAAGCAGTTAAGAAGCAATGAGAAGCAAAAGTAAAGGTCACAGAAAAAAGGTCAGAACCTTGAATGCAAATATTCAGTGACCTGTTCATAGAGACAAGGAGAGATACTATAATAATAGAGAAACAGACAACCAAAAAGGGAGAACAAGAGATTTCTGTTGGAAGATCCCAGAAATCAAAGTGAAATTTAAACTAAGTGTGGGGATGCTATACAACCAGCAGAGGGACACATTACATGACCAAGTACAAATAAAAAGACAGAACTATGTAAAAGAAGTGAACGGATGATAAGCTCATTCAGTAAGAGCCATTTGAAGATGAATCTGCAATTTTAGAAAGTGTAGTGGAAATAGCACTCAGAGCACTTGGGAGAAATAAATAACCAGGCACAGATGGCATACCAATAGAGCCACTTCAGACTATAAAGATAGAATCTACTTTAGTTCTAACCAAAATCTGTCAACAAATGTGGAAAACAAAAGAATGGCCCACAGATTGGAAACGTTGAATATACATTCCAGTCTCCAGAAAAAGGAACATCAGGGATTGCAGTAACCACAGGACTATTGCTTTAATTTCCCATGCAAGCAAAGTGATACTTACAACAAGGAGGTTTCCCACGTATGGAGCAAGAAATGCCAGATGTCCAAGCTGGGTTCAGGAAAGGAAAAGGCAATAGGGATCATATTGCAAACATATCTTGCTGAATGGAGCACACCAAAGCATTTCGGAAGAAAATCAGCCTGTGCTTTATGGGTTATATCAAATCCCTTGATTGTGTAGCTCATGAAAAACTATAGATCACTCTTAAAGAAATGAGTGTGCCACAACTTTTAATTTTTCTGATGCATAACTTGTACTCAGGATAAGAGGCTACCGTCAGTACAGAATATAGAAGAATGAAATGGTTTCCAGTTGCAAAAGGGGCTGGGCAAGGCTGTACTTTATCATCTTGCCTGTTTGACTGGTTATTATATGTAAAGCAGGTTTAGACTGGGAGGAAGGAGGTGTGAAAACTGGAGGAAGGAACATCATCAGTTTAAGATATGCAAATTATACCATAGTACTAACAGAAAATAGGAAAGACTTGCAATGCTTACTGAAGAAAGTGCAGGAAGAAAGTGCAGATGCAGTTTTACTGTTAAACATTAAGAAAACGAAAATAATGACCACAGGCGATTTTTACATAACTTTAAAGCAGACAGTGAAGACATTGAAATAGTTCAAGATTTTCCATATCTTGACTCAGTCATTAATCAGAATGGAGACTGAAGTCAAGTAATCAGAAGAAGGCTAGGACTTGGAAGGGCAGCTGTGAAGAAACTAGACAAGATCCTGAAGTGTGAAGATATATCATTGAATACAGTACTAAAGATAGGATTGCCCACACCATTGTATTTCCAGTTTCTATGCGTGATTGTGAAAGCTGAACAGTGAAGAAAGCTAATAGGAAGAAAATCAATTCATTTGAAATGTGTTGCTGGAGAAGGGCTGGGCTGCCAAAAGAACAAATGGAAGGTTCCTAGAGCAAATCAAGCCTAGAAGCCAAGATGACTAAACTGAGGCTGTCATACTTTGGCCATATTGTGAGAAGATATGACTCACTAGAAAAGACAATAATGCTTGGTAGGGTAGAAGTCAGTAGGAAAAGAGGAAGACCACATAACAGATGGATAGGCTCAATCAAGGAAGCCTACTCCCTGAAGCTGCAAGACCTGAGCGGGGCTGTTGATGATAGGGTGACTTGTAGGTCTCTCATTTGTAGGATAAGCATAAATTGAAGTCAGCTGGACAGCAGTTAACAGCAACTTGAAAGGTCATATAATAATAATAATATTTTACAAAGAACTATTTACCTGTTACATATCTTAAAAAGAGCAAAAAACTTTGAACTCTGTTTTAGATATCTCCTCATTAGGCAGACAGCAAAGAGAACTAAATACTGTAAATCTTAAGTCAAAATGGATTGCCAATGTGTATATTTTAACCATTCTCAGAGGTGTGACATGGAATTTGGAAGGTGAGAGATTTAAAAAAAGGAATGGGGAGGGTAGAGTTTGCTTCAGCAGGAGCCGACCAATGTTATATGACTCAAGACTAATGTTTTTGCGGTTCTGCTATTTTGGATTAGGAGGTTCTGGAAAGTGAGAAAGCCCAGCCTACTCAGCTTTGGAGAGACCTCTACAACCAGTAAAGCAGTTTGATAACCATGGAGAAATACAGTGTGCAGAAGGTACTTGGAGAAGGATCCTATGGGAGAGTTCTTTTGGTCCACCATAGAAACAGAAACCAGAAATATGCAATGAAAGAAATAAGACTTCCAAAGGTAACTGTTAGTTATCCACATATTTTGAAAGCCTGAAAATAAACTCCTAGTCAGTGTTAAAGATGTATGTGTTAAATCATTGCACGAAAAGTATAACTGGAAGCTATACAAGATGATATTCTCTGTCTGGAAAACTCCAACTTTATATGCACAATGTTATATGCCAACAACTCACCTCTCCCAAAAATTAAAAAAAAACAACATTGAATGTCCAAGATCCTGTGAAGGAGAGCATAGTGTAATAATTTCACATGCAGAACTGTGCTATGGCTGTCCACTTAACACTCTCCAGACTCATTGTTGAGCTGTTGCTCTGTGATAGGTTCGCCTCAGGGTCCCCATAAGTCAGAAGGCACATAGCAACAATATTACAGATATATGTAGATGGGTGATTAAAAAGCAACCAACAGCATTTCTCCCAGGTTTGTCCTGAATCCAGGAAGAATGCAGTTCATCACCAAAAATATATGTATTGCTCTTGATAGATATTTTTGTTAATTGCCTCAAACACAAACACACATTTATAGATAGGTGCTATAGAGCCTTTTCCCAGCCATAAATGGGCAGACTATGCTTTAAAATGTTACATAGCATACAAAAGACATGTACAGTGTTACCCTGATTTCTGGGAGTCCCAGGAGGGACACGTAAGTGCGCTCCAAATTGTAATAAGTTGGGGAAATTAGCAAGGAGCACAAACTAACGATATGAGAGCAGGGTAACGAAGCAAGATCTTTAGCCCTATGTATACGGGGTCGGGCCGCAACAAGAACTAGGCAAGTTGTTCAATTAAAAGATTTTATTAAACTTTCCTTAATTAAGCAAACAATGACACACGCACTCACACACTCATCCAAGAACTATAGAAGCAGAAAGTGAGGAAAATTGATAGGAGTTTTCAGAGGGTTTCTGGGGTGATACTCCACCTGATCCTGCAGTCCGGTAAAAGGGAAGATAGAGATTGAGGCTTGGGTTCATGGTTTCCTAGCATGTGGAGGCTGAGGGGAGGCTCGCTGAACAGAGTGGCAGCAGTTCAGGATGTAAGCCACGAGCGTTCCGACAAGGAGCTCAAACTTGGGGTTTTTATAGGGAAGATTGTACCTGGAGGCTAGCCCTCTCCCAAGGAGAACAATAGGGTTTTTAGTGGAGACAAAGCCTCCGAAAGGTCAAAATCAGAATTGATGAGATTTAACCAGCATTGTCAATTGTTAGAACAGTATGCAGATGAGGAGCACTTAGCATTTGTATAGAGCAAGCTGAGAGCCCTTGCATTTGCTTAATGGTCGGCTGTGTCTGGAGGGCACTACCGGCTGTGCGACAGATAGTTGTTTACTGGCCTAGATCTGGCGTGCATAATTAAGGCCATGCAGCCGTGCCTGCCTACACAGGCTTTTCATGACCCTTTCAGACACGTGGAGTTCATCTTATGGAATGCCACGTAGAAATATTAACCATAATCAATAGGAAATTGTAGACCTTGGGCTTGGGCCAGGTAACCGCAGTAACAACAGGCTTTGAGAGAGTTCCACTTTTAGATTTTTCTGGTTAGAAAGTTACCTCCAGTGTTATGAGCTTGTTGGCCTAAGACATCCTCATGTAATGCTGATTGCATATCATAGGGCTTCTCCAGATAATTTCAGACAGACCATGGTGGAGGAGGAACATAAGGTTAGGAGTAAGAATTTCTGAACAGTAAACATGGGATGTTTACTGGGGCTCCATTAACCATCTGTAGATAACTTTCTGTATATTAATTAATTGACGCCACCTTTCATGTATGCTAATCGATATGGGCCCTGCAGGTGGGAACTTCTTCCAGGGCAACCATCAAAGTAGACAATAAATGAATATTATTTTTTAAAGATTTTAGTGGAGGGGGTATCTGTTCAGATACCCATTTTAAGTCTCAAGTCTAGGCTCACTTCTTTGGGAGCAAGTCTCACTGATTCAGAGGTATGTACTTCTGAGTTTATATGATAAGTACCATTGCCTTAAATATATCAGAATTATGATTTCCTTAAGAGGCTGATAGAAACAATTTGTCTAATAAATCTTTATTGTACTTACTTTCCTGCAGTAGCTCTATATTTTTTACTTATTAGTAATATATTTCCAGTCTGTCCTTGGTACAGAGAAATCCTGGAATGAATCTATTCTTTTGGCTAAAATGAAACATCCAAATATTGTCACCTTTACAGAATCGTTTGAAGGTAAATATGGACATTGAAAAAAAACACCTCTGCTTTATTATGTTTCTTTTAATGGCTGTAAGCCGCTTTGAGTCCCCTCGGGGAGAAAAGTGGAATAAAAATAAAATGATGATGATGATGATGATGATGATGATTTACATTATTCAGTTTGTAGAATTTGTTCTTTGTGTCTTTTTTTTTAAAAAACTGTACATTATTTGTGCTCCTTAATAATAAAATACTAATATGTTTGCATAATGGTAGTACTTCTAAAGAAATGTTCTTAAATTCTTTAAATATTAGATGATGGACATCTGTACATTGTGATGGAATACTGTGATGATGGAGATTTAATGCAGAAGATTAAACTTCAGAAAGGAAAGTTGTTTTCAGAAGATACAGTAAGTACATAATATCTTACACTCGAGTGTGTTTGGGGAATTTGTATTTAAGCCTTTGGTCAGCCCATGGTATACTGGGGTGTTTCTTGGACTCACTAGGGCTAATGCCTTATGTGGGTCCCTTCCAATCTCACCCACCGCTTAAGTCTCTGTGGTGTTGCTGCTGCAGCTGTTGCCCCACTCACTTGCAGTCATGTTTCAACCTCTGGAGACCAAGGTTTGAATGCCCGCTTGGCCATGAAAACCCACTGGGTGACCCTGGGTGAGTAACACTCTCTCAGCCACAGAGGAAGAAGACTGTGATAAGGTCATCTTAAAGTGGTTGAAAGTCAGAAATGGCTTGAAGGCACACAACAACAATTCAGCCTGCCCAACCTTTTGCACTGCTATCTTTCCTAGCCCTACCAAAGTTGCACAGCAACTTCTCTTACCAGCAGCCACATTCACCTTTCAGCTCTCCTCAGCCCAGCACAGGTTGCTTTGCTCCCTTCTTAGCAGATTTTTCCTCACCAGCACCAGACCTCTCAAGATTATTGTATAGACCTCCCTACTACTTTCTAGACAACTCCCTCCGCCAACTACAACTGTTGTTCAGGTTTATCAGATAGCAGCAGCGGCAGCAGCCCTCTTCTCTATTTATAAACCTTTTAGCAGACAGCTGGGCTTACCCTAGAGCAACAGTCTGGCCTGCAACCACCTACTGTTTACCTTTATTTTCCCTCCATGGTACAAATTAAATACATATACAGTGAGCCCCCCATTTTTGCAGGCTTAGGGGTACAGGATCCCTGTGAAAGTGGAAAAAAAAGTGAATAAAAATAAAAATATGAATGCTATTGCTTTTTTTTTTTTACCTGAGAACACTTCTCTGGAAATCTCTAAATCCTCCAGCATGATTCTGTGGTCAGTGTCTAGCAGAAGAGGGCCATACTGGAGGACCTAGCAATGCCTAAAGAAGTGTTCTCTCTAGGAATCTCTAGATCCTCTAGGCAATTCTGTGGTCTACTTCCTTTAGAAGTAAACCATAGAATGGTATTGGGGGACCTAGAGATTCTAGGAATAGACTTTTTCCGTAGCAGATTTTTTAAAAAAATTTTTTATAAAATAAAATAACCTACAAATAATCAAATCTGCAAGTGTTAAACCTGTGAAAGCAGAGGGCTCACTATAATTCCATGTGATATAACTTTTTTTTCTTCATTGCAGATACTAGATTGGTTTACACAGATATGCCTGGGTGTTAAATATATTCATGACAAACGTGTGTTGCACAGAGACATCAAATCCAAGGTGACTGAGATAGATATTTACAGATTTATGACTACAAGACAGCTACCAGGCTAGATTCTTTGTAAAATTCTGTGGCTTTGTATTTTCTTTATATATGTCTTTGAACTATTTATATTTTGTCATTCTTCCTAAAAACAGGAATATGTTGTGTTTGCTTGATTTTGAGTGCACTACAGGCAGAGGGTTGCCATGTAATATTTCTTCCCAAAATGTTATAAATTCCATCCAGTGTCACTATGACTTTGTAAAATAGATACATGCCCCCAATTGGCTTGAGAGATTTCCAGTTAAAGCAAAGGTGGGTCACTAGCTGTAGGCAGCGCTCAGAGGCTGCCTACATAGCCTGCCATGGACACCCTTCCCCACTTCCAGTTCCACTCTCCACACTGCTGTTGTTGACACAACCACAAAGAACACATAAAGATTGTGTGTCCATGATTGTCAGTAAGATTGGGCTTCAAACAACAAAAACAGAACTGCTGGGGGTGGAGAGAGTATTTTAATCTCCTCTGTATCTCAGTAACCTGGACCAAGATGGCTGTAAGCAAGGATGAAATAAAGAAATCTCCCTCCTCCCAACAGTCTGTGCTCAGGATATGGATGGGGAAGAAATTGTTTCTTTGTGTGGATGTATGTGTGCTGTGTCTGGCTGTCTAGCCAACATCAGCTCTGGCTGACCCTAAACTGGGAAATCCCCAAGATGAACACTGAAACATAATGCTTTCTATTTTGTGTAAAACAAAACAAAACAAAAAGCAACTATATTAGGGATGCCTGCTAATTAATAGCTATTTCATTCTGAGGATTGAAATGGACATAATGTTAAACGTGATATAGCAATAGCCACCTTTAGTGGGACATAGGATAGGAGTGCTGCCTATGCAATTGTTGAGTGCTGATTAAATAATGCAAAGCCAACATAGGGATTTAACTCTTGTTTTCATGAACTGTTCTCATTGCATAATCCAGAACGTATTTCTCACACAACACGGGAAAGTAAAACTGGGAGACTTCGGATCAGCGCTTCTTCTCACTAGGCAAGTAAATGCCATTTGGGGAACTTGGTGCTCTTTATTGCTGTATTTTAAAAATAACTTGCTAGCTACTTTACAAATATTAGTCTGATGTTTCTAATAATACCTGTATTTGTTTTTGGGCAAGCCCAATGTCATACGCTTGTTCCTATGTGGGAACTCCTTATTATGTGCCTCCAGAAATATGGGAGAACACACCCTACAACAATAAAAGGTAAGTGTGCAGAATAGATTCTGTATCTAAATTCCTATGAAATGGTGTGGTGTAGTGGGTTAAAATGTAATATGGACTTTTCTCACTTGAAATCACTTAATAAAAAGTAATTTTTCCAATTGAGACTCTTGAAATTAGAAATAACCATATCAAAAGGGAAACAAAAACTAAAAATCTGTTTCTGGTGAGTCAATGGGAAAGGGTTCAATTCCTTTCCACTAACTATGCTGCACTTTAAATAACAATAAAGTATATCATTAAATAACCAGTAAATACCGTAAAAAAAATCCCACTGATTTACAGAGGACTTGCAGGACTGGATTTGGGTCTTGTGAACAGTCACATCAGATTGTGCCCCTAATCTCAAAAGTTTACCATGTAGCATGTTGCTTTCAAAAACTTTTTGGTTTCACTTCCATATAAGATTCATTTGCTAAGTTAACAGTGCTCTGAATTTGCCTCCTGTTGTTTTACTGCTGCAGACACTCACTTTCTCCACCTGGCTTATTGGACTTTAACACAAGGGTACAAATCATATGATCCTCCAGATTTTTTTGAATTGCAACTTCCACCATTTTTCACCATTGACTATTCTGGTGCTGGATGCTAGGAGTTCAACAGTATTAGTAGCACTCCACAGTTCCCCACCCCTGGTTTAGGAGTATGTGCACAGCTATAATTCCCTGATTTTCATTTTTTTAATGATTTTTAATATTATCGTCCAATCCTGGTTTGTGATTCCTAACATCAAACTCTGTAACCACACAATACTAACAGTATGTTTGCAGTTTCTGGGATACAATCTGACCATCTTGATTTGCATATGATGCAGATCATTTTACTTACTCAGCTGCATTTTTTACTGTAATATTGTCTATATTTTTCCACTTACAAAGATATCTCATTTGTAGTAAAAGGGACAGTATATTATGGTGTTAAATTAACTCACTTTTCAAACCTGTCTTTCCAGTGATATATGGTCTCTGGGTTGCATTTTGTATGAGCTATGCACTCTTAAACATCCAGTAAGTACCATTTATAAACCCTTCTCCTTTTTTTTTTAACTTCCAAGAACTGATTCAGGGCCAGTTTTGATATTATGCTCATATTGCTGTTCTGTGCTATCGAGTCATTTCTGACTTGTGACAACCCTAAGGTCAAGGTTTTTTGGGGCTGAGAGTGTATGATGCATCCTAGGTCACCCTAGAGGTTTCTATGGCTGAGTGGGGAGTTAAACGCTGGTCTCCAGGGTTGTAGTCTATTGCTTAAACCACTACACTATGCTGGTTCTCTCAGAGGCTAATAGTGGATGTCCTAAGACACTTGTCAGTACATAGTATGGAAAAAACTGCTGCAGCTTATGCATCCATGTATGTTATTATGAAAAGGCTTCTTTATTTCATGCCTTTCTCTTCAAAACAATGTATTGCTGCCCCAAAGAACAATACTATGTGCACTTGCTTTAACAGCAGTATTGCATTTTTGATGATTTTTCGATTGCTGAGTTAATGCTGAGCAGGAAAGAAGACACCCATCACACACGCAGCTGCATTCCTTCATGGGAAATCTAGAGATACCCTTCTGCCAGCAGTATTCATTTTTTTTTCTTTTTAAAAAGCCTAAAAGCCATGGGGAACAGTTTTCATGGGAGAGGGTCACAGTGTACAGAGGTGGGACGAATTTGCCCATTCCCAGCTGTAATCCATCCAAAAATTACGTTATGCAGCAATTAGTCTTTTTTTAAAAAACTTCCTTTGTGCCATTGGAATCTTTTTTTTTTAAATGCTGAATTGGAGGATTTAGAGGAGTACGGTGCCAACCCTTACTTCCCTACTATAACCCTCCTGCACCAAACATTGTCACTGGGGGTGGGCAGATGAGCAACTGACTTTACTGATAAGAGATTTTCCACCTCTCAGTGTAATGCATACTGCTAGTTCATTTACATGCATTGCTATAAAAACAGCATTAATTCATCTTTGAACAGTATCTAGGTCTTTTAGGCATTTTAAAGACTAGTAAATATCTCTACCAGTAAGTCATCTGCTTCTTTCCATATTTGTTCAACTTAGTTTCAGGCCAATAGCTGGAAGCACCTTATACTTAAGATATGTAAAGGATACTACAATCCACTTCCATCACATTATCCTTATGAACTTCACTATTTGATAAAGCAAATGTTCAAGAAGAATCCCAAGGACCGTCCATCAGCAAGCACAATTCTTGCAAGAAAGTGTTTGGCAAAACGTGTAAGAAGTTTTTCTTCAGAGGAGGTATTTGCCTGCTTTCAATCATTTCTTCACTTTCTGGCCATAAAGTCAAGTGCCTTAAAAATGGAGCAAATCATAGCTGAAAATCAGTGTAGACATATATGGGCTCTTTCCAATCTCAGATGTGTTGACTTCCTTCCTGACTGCACCTGCCTCCAGATATGCTCTTGAGGATCTTGCAGTCCTTTGGAGCCTCTCTAGGGTGTGTTCAGGGGAACAACCAGGGTAGGTGGAACAGGAATACATTCTGCCACTGGGGAATAATGGACACTATTGGATAATAAACCTTTGTAACAAAAATTTCAGAACAGGTGTCAACATAATTTTCTATAACCATTTTGATTTTCACATTGTAGTGATAGATAACAAACTTAATTGGTACATTGTATGGTTGAAACTAGTGAATAACAAGCCATAATTTCCAGCTAAGTTATGTTTATTTGTGAAATGAATATTCTGAAATGTTTAAATACAGGTATGGAAATTATTCAACAAGTATCCAAAATATTGGCATGGACCAGAAATCAGAAATATCAAAAATGGAATTCAGTGTACTTTTCTGAGTATTTAGTTGATATTTTTCGTAAATGTTTCAGAGTTTTCTGATTCTAACACACAAGTTGTCAGATTCTTCCCTATGTATATGACACTGAGAAGTATCCATAAGGGTACAGGATTTTTTTAAAAATGCCTACCTGGTTATAATTTTAGTAGATATCCTTAGTCTTGAAATTATACTAGTGAATACTGACAGTGACCATTAAGTCAGTAGATCAGCAGATGTCATTGACAAAGGTGTTTAATGGTGTATTTATTTTGGGGTCACCTGCAAGATAAAATGATTAGTGCCTTGTGATTATTGTTAAACTTAGTCTTTTGAATATTCACTGTGATGTACATACTGTGTTTTCCATTCTTTGTGTGAATAACACTAAGGAGTTTTGATTTAGTTTCAGAAACCAAGATTCTTCCTCCTGCTTCACAATGTGAAATATAATTACAGGGCAGTTGTAACCAAAAACATTTGCTCACTGTTTAAAACAGAAAAACAAAAGCAGCTAGACTTTATATGTTTTGTTACATTATAATTTTGTTCAATAACTTATCATTTGTACTACAGTAGTTGATATGTGATTATATATGATTATAAGGGATTTTTTATTAATTAATTAATTTTGTAGGTATATATTTAGGATGAAAAGAATGATTGGCAACAAGTACTAACCTTGATATAAATTTAAGGATTTAATAGTTAGTTATAACTGTTTAATTAATATGTGCTGTTAGCAACAAGGGCAGGAACCAGTTTTTAGTTATGATCTTGTTAGTGAGTTGTAACTTAGTTTAATATTTGTAGTTTTGTTATGTCTTCTTTATTTTGTAGTATAATGTTGTGTATATTCTGGTTTTTTATTACATTGTAGTGTTATTCAGTCTTATTCAATAAAATTTTATTTGTTTAAAAAATAACATCATTAATACTGTTTCTAAACATTTTAAAGGAAAAAGGAAAATATACCAGGAACAAGAACAGCTATTCAGAAGCAGTAGCTCTTTCCAAAGGTTTATGTGAAATGGGACTGGAGAAAACAGGTATAGATAAAAAAGGTAAAATATGTTTAGAATTCTGAAGTAATTTCTTGACTGAAAAGCCTTCTGATGAAATCATTTTGGGGCCTCTATGAGTGCAGGTGTACTATGAGTTGCTTGTTTAAAGATGCAATCATATTTGTACTTGGGAGAAGCCCTATTAATCTCAGAGAGATTTACTTCTGAGTATGTATATCTGAGACTGGGCTGGCTGATGAAATACATAAATGGTTGACTAATTTTCATAAAACATTTCATCATAAAGTCTCCCCAGAAGCTGATTTACCAAACCAACAGAGACAACAGTGGGAAAAAGGAAGATCCAGTACAGTGATGAACGTTCTGGAAAATGCACCTTTACTTTCTTCTAGTATTACATCCAAGGAAGAAACAAGTAAGAGATCATTTATATCTGTGTGTGTAGCGCACGTGTACACATGAATACAGGTTATTTGCTATTAGAAGTTACTTTCACATTTAAAGTTGGCATATAATCTCTATCTAGATTAGAGTGTAAAAGAAATGAGTCCCCCTGCCAAAGGAGATGAAGCAAGTGACTAAAAGTGAGGATTTTTAAGGCTAGTACCCTGACTTTGGAATGCCCTCTTCGGAGAGGCATACCTGGCACACATATATTATCTTTTAAATTATTTTATAATTCTAACATAGTGTGCACTTTCCAGAGAATTTCAGCTAGTGGGATGTTTAAAAAGTCATTAAATAAATAAATGGATGGATAGTTTGGGGAAAAAACCATCAGAAATACCAGGTGAAAAAGTGACAGGGTTGGAAGTGCCATTGTCAATCCTAACCACTGACATACCCATAGATATGTTCATCCTATCTCTCCTGTGACTACCTCTTGGGCATAGGTGGCTTGCAGAATTCCCTATAAAATGCCTAAGAACACTTGGCAAATAAATGAGGGTTCAAATTCTCACCCTCAGGAGGGTACAAAGAGGGTACAAAGGCAAAAGAAGAGTCTATCTTTGACCAGTAAGGAAATCCTCTGTGAGGAATCAATAATTTCTGAAAATATTTTTCCATATTTGTCCATGATTTCAGACAGTTACACCACATTTCAGAATTATACCATATTTCAAAATGGGAGTGATAGTTATGGTAAGAAATGTGCTGTTTGTAACATGAGCGGTACTATCCTCCAAAATTCAGTTTGGCTTACAATTAGCTTGCTTTGATATGACCTTTTCCCATCCCTCCTATTGGTTTTCCTCCCTAATCTCTCCCCAAAGTAAATTTGGGAAAGATATAGGGAGAAGGGAAACCAACGGATAGGAAAGGCTGCAGGCAGGGTATGGATAGTACTTGAATGACCCTGGTTTTTCCAAGTCCTTAGAAAAGCTGGGACCATGCTGAACTGTGATGATCTCGCACATTTCTAGTAATTTCTAGTAATCTCACACTGTAGATGTGTAAACTGTAGATGGGTAAACATTCCAGTATTTCATTAAATGTAGTTATGGTTGCATTGTTTAGGCATAAAGGATTAAGGAGTGGATACAGAGTGAGATTGGTGAACTGGACTTCTTTGTAAGATTTGTCACAATTTCTTTGGGTCTTAATAGAGGTTTAGGTTGACTACCTAACAAACAACCAAACAGCAGATATCCCGTTAATTGTATCATGTAAGTTTTTTGCAAGCCTAGAAAGGATGGGAGATCTACTAGCATCAATAGGTTTATCAAATTCTTGTGATTGAAGGACAATGTAAATTAGATCACTTGATGTTCAGCTTTATGGAATCTCAGTTTTCACAAAGAAATGTATTGGTTTATTTTAAATTTAATCCCTTGTTTGTTCAAAGCCTCTTGGGTTGACATGCATAAACCCCATCTTTGTTATTCTCACAATAGCTGTGTGAATCTAGAAGGAGTCTTAGCTGCTAAGAGGTAGTAACTGACCCACAACCAGTAGTGAGCATTGTGGATGAGCTGAGATGTGAATTTAGGCCTCTCTAGTCTACTTTCAGCCCTTTACTTATTGGATCCGGTTGGGAAGCACTTCACAAGAGAAGTCCTTGATTACTGACAGCCGTATGATTTCTGGCATACTAAAATAATTGTACACAGCAACTGATCAATTAGAAGTGTTGTTTGTTACTGCAGGTAAATATGCTGTATGCTGACAGCTCAGTACGCATTTGTGTTATTAAATGTTCCCAAACAATTAAGACAATATGGCCACAATCCCTCGCAACATTAACTGTGCTGAAACTGTTCTTATACATAACCCCATGTTAGAATGTGGCCAGCAATGTGTGCAATACCTTAAAAACTTATTGATTATGACATAAACATGCAGAGGGAGCAGTGTTATTTGCACATAAAGAGCTAGGAGAGTAGTAACCTTATTTCTAAACCTCAGTTCATTTTGTCTGGTCCCTGAAATAATCTGGAACACATCCTCTATGACATTTTTCTAAATCAGTTTTACTTATGGTGAATTTGTACTGGTACTTGTTCAAGCAACTTAATGTTTGTTTATTTTGTGACTAGGTGGCTATGTGAGAAAATACGATGAAAACATTGTGCGTAAGCAGTGGTCTAAGGAACCTCCTGAAACTTTGATGAATATTCTTCACAATGCTGATCTTAGTTTAGCTTTTAAAACATACACGATCTACAAAGCAGGTAAATTACTACACATCAGTAGTCTTAACATTGAATATGTCTCAACACACAGGTCTTTGAGTACTGAGGGGAGCTATCTAAAAGTTAAGTGTAAGACTCTACAAATATACACTGGCTGGTATGGTTTGTATTTTGACAACACAAATCACCACTCTTTGGTAAGAATAGATGACTTGAGTGATTAATGTGCCATTGCCTTTTTGAACTGTATCATCATAATGAACTGAATTCAGATGATGTTGGCTATTTTTGCAAAATAAAGTTTAGACATAATATAATCGCTTGGATACTACTGTCACATGATGTGATATTTATTTTGTTGAGGCCTGTGAGAACATTGCTTCATCTGTCTTTGTTGTTCCAAATTCAGATAAAAGCAGAAGAGAGGTATAATTCCAGGAAAGGAAAGGAAAGGAAAGGAAAGGAAAATCTGATATTCTTTGCAACACATCAGATCAATTTCATGCCTCGTATTTTGGCTGCTCCCTCCTCCTTTTATTTTTTTGTAAACAGAAGAGAAAGTGATATGAGTAGAAAGAGCAACTGGTGATATTAAAATCTTGGGGAATGATGATAACACCATTGGAATACTGTATGTCTGCCAGGATTATGGCAGTACAGACAGCTTTTGTGTATTGGATGTTGTTTCTAAGTTATGTTTGAATATGAGCAATTGAGCCCCTGGTGAATCTGCATTATTGCCTGCAGGCACATTCCAACTCAGTTCAAGCATTTTAAACAAATTAAAAGAATATGACAGAAGTGTCACTTACCAATGTGTGCAAGTGCATTTCTTTGATTCCAGGAGTTCAAATTGGAGATTGCTTATTTCAGCAAGAATATGCTCTGGAATCATTTTTTTTTTAATTCTTCCCTTGTCTAGTTTCCTATGACCATAGTTTGCTGTTGAACTGCTGCCCTGCTGTTTTGGAGCATTTTGGGATAATGCCAACAATAGTTTGATGCAGTTCAGACATAATGGCAAATTGTAACTATAGTAAAATATAGAACAAACTGATGAAAGGACAAAGGTAAGGAGGGAGTCAATAAGCATGTGTCCCAGTCTCAGTCGCTAGAACCTCTGGCAGTTCTAGTTTAATAGATTTTGCAAATGTTAACAATGTTAAAAGACTGTGCATATTTAAATTAGCCAGGAGCTGTTGATAAATGAATCTGTGGATGTGATTATGCAAATTCAAAAAAAGGAAAATATGAGGTTATCTATATTCTGATATTAAGATTAGGAAGGAGGTTCAGAACCAGAGATTCTAGATCAGTGACATACAAACTTGAACCTCTTCATGAGATGAAGACTTTTGCATGAGAAAACAGGAAGTGGAGAATGAGCAGTACATTTTCTTTATACTGAATTTCACATCAAAGCTTAGTTTTCTTATCTTGGAGATAGGGAACCTGTTTTTATTTAATTTTCTTAATGTTAAAGCATCAGATGATGTACTGAAAGGACCACTTACTGAAGACAGAGGAACATCTGATGAACCAGATGGGGACATAATCATGGAGTATACAGAGAGACTTGAACCTAGATCAGATGAGGAAGACACGTATGTTGACGCATATTTTATTGTTGAGGTTTCTTTTTGTTTTCTGTATATCAAACCTGACTAACACAAGTATATCATTTTCTAACATAATTGCCTTATATAACTGCTACAATATTTAAGGAGGGCCATGTGGAAGTATGTATGGGTTTTCAGATCCCCATCCCCACAGTTACTTCCCTTTACAATCTGATAAATGTTTCCTGGCACTTGGGAGTAATTTGCATGTATTATATAGGTTACTTCATGAGTAATGTGCAGTACAGTATAGGTTACTACAGCTGAAACACAATATTGGAAAAGCATCGCTATCTGCTTGAAGAAATATATGGGCCATGGAGTGCTGTGGCTCTTACAGAGAAAGTGGCCTATGCAGTCTTTGGAAACCAAATACCTATTAGAGTCAGTGGCGCCACTAGTGGTGAAAAGTAGCAGCCATTTGTAAATTATGCCCGATTACAGATATTAAAAGTGATTAAGAAGAAAATAAAGGTAATATATGAGAGAGTCAGTGTGATGGAGTGGTTTGAGCACTGGAGTACAACCCTGGAGACTAGGGTTGGGTTCCCTGCTTAGCCATGGAAACCCTCTGAGTGACCTGGGGACTACCACACACTCTCAGCTCCAGAAAACCCTGTGATAGGTTCGCCTTAGCATTACCATAAGTCATAAATGACTTGAAGGCAAACAACAACTGTGATATAAGAGAATTTCTGTGGGAAGGAACTCTTTTGCGAGGATATGGGTATTACTTTTAGATACCTAACAATAATCCCTCCCTTCATGCAAGTGTTTATAAATTTAACTGAGACATGAAGCAATGTGTAGACATGGAATTCAGCTATCTAGAAAGATGATTTTGATTTTATAATGGTTATACATCAAAACAAATTTTCCAGGAAGATTGTAGAATCCATAGGACTGCTGGATGCTGTAGATACTGGAAGGTCATTGTAAGAAAGGAGAGGCTCTTCTTATTCTAGATTTATTTTTTTTCTCTCTCTCAAATTATTACAATGAGTTATGACACTTTTGCTATCTTTTTTTAGGGATTTTGAAGCAGAAGATGATCCAGACTGGTTTTCTGAACTGAAAAGGATGACCAAAATGAAATGATTTAATAACTCAACAATGGAACCTTAAAAGAAAACCTAAGTACTGTTGGTTAACAATTATACAAAAATACTGCAGAATGAATAAAATGATTGGAAAGAATACATAATACCTAATAGCAATTCCAGGTGAATTCTTCAGGCAAACAACAAATAATGTACTAATTAAGTTGATTTCAGGTGTTTCTTTGGTAAGAAAAACATAATAATGTATAATGTATATTTCCTAAAAGTACTGAAAAGCACATTTCTTACATGAAAGCATATACAAATCAGTAAGGATACAGAAACAGCATATAATAATAGTTTTGTTAATATACTGAAGGTATGGTAACCATGTATGATTGACACTGAAATACAGTCAACTTGCTCATTAATTGGATACATGATACTTTTGGAAATACAGTTACATTCCAGCAGACTTAGTACTGATTATAATAAAGCTGCAGTTGCAATTTTCCATTATTGCTGCTGTCACTGAAAGACTTAAACTTGGCCAAAAGTCCAGTGCCTCAGTTTTCCATCTTCTTTATCAGGGATGCACAAAGTGCAGGCAGCTCCCTAGAGCAGTTCTTGCCCCCACAGGGCAATCTCAGGGGTCGCTTTTGCTTTCTTTCTCCAAAATGCCTCTAAATGGACTCTATGGCGTGGAGAGTATTTCTACCACATTCAGACCTACTCTGGCGCTTCTCTGTTCTATATGATGGTTCCTATGTTTTTACAGTGAATTGTTGCAGTTATTTGGCATAATGGAAGTTTTGTGCTGAGCATGTCAGTGGAAAGGTGGGATATAAATCTAATAAACAGCATCTTTTCCCCTACACCACACTGTTCCAATAAAACTAAACCTCTTCCATCGCGTTTTATAGACACTATACTCTCCTATTTTTGCATTTTTTTTCTGATACAGTTCAGCCTTACTAATTTTTTTTAATGGATAATATAAATGTTGTAGATATTGTTAACTTATATACGGTTATATCCTGTATCTTCTGTTAATGTTGTATTGCTCTGAAATCTTTAAACGTTTTATAAATGTTCTTAAATAAAAATTCATAATAATGGAAAACCAGTCAGTCTCTTAATGATTGTTAAAAGGAAGAGCAGTTAGATTTGGGGGAGGTCTTCGGACTAATTTCAAACGCCCTTAAGATCAGAAGGTTGAGGCCATTTCCACACTAGAGGGTTACCCTGCTATTATTCCACTTCCAACATCCTGGGGAATCCTGGGGTTTGCAGTTTAGGGAGGCGCCTCAACAGCCTCTACTTTCTCCTCTCCTCAAAGGCCCCTCCCTGAACTGCAAACCCCAGGATTCCACAGGATGTTGGAAGTGGAATAATAGCACGGTAACTGTCTAGTGTGGAAACGGCCGTTAACTTCAAGCCTGTTGTGGGTAAATGAGACGTGGGCTCTGACGAGAAACGGGGCGGGACCTGAGGAAGGCGCGCCCTGTGGATGTGGGGGGACGAGTGGCTGAAACCGTTTGCTCTCTTTCGGGTGACCCGGGTCCCGCCCCTCCGGCCGCTGGTCGTTACTCCCCCTCCCACCCCTCTCCCAAGACCGAGGGGCTGTGTTTGCCGTGAGTGAGCAGAGGAAGGTGGGGGGGGGCAGGCGAAAGTGCGTGCGCGCGTCCTCCGTCACCGTGGCAACGGCGGCGTAGGCAACGGGTGGGAGGGGGAGCCGGCGCTCTGTTCCTCGCGCGGGAAGGGGAAGGGGAGGGGGAGGTTTATCTCCCCTCAGTGTCTTTAGGGGAATGGGCGCAGGTTTATCTTGGGGAGGGTCGGCGTCGGCGTCAGCCTCGGAAGTAAGTCCTGCTTTTCAGTGAGGCTTACTTCCAGGTAAAGCGTGCCTAGGGCGGCAGCCTGAGTCTCCTTCGGAAAGCGCCCCCTCAAGGCCGGAAGCCCGGATGTCCTGGTTTTGGGGGGCGTATATGTGTGTGTGTGGCCATTTCCGCACGAGCCTGTTATAGCGCGATGATTCCACTTTCAACCTCCTCTGGAATCCTGGGGTTTGCAGTTTCGGGAGGGGCCGGCCGGAAATAATCGGGAGGGGCCCCTCCCGAAACTGCAAACCCCAGGATTCCAGAGGAGGTTGAAAGTGGAATCATCGCGCCATAACAGGCTTGTGCGGAAATGGCCTGTGTGTCGAAAGTATCAAACGCACCAGCCCATTTTGTATTCTTTGTTCATCGATATAATACCACTGTCACCCACCCCAGTCGTGTATTCGCGTTCATCTAGATGTACGCTTGCCAATTATTCTTTGGAGCAGAACAAACAACCACCAAAAACCTTCAATTGCCTTAAAGTGTAACATGTTTTATTTGACAATGGCTTTCAAAGACTCTGGCCCACTTCATCCAGTGCTTTATGCCAAACAGAACTCTTTACTTTTTAAGGTGCTACAGAACTCTGTGGTTTTTGATGGAATGATAGACTAATGTGGCTTCCTTTCTTTGAAGTGTTTAGAAAAGTGGTGGGGATCCTTTACTCCTCTTAATAATTTTGTGTTTCCATTCTCATGAAGCCCACCTGATTTGACCAACAGTAAGGGACTGGTTGGAGGCATTCTTCAAAACACCTAGAGTGTCATCTATTCCCCACCCCAGTACTTCCAAAGGATGGAAAAAGGAACCAAATACCTCCTCTTCTAGTGCTTTGTTAGGTGATTATTGACTTGTCTGAAGAGCAATTTTAAATGATTCAGAACAGACAACAAAACTCTCCTCCCACATTTACAGTGTTTGTGTCAGGAGTGGACACAAATTCCAGATGTAAGACTGAAAATCCCATCCACCCTAGTCAGCATAACCAGTGGTGAGAAATAATGGAGGCTGCAGTCTGACAACATCTTGAAGGCCACAAATTGCCATCCATATTTTATTTATTTAATACATTCATACCTAGCTTTTTTTTCTTTGTGGAACCTAAGGTAGGTTGTGTGCAGTCAAGTCATTCCTGACACATGGCAATCGTAAAGTGAATCTATCGTGGGATTTTCTGGGGCTGCGAGTGTGTGACACACTGAAGATCACTCAGTGAGTTTCCATGACTGAGCAAGGAATCAAAGTCTGGTCTCCAGGGTCATAGTACAATGCATTAGACCACTAGACCACACTAGTGTACTTAGGATTCCCAAAATATCTCCCACCCACTCAGTGATAGAGTTTCAGTAGGTGGTAGTATCATTTATTATTATCATTATTATATTTGTACCCTGCTTTTTTCCCGGGTTGGGAATGTCATGAACCACATGCATGCAAGCATGTATGTGTGTGTGTGTGTGTGTGTATAAATTATAGTTTAATTAAAGTTGCATGTGTAGATCAACAGGATAGGGTGGAGCCTTTTGTCTTCTGCTTGTGGTCAAAAGGGTCTTTCTCACAACCAGTGAATTGGGATGCTGTAGTCAAGATCAAGATAAGTCTTGGGAAATAATGACTTGTTAATCTCTCCAGTTATGCAGTCATATATTGACCTGCTCCACTTGTAATCAAGATGAGCATAGTGGTCTTCCACTTGTGAGTATACTTGGTGAGTATCAAATGTTCTTTGTGGGATAGACTTCCATTTACATTACATTGGTCAAGCTACATTTTGGAAAAAAAAATTGGGAGAATGAATGTTGACACACAGATACAAAGATGTCACAGGTGTCTGTGTAGATATTCATCACTTAAAACTTTCTTATCTTTCAGACATTTTTCTAAAATAAAGTACCATGGATCAGTATGAAATAATTAAAATGATTGGAGAGGGATCCTTTGGCAAAGTTTTCTTAGCCTGCAGAAAGGAGGATAATCAAGAATGTGTTATCAAGGAAGTCAGTTTAACAAAGGTAAATTGTCATTGTTTCTCCATTCTAAATTTGCTTGTATGATAAGAGTGTTGATTTACATATGGCATCTATATATGCGATCTATGATAAAACAAATAATCTTTGAGATGATTCATATAGCAAAACAAGAAAAACTCAGCTGTTTTGGAGGGCCAAATGTTTCCCAGCTGAAAAGTTTCTCTGGTTTATTTGTTACAAAAAAAATTAAACAAGTTACGTTCTTAGAAAACTAAAAAGAACTGTTTATTATAAATATAGGTGGTAGATCATGTTAAGTTACCCTCCTCTCGCAAGCCTCGTGATTTTTGAGCTAATTAATTCCCCTCTGTCACATGGAGGTACTGGCATCGCGAGTGGACCTCGGAGTCACCCATGTTTTAGGGTAACAGTATGAGAACCACTTTTCAAAAGACTCTCTCTCTCTCTTTGTTTCTAAACTGATACAGATGCCAAGGAAAGAGAAAGAATCATCTCAGAAAGAAGTCACCCTTCTGGCTAAGTTGAAGCACCCTAATATAGTAGCCTTCTACACTTCCTTTCAAGGTCAGATTTCATCTTTTGACAGTTCAGTTATTTTGTATAAGTTCCCTCATAGGTGCTTTGTTTCCCATGAGTCAAAATTTAAATATCTTGCCTAGTCTCAGCTGGAGGAAGTCCATGAAGTCTATTTCTTAATGGTAAATCAACAGTTATGTACAATAAATCCAGTTAGTACATTGAAGTATCAATTAGATCTAGGCTCTGGAATGACTTGGTGTGTGTTCTTTTAGGGTGGGGCAGGGAAAATCTTGCCAACTTAGCCCTTAGCCCTTTTTGCAATCTCTCCTAGACCTTGCCTTGAAACTTCCTCTAGTATTCAAAATAAATACAATAAATAAAATATAACAAGTTTATATAACATCAACAAGTTTTAAAAAAAAACTCCCTCCCCAAAAGTCTCCAGGAGCAGTGATTTTGCTGTTGAAATGGTTCAACCTGCACCCCAGATGTAGGTTATTGCACAGAACTCTTAAGTGGCTTCTTGTAAAATGATCTTCTATGGATAAGTTTAAAAGGCACAAGGATCTGTTGCCTTCCTTAACTTCTGGTTTCCCTAATGCCAGGTGTCCCTGGGGTAGAGACTGACAGAGGGGTAGATAGATGCAAAAAGACAAAGGTTTTATGCCTTTATGCCTTTTATATAGACATGAGAATTTCTGCAGGTGTCCTGTTTTTGTTGTTGTTGTTGTTGCATTTGTGTTTGTCCACTCCTTTGTATCTGACCATTCAATGTGGTGTCAAACTTGTCTTATTTTACTGGAAAGAGTGAGTAATTAATCTACCCATCACAGAATGCATCTTTTTGGTACTGAAGCACTAAGATCCTGTAGAAGGGATTACTATTCTACAAACAATTGCTTGACTGTACTGCTTGCAGAGAGGATAATGATTATATTCATATATTAGACTGTAAGTGACTGAGCTCTTTTACATAGGCAAAATATTCTTAAAATAAGCAATACGTTAGATGATGATTTTGTTTAAGTTTACTGTTGCTGTACGAGCTGCAGTTGAAAGAGTTAATTGCTATAAGTATAAAAAATGTTTATTCAAAACTCAATATATTTCGTTGTAGAGAAAAATAAATTGTACATTATTATGGAATATTGTGATGGAGGTGACCTAATGAAGAGAATTAATATGCAACGTGGAGAGCTGTTTGAAGAGAACAAGGTAAGCTTACATTGTGAAGAATTTGCTTCAGCTCACATCCCTTCAATCATTTATCACAGAAAGAAGACATTAAAGAGGTAATCTATATCCTGGCTTCCATTTTTTTAAAATTTATTGTTCTTGTGGTAAATTGTAATGTATATCTGAATAATAATATCTAGTCCTACACACACACACACGCACGCACGCACACACACACATGTGTATATTTATATGTATGTAAATATCTAAATATATAAAGACTCACATAAATGGCTCCTGCCATCTCCAGCCTGGTGTTACCCTGTGCTTCTTAAACTATCTAATGTGGTAGACCAACAGTTTCATTTTTCAAATGTGCTATGGTCTGGAACCGTATTTTTGCTATGTTATTATTGTATCCCCAGAGTGCCCTGGAGACTTGCCACAGACTTGCCACTCATTGCTTGCAGTCTAGCACCAGTCCATGGACACCACCTTGAAATAGACTACTTTTATAATCCTCGGAAGGCATGTTAGACTATTCTTACAATCCCCAGGCAGTAACTGGAATGATGGAAGTTGTTGTCTATCACTTCTGGAGGATGCCAGAGTGCGACTGTTCCTGTAGCAATGCCAGTGTTTGTGCTTTACAAGGTATTGACATTTTATCTTTGTCTGTAGATCTTGGGATGGTTTGTGCAAATCTCTTTAGGACTGAAGCATATACATGACAGGAAGATTCTGCACAGAGATGTAAAAGCACAGGTAATACCTGAAGAGAGTTTTTCACTACTGAGTCATAAAACTTGCTTCCTTTTAGCCATGACAGACTGTTTCCTTTGATTGCAGAACATTTTCCTCAGCAATAATGGAATGACAGCAAAACTTGGAGATTTTGGGATTGCAAGAACATTGAGCAAGTAAGCATAATTTTATGTCTTTGTCATGTTAAACTCTTTAGTGCTAGGTCTGCAGAAGACAACCGTGTTCCAGATAATTTAGGTACTGAAAGGTATAGAGAACAAAACATGGATAGGCCTGATAAAGACATTAATGCTAAACCGTGGGTTACTCTCTTGAGAATGAGCAGCAGCAAGAGATGAGCTTGTATGCTTTCTTCTTCTTCTCTTTCACTCGTGAAGAAAGGAAGTAAAATGTTTCCATCTGAAGTTTTTCACCTGGTAATTTTCCATTATGCTCAAACTTCAGAGGACTGATTAGTTAACAAACTAGAATATAAAATCAAGGTTTGATCCTTATTGAGCTATAGTTAATTCTTTGGACATCATGACCTGAACTAAGTTTTGAAAAGATGCTTCTGATTCAGATTTGGTTTTTTGGTTTTTTTGAGATAATGGAATAAGGCCTATTTTTTCTTTTGCCAATATTGGGAAGGAACTAGAGAACCCCAAAGTCAAAATAGTGCAAATACTTTTCTTAAACTACTTCAGTTTACAGGAGATAGTTTTCTTTGAATACAGCAAGGTGGCGGTGGCAGGGCATGATGGAAGTTATAGTCTGACACATCTAGGGGACACTGTTTTGGGCAAGACTGTTCTGTTTTGTTTCTGCAGTCTCTAAATAATGAACTGAGTCATCATTTCTCTACTAGCTTGAATGGGCATTTTTTCAGCATATATATAGTTGCTTTCCCCCTCTGAAATTTGTAATTAATGAGATAAATTTATTGTTCAACTTTTTTCACCTCTGTTTCCTTTAGTACTGTGGAATATGCATGCACGTGTGTAGGAACTCCATATTACTTATCACCTGAGATTTGTGAGAACAAGCCATATAACAATAAAACGTAAGTGTAATACTATTCCTGGCTGATATATATCGATCATATAGTGAAAAAGGAACACATAAATACCTCAGAGCATTATGACTTAATGTCATTTTTAATCTTTATAACGCCTTTCTTATATGTGACTATTCTATTTTTAAAATGTCTAGGCAATATTCTTATGCTTGTGCTTTGCTCTTGTCATAAAAGGGTCATAATCATAAGAAGATTATTTTAATAAAATATATAAAAGAAGTTATATTATTTGAGAAAGAATGTTATATTGTTTGGGAAAGAAAGCTAAAGTATAGTGGACGATGTTGTAAAGAATCATGGAATGATAACTGGAAAATAATGATTGAGAAAGTAAAAGAAAAATTGAGGTATGAAGATGTAATTAATTTGATTAAGATTATATCCCATATCTCTGAAAAGGCTTTTTGACATGAAATGATACAAAAGGGGTCTGGATCCTCTGTTAGCTGTTTGTGGAGTTGGATAAGTTGAAATGGCATTGCTGTTAAAAAAAATTCTTTCCTTGTAATTACATTGTAATACAGTATATATTAATGTATATTTAGTATATGATTCATAATAAAAGGAAAAGAAATTTAAAAAATACCTCAGAGCCTTATGACAGTGTGTCTTAATGTCATTTTTAATGTTTATAACACCTTTCTTATATGTGATTCTTCTACTTTTAAAATGTCTAGGCGATATTTTTTATGCTTGTGCTTTGCTCTTGTAATCATAAAAGGGGCATAATCATAAGATCTTTGACAAATCTTTGACAAATCTACACTAACACACACACACACACACACACACACACATTTTAGCAATGAAAACAAAGTGCTATAGAGTTCAAAATTAGGCAAACAGATTATATTCCATTATTGCTTTTAGTGAAGTATATCAATGTGAATAGAATAATATGCTGAATTGAAATGAATGCTTTTGTTGCCTTGCTAAATTCTTTTTACTGATACTCAGGGTTTTTTTTTAATAGATATGTGTGGCCTCTTAACTGTTGCCTTCCTACTGATACTCTGCTTTCTTTTATAGAGATATATGGTCTCTTGGCTGTGTGTTGTATGAGCTCTGTACTTTAAAGCACCCAGTAAGTATGTTGTCAGACTGGGATATTCTTCCATCACTGAATATAATATTTGCCAAGAATATAGATTAACTGACAGCTGTTGAAATCATAACTGCAAAAGATCTGACAGCTTCAGTGAAGGCCTTGTTCCCACCCTGATAGATTAGCCTGGTTGGTACAAAACCAGGTATTTTTTCTGTAGCAGCATCTCAATTCTTTCCTTGAAGAAAGTCAGGCTGCCTTCATCCTTATTGTGCTTCTGGCAGCCAAAACTATCAGGCAGCCAGATGGCCTTGACAGGCAAAAACAAAAAACTATTTCTAAATACTTTTAATTGTATATAGAATTAGAGATTATAAAATGAGAGGGCATCTCACAGGAGGGGCAGCACAAATGATTCACCTGGTGGTCAAAAGCCAAATCTAGTTGCTAGTCCCAAGCAGAATAAACCACTGAATCAGTAGGACTTAGATGAGTGTTGACAAATTCTTAACAAATCTGGGCCCTATCACACTACACTGTTATAGCGCTATTATACCACTTTAACTGCCATGGCAACATTCTGTGGAATTCTGGCATTTGTAGTTTAGTGAAGCCCAAGAGCGCTCTGGTTGAGAATTCTAAATGCTGCTCTTTAAACTGAAAATCCATACCATGAGTTAAAGGAGAATAAATAATAATAGCACTATTACAGTGTAGTGCGATAGGGCCCTGTGATTTATTCCATGGGTTTACTGTACTCTACTGGAACAATTGGATCTAAATCCAGGGGTATAACTTCCTAGTTCATCTTTCACTTTCTATTAGCATGTGTATACTTACCTATTTATGTTGGCAGTTCATAATTTATGACTTTATTTTTATATAACAGTTTGAAGGCAACAATTTACCTCAGCTTGTGCTAAAGATCTGTAGAGGCCATTTTGTGCCAGTATCTACAAAGTATTCACATGAACTAAGAAGTTTAATATCACAGTTGTTTAAGACATCTCCAAGAGATCGTCCTTCTATCAACTCCATTTTAAGAAAACCATTTTTGGAGAAGCAGATAAGGAAATATTTACCCCCTGAGGTGAGTGGCTGCTGCGGGTTAGGGAACTCTGAAGAGGTTTAACCCAAAGAAGATATCCCCCTTCCCATGGTAATTGTACTTCTCTCCCACTTCCTCTTAAAGAACATAATGACAGTCGAGTTGGATCAGACCAAAGGGCTACCTAATCTAGCATTCTGTTCACACAGTTGTTAACCAGGTGCCCCAAAGAGGATCTCACCAACAGGGTATGATTTCACTTGCATCTTCCGTCTTATCTTCTGTAACAACTGATATATGGAGACATACGGTTTCTGATAGTAAAGGAGATATGTAATCATCCTGACTAATAGCTACTGATGGCCTTAATATCCCTGAATTTGTTTAATTCCCCTGTTAGATCACCTTGTGGAGGAAACGTGTCCCTTTGACTTTGTCCATTGTAGTCATATTTAGGAGGCGAACTCTAAAGTGATGGTCACTGAGTAGGGGAAAATTGCCCAATAAAAATTGCTTCTCTGCTTGCTTTTCCCAGGAAAAGGTTAAAGTCAGTATGTTTGTATTCCCTTGCCTTCAGTTGCAGAACAAGCTACTGGCTGGTATATAATACAGCGTAAGGCTCCACCTTTAAGTTGCTGCTCCGTTGAAATCTAGCCCAGACATAGATGTGATCTGTTACATTTGTTTCTAGATCATGGAGGAAGAATTCAGCCATACTGTTCTACACAGAAAAAGACCACCAGCTTCACTGTCTTCAGGCAAGCTATTACACAATAAGGGTTTTATAAAAGAGAGCATAATTTGAGGTCTGTTTGTATATGTGTGTACATGTGAAATTTGTTTTAAACTGAAACATGCTGTGAGATAATTAGTTTCAAGAAATCCTGCATGAGGAGACATATCATAAAGCTCCACTCAGGCTGAACTACAATATATCTCATTTCTCCTCTCCTGCAGGACTCACCTTCCTCCTGCAGAGCCCCCATCCTTTCCATAGCCATTTAGTGCCCCATGGACAGCAAGGAATGTCAAACATTTGGCTATGTCCCTATAGCCAAACACACAGTGGAGATGTCATTTTCTAGAGCCTCCATAGGAAGTTTTGGAAGATGTCTGTGTTGTTCTACATCTGGCTGTAGGAACGTTGTCCGACTGTTCTCTAATGCCCTCCCTCACTTACCACAAGCCAATTAGTGGCCATGGAGGGAGGCAACCAGAAGAGGACAGTGAGTCCTGTGGGGGCTTTGGTTGTTCCGGTAGAAAATTTCCGTCTCTGTGACTACCAAAAAAGCTCAATACACAAGTGTAACTTTCAGTTTGTCACAAACAGTATGACAGCCACAGAGTATAAATCTTAATGGTCTGAGGGAGAGTTTACCATACTATGGTTTGTTTGGTTACAATGTGGAAGAGGGTTTTAGTTCTTCTTCGTGGTCTCTGTGCCTTCATACACTAGGAGCTTTAGCGCCTGCGCGGTAGCGTTCGGAAACTTCTAGAGCTTGTTCGCTTGGCGGGAACCCCTCCCCCACGCCGGTACTGCGCATGCTCCTCCCGCCGAGCAACGGTCTCTCCTCAGTTCTTTCTCATCCGCCGTCGCATACGGAAGGTTCTTCGGTTTGTTCCTCTGCTTTTGTGCTTGGCTTGCTGATTTCACGGTTTTTCGGACTTTTGGATTGTTTCTGACCTCTCCTTCGGACTTCCCATTTGGTTTTTGGTGATTTTCGGACTTTCCAATTGGCGTCTCGTCTTATGTCCGCGCTCTTCAAAAAGTGCGTGTCCTGCGGGCGCAAAGTTGCCCTCAACGACGGCCATAAGGAGTGTCTCTTCTGCTTGGGTGAGTCCCACAACACTCGGACTTGCCCAATTTGCTGGATTTCTCCCCAGACTCTCCGCAACAGGTCCACGAGACTTAAATCGTATTGTTGGGAGCAGTCTTTGCGGGCGATCGACAAGACCTCCGTTTCCAAGATGGCCGAAAAGAAGACGACCACACCATCGATGGTATCGGCGGCTGCCGTTCCGTCCACCTCGTCGGTATCGGGCTTGGTACTGGCGAGAACGCCGATCTCGGCGTTACCGAGGATCCCGAAGCTGTCGGCGGCTGCCAAGTCAGCGAAAGGATCCTCGACGGCGAGGAAGGCTGAGGCTCCCGCGAAGGAGACGCCTGCTAAAAGCGCCCTGCTCCGGACGGAGACAAGGGCAAGGAGAAGGAGAAGAAGAAGAAGAAGGAGAAGAAACGCTCCCCGGTGGGGACGTTCAACCTCCCACTCCTCCTCCAACTCTGCAGCCTTCCAAAGGGCGAGGCCCGAGCCCGTCGATCTCTCGGACGATGAGATCGAGGACGTTCCCCAACAGCGCCCGGACTCACCTGTGGTAGACCCTCCAACCCTGGTGGAGGAGCACCACCGCCTTTCCAGCCGTCGCAGGTCGGCCGACCTGCAGCAGAGAGAGCCCTCTGCTTCTCCGGAGCGGCGTTCGACCTCGTTCAGGTCCTGGTCCCGCTCTTCGGAGCGTCCGGTGGCCTCGCCGCCTCCTAGGGAGACTAGAGAGGAACAACCTCGCTCGTCTGCCTCCAGATACACCTCGGTGTCCTACGTGGCCAGGTACGCGAGGGAGTCTGAGTGTAGAGAGCGCCCGGCCTCTTACCGGTCACATTCTCCATCGTACCGGGATCGGTACCATCGTGACCCGAGACGCTGGGAGACCTTCCGGAGGTCCCGGTCACCTCGGAGACAGCGCGAATCACGCTCGCCTCGAGGAGAAGACGCTCGGTACCGTCGGCACCGAAGCCGTTCGCCGTGGGACCGCCGCTCCTTCAGCCGCTCTCCCTCGCCTCGATACCATAGGGCGAGGGAGCCTTCGCCTCGATATCGAGCGGTATCGCCACCTCCTAGGGTTACGGCTACGGCGACGCGCCCTACGGACTCGGTGGTGACTGAGCAGGCTAAGACCACATCGGCCTGTCAGACTACGCTGGTCACCACTAGAAAGGTGAAGTCTGTGGTCAGCCAGCCCAAGCGTGATGCTGCCACTACCACCGTTCCGGCTGCGGACAAGCCCAAGAAGGCAGCACCCGCAACGACTGTGAAGGAGCCGGAAAGCGAGCGGCGAGAGGACTCACCGAGCTCGGAGTCGTACGACTCGAGCGCGGAGTCGGAGGTGTCTGAGGCGGCCTCCCAGGAGTCTCCTCCACTGGGATTCAGGGAGCCGATCCCAGATTCAGCTCCAGAGGACGTCTACCAGTTCTCTGCGATGCTGCTCCGCATGGCCTCTACCCTTGGCCTTAAGATCGCGGATGCGGAGCCGGAGGACGACGATCCCGTCTTCTCCATCTTCGAGGGGAAGCAACCTACTGCGGCCCCGCTGCCTCTCCTGCCCCGGATCTCCAAAGTGGTGAAGGCCGCTTGGGATAGACCGGCCTCGGCGCAGCCGATACCGCAGCGTTTGGAGCACCTCTATAGGGTGCAGAAGGATAACACAGGTTATCTCTTCAACCACCCTGCACCGAACTCTGTGGTGGTCGAGTCGGCACAGACAAAGGCACCGGCAGGCAGCACACCACCCCGCCGGATAAAGAAGGCAGAAAGTTGGATGCCTACGCAAGGAGGTTTTATTCCGCCGCCTCCTTGCAGATCAGGCTGTCCAACACTCAGGCTTGCCTCGCGGCATACCTGAAAAAAGTGCTCGACCGCCTTCAACCGGCGATGGAGGCGGTACCGGACGACATCCGTCAAGCCGCCTCGGTGATCTTCAACGAGGCCATATCCATCGCTCGGCAGCAGATGGCCTCCTCCCGGCACGCCGTGGAGATCGCCTCCCGGGTCATGGCGGGATCCATCGGCTTGCGCCGCCATGCCTGACTGCGACCGGCCAACATCCGAGAGGACACCCGAAGGAGGATCGAGGATCTCCCCTTCGACGGTGAGGGCCTCTTCAATTCCACGACCGACCAGGCGCTGGACAATCTGGTGAAGGCGAGGTTGACTGCCAAAAAGATCGGGCTCCAGCCGGCCACGCAAGCCCGCAGGACCTCCACCTTCCGCCCATCCTGGCGACGATCTTCCACCTCGTCGTTCCAGCGCTCGGCCCAGTCCGGACAGTCAAGACCGTCCTCTGGCTCATCGACCAGACGCACGTTTAGACGTCGCCCCGCTTCATCTAAGAAGTCCTCCTCGGACGCGAAGTCTCGGTTTTGACGTGTCTGGCAGGAACTACCAATACCCACTCTTCAGCCTACCATCTGTGCTCGGAGACCGCCCGACTCTGGCTCGACACCTTTTGGAGTGGCAACATGTCACTACGGACTCTTGGGGGCTTTCCATCGTCCGTCTTGGCTACGCCATCGAGTTTCACGATATTCTGCCTCGAGGCGTTTACTACTCCACCCCGTCGAGTCCAGTCCTCCTGGAAGAGATCCAGTCCTCCTCCAAAAAGGAGCGATCGAGCAGCTCCCGCAAGAAGCCAAAACCACCGGCTTCTTCTCCAGGTACTTCACGGTACCGAAGGCCGACGGTACCCTCCGGCTGATCCTCGACCTCAGAGGGGTGAACTACTACATCCGCCCAAAGAGGTTCAAGATGGTCACGATACCGTCGATCCTGCCCTTCCTCCATCGAGGGGACTGGTTCGCCTCCATCGATCTCCGAGACGCATACTTCCACATCGCCATTCGCCCGCAGCACAGACGGTACCTCCGCTTCGCAGTCGACGACACCTGTTACCAGTACACGGTGCTGCCGTTCGGATTCTCGACTGCCCCAAGGGTCTTCACCAAGTGCATGGCCCCGGTGGTATCCTTCCTGCGGACGAAGGGTGCTTCTGTCTTCCCTTACCTCGACGATTGGCTGTTGGTGGCGTCCTGCAGAGACTCTACCACGACGTCCACATGACGTTGTCACTCCTGACTCGGCTTGGCCTACGAGTGAATCTGAAGAAGTCCCACCTTGAGCCGGCGAGGATCTTGGACTTCATCGGGGCAACGCTCGACTCAACCTCCGCCAGGGCGTACCTGCCAGAGACTCGAGCTCAAACCCTGATCCGGGCCGCCGCTCACGCGCGTACGGCCCCGACGTTATCTGCGAGAAGTGTCCAGCAGCTCTTGGGCTACATGGCTGCGACAACCGCTGTGACATATCTCGCCAGACTAAGAGCAAGACCTCTTCAACACTGGTTCGTCCGCATATTCGACCTCCTGCGAGACGAACAGACACTCCGACTGCAGCTACCGGAAGACGTCCGCTCTTCCCTCCGATGGTGGCAGTCGCGACGCAATCTGATGTCAGGGATGCCTTTCCAACAGCCGACACCGAAGATGACGGTAACGACCGACGCCTCCCTGTATGGATGGGGTGCCCACTGCGGCGATCTCAGAGTCCGCGACAGATGGACCGACGACGAGACCGCTCTCCATATCAATGCGCTGGAGCTGCTCGCCGTCTCGAAAGCGCTACGGGCGTTCCGCCACGTCGTAGCGGGGCGCACGGTCCTGGTTCTGATGGACAATACCACCGCCGTCTGTTACATCAACAGACAAGGAGGGACTCATTCCACGACCCTGCTCAACATCGCGCTCGACCTGTGGGAATGGTGCATTCGCCTGCACACGCATCCCGTGGCGGTTCACCTGGCCGGGCAGGAGAACACCACGGCAGACGCCCTCAGCAGGGACACCTCATCCCATCACGAATGGTCTCTCTCGGAGAGGCGTTCAGACTGATTCGAGACCGCTGGGGCGAACCATCCATCGACCTCTTCGCGACCAGGGAAAACGCGAAGTGTCGCCGATTCTGTTCCAGAGCGGGCCATGATCGTGCTTCCATCGGGGACGCTTTCCAGTTTCCGTGGACCGGGGAACTCCTCTACGCGTTCCCGCCGTTCCCGCTGCTCGGCCGGACGATATCGAGATCCTCGCCGACCGAGCCGACGCGATCCTTGTAGCCCCGTACTGGCCGAGGCAGCACTGGTTCACACCCCTGCTACGAGCTGCACGAGGCGACCTGCTCCGACTGCCACCGACGCCGGGCCTGCTCTCCCACTCCAGCGGCCGAGTCCTTCATCCGGACCTGCCACGCCTGGCCCTCCATGCCTGGAGGATATCGCACTGACGATCCGTGCTCGGTACCGTCCTCGTCGCGGCCAGGAAGGAATCCACCCGTCGCAACTATCAATACAAATGGTGACGCTTCCTGACCTTCGCTAACGAGAGGAGTGAGCCGGTATCGCCTGCGGGACTCTTACTGTCCTGCATTTCCTCCTGCACCTCCGGCAACAGGGTCTGTCGTTTCCATCCCTGAAAGGTTTATCTCTCCGCGATCGTGGCATACCAACCGCCACGATCTGCGGCATCGGCCTTCTTCAGGAACGATACCGTTAAGCGGTTCCTGAAAGGACTTCATCATCTCTACCCGCCGGTATCGCCGCCGCCACCGCCGTGGTCCCTCTCGCTGGTGCTGTCGCAGCTGACAAAGCCGCCCTTCGAGCCGATGGCGACCTCGGGTGACAGGCTCCTGACCATGAAAACTGCCTTCCTGGTAGCGGTGACCTCAGCGAGGTGAGCGGGTGAGATCACAGCTCTTCGGTCCGAGGAGCCCTTCATGGTCTTCCACAGGGAAAAGGTGGTCCTGAGACCTGACATCTCGTTCCTGCCAAAGGTGGTGTCCAGTTTCCATCTCAACCAGGACATCATCCTGCCTGCCTTCTTCCCCATCCCGACGTCACCGTTGGAGCGGTCCCTCCACTCCCTGGATGTGCGTCGGGCCTTGGCCTTCTACAAGGACAGGACTGCTTCCTTCCGACAGACGCCGCATCTCTTTGTTTGCTATGGGCGACGTCGGAAGGGTCTCAAAGTGTCCACCCAGCGCTTCTCCAAGTGGGTGGTGAGGACTATTGAACTGGCGTATGAGCTCGCGAGGAAGCCTCCGCCAGTCCTGCTTCGAGCCCACTCCACCAGAGCTGTGGCTACTTCTGCGGCCCTCCTGCGAGGAGTTGACCTGCATGAACTCTGCCGTGTGGTGACCTGGTCCCAACCATCGACCTTCGTGCGCCACTACAGGCTCGACTGCCGGTCGCGCAGAGATGCCTGGTTTGGACATGAGGTGCTGGCTTCCGTGCTGTAGGACCTGACCCGCCATCCGACCGGTAAGCTACACAGTCTCCTAGTGTATGAAGGCACAGAGACCACGAAGAAGAAGAGCAGGTTGCTTACCTGTAACTGTGGTTCTTCGAGTGGTCATCTGTGCCATCATACACACCCGCCCTTCCTCCCCTCTTTCTCAGGTCCCTGTAGGTTCTACGGCGGACGACAGAACTGAGGAGAGACCGTTGCTCGGCGGGAGGAGCATGCGCAATACCGGCGTGGGGGAGGGGTTCCCGCCAAGCGAACAAGCTCTAGAAGTTTCTGAACGCTACCGCGCAGGCGCTAAAGCTCCTAGTGTATGATGGCACAGATGACCACTCGAAGAACCACAGTTACAGGTAAGCAAGCTGCTCTTACTTAGATTCCCACTAGGTAGAATGACCTTCTCACAACATGGAGTGTTTCTGCTGCTAACGTAAGACTTGCTTCTTTGCCCAGGGATTTTCTTGATAATGTTCAGTTGACTCTAGTGACTGTTATTACAAATTGGTTTTACTGTATTTTGCTGGAGCTATTTAAAATCATACCATTAATGCAAAATGGTATAAAAATATCATCTATGGCAGAACAAATTTCACTTCCTTCCAGTCCCTTGTGTGTCCTCCAAATCTGCTCTGCAGGATTGTGGGGAGGATCTGGAGCAGATTTAGGGGTAGTGAAGGAAGATGCAGGGAGGGGAAGAGAAAAGTGAATCCTGTTACATAAATAGAACATTGGATCACACACAGTGTTGGATCAGATACATAATTTTCAAGCATTGTTTTGTTGTGTTATTAAATAAGTTCCTAAAGTTCAGAAACCAAGAATCCATGTTCATCATTCTCCAAAAATCAAGATGGAAATGCTTCCCAGAAAGCAAGAATTATTAAATCAAAATGAATTGAAAATTCCTTCAAGGAGCCAAGATTCTATAAGCCAGGTAATTAAAAATAATAATGTATTTTTGGTGATCATATTTGCCATTAGTTGATTGATTGATTGATTGATTGTATTTATATGCCATCTTTTCTCCCAGAGAAGACCTAAGGGTCAAACTGTGTGATTCAATGTGCCTTTGAGGCCTATGCCTAAAATCTTTTCTCCTCCTCCATATGGTCTCTCTCTTTCTCTTGAATATAGGGATGCACTTTGGATCAGGCTTGCTTGTGTTTGTTTCATTTGTTTTTTAAAAGAGGAGAATCCTAAGGAGGGAATTTTAAAAGATGGATTTAATGTTTAGCAGATATAAGGGAAAATAGTTAAAACTTTATTCCCCATACTTCTCTGAAAGTCCCACCACAAATGTGAAAACCTGTGTTTGCTTACAAATTATTCCCTTTCCTCATAGAAGTCTAGTTAAGAGAAAGAAGAAAAGTGCATGTTAATACCCTAGGCTGGTGTGGGAGACAAGATTTGAGAAGCCGAAGTGTAAATTGTTCTCCTTTCGTAGGCCAAGATGGCTGCTGGGTTCATGTGGGGTAGGGAGAGAAAAATGGAATTCTTGAATGTTCAGCAGAACGTTAGGTACACTGTATGCTTTAGTTGCAGCAGAGTTTAACACAGTATGTTGTGTTATACCGCTCTCTGCCTTAGAAATGTCAGAATCCTACCATCCATGGGGGTCTCTGTGACCTCTCTCATGCAGGCACTAATCAAGTCTACCTTTGCCTAGTTTCCACAATGGTATAACCTCAGATGACTTTCATTAGGCGAGGAAGGGACATATGTTAATAATGTGATTAACAAAATGCATGCCGATTTAATGAGCTAGATTTAATGAGCTAGATTTGTTGTCTTCATAATTTTCATAAATATGATATGTTTCCAGCCCTGGGGTCCTAAGTTAAAGATGCTAGAAAACCAGAAGATGCCAGAATGTGCGACATTATGACCATTATTATGTGAAATTGGAAAACTTACAGAAGAGACCCTTACCCGGATAATGGTTGTATTGGCCAAAGAAAGGAATGAACATTCAAGCAGAAGGGACAGAGACCACCTCCTCCACCTCATTGGTAGCAATGTTTGTCTTAAACTTTAGTACATTTATTGATCATCTGTTTATTCTGACATAGGAAAGCCTGACTGTGTATGATTGAACTAGATTCTGTTTACTCCAGTGCCTCAGTTTCTGGCTTTCAGTACAATCCCACACAAATAGCATCCTAGAGTTCAAGCGTAATTGTTCAGTTTTTAAGACTCTGCAGTAAAACTGAAGATAACAAAATGAATTTCCAACACAGATGGCAAAACGCATGACAGCAGCCTGAAAATTGAGTTTTCAGAGGGAGAGAACATAGGCTGTTCATTACCCAAAACAGACATGCAGCATGAAAAAAGTTATACTTCTAGTTGAATATTGTACAGTGCAATCCTATACATGTAATATAGATGTAAGCCTCCATGTGTTCAGTGCTCTCAGGTAATTGGTTATAGGATTCTAGCCTTGGTCTAGTGTTTATATTAGGTAAAATTTACTTTGGGAAAACAGCAGTGAAATGTAAATGCCACACCCATCTCCTATTTGAGTTTTCACTGAATTTTATGTTGTATATCTTAGGCCTGCAGAATATCTTCAGAGACGATACAATGCCCAGCAGTACAAGTTAAAAGTACAGAAACAACTTGTAAGTATTTTTTCCATATCTCAAAGTGGAACAGAAAAACAATTGAAGTCTCACTGTTAGTTATCTGAAAAATACAAATGGACATTAAAAGTATATTAATATAGAAAAATCAATCAAAGTCTAATCTTATATGCATTTTATTTTTCTGCTTGGTAGGGTGGGTTCAGAAGGAAAAGAAAATTTCTTTTCAAATGCCATGCATGCATTTTTCAATTGTTTCACATGTCAATAGGGTTTGCGCCCATCTTCTGCTGATCCCCATTATGGTCAGGTGCAGAATCAGGAGATGAAGGAAGAGCAGCTCAGAGCCTGTCAAAAAGCTCTTGCTCAAAAAAATGAAATGAAAGAACAGGTAAGAAAGGATAACACGTTGTGAGGAAAATCACCTGCCCTGTGCAGTACTAGTATTCCAGCTGAGTATGAATTGAAGAAATCATACATGGAGTCACTCTGCTTATAGTAATCACTAGCCAACCACCTACCTGGAAGCCCCGTTATTTCATCATGCAACTCCCTATCCCATTCTCATGTCCCAGTGCTCTTTCTAATCTCTACTATGCCCCATCGGCTTTTTTCTTCTTTCTTTCTGGACCTTTCTCTCCCTCTATCTACCCTGGTGCTTGCTCGACCATTCCATCTTTTCTGTGAGTATTTACATTTTAAATTAGGCTACTAACTTATGCATAGCCTTACCTGGGAGTAAGCTGTCTTGAGCTCAATGGGCCTTATTTTAGGATAGATATGTGCAGGACTGTGTTGTTAATGTACATGTTGCTGGTGCAGTACTTGTTGTTTCCAAAAATGCCTGTATTTAAAATGTTTAAAATCTTGCCGTGTGTAACAGGAATACTTAGAACAGTTGCAGAAAATTCGTCAGCAGTATCACAGTGAAATGAATGAAATTAGACTTAAAGCAGAAGCACTAGAGGTAAATGTTCACATTCTACACATGCACCACAGTTTTCCACATCTGTCTGTCTTGTGCTTTTAGTGGATAAATTTTTAAACTGTTTTTAATTCTATTCATTCTATTATTAACTACAACTTTTTTATGTTTGTACCTATATGTGTGTTTATCTGTATTTATTTTAAAATGAAGTTGCCTCAAGTTCTAATTCTGGGGTAAAGAGTGGGTGAGGATGAGGAAGAGGAGAAAGGTATAAAAAGAATGACAGGATTTTGGTGATAGTCAAACAGGTCAAGATAATTTAATTGTTTTAAACATATTAGTCCTTTCCTGCACATTTTGTTAATGAACCTCACCTTGATTAAATTATTATTCACCCCTAGAAGCAGAAGCAGAAGAATAAGCTGGGGTGTATGAGAGAGAGAGAGAGAGATTTGAGCTGTATTCATAAGTTAAGAATATCTGCATAGAAAGCCTATTTGATCAGTTACCATGCTTCTTCTTCGTGGTCTCTGTGACTCACACAGTTGGGTTTTGCGCCTGTGCAGAATAGCATTCAGAACCTTCTAGAAATCCAAATGTAGGTGTTTTGACCGTTGAACCTCTCCCCCATCCTCTGGGATATAAAAGCCCCCTCTTGTTCCAACAGTCATTTCTTTTTTTTCCTCTGCGTTAGCCTTTCGCTTGTGTTTGTCTTGACTAAACGTTTTTTTCTGACTTTGGTACGGTTGGCGACAATTTTTTCTTGCTGTTTTGGACTTATTGAACTGTGGATTTACTGGACTGACAATGGATTTTGTTTGACTAAGGTTTTTGGATTCGGATTTGGCAGTGTTGCAGTGTATGGCAACCAAAGTGTTTAAGTGCTGTACGGGGTGTAAAGGCAAGATACCCGATCGAGACAGGCATTCAAAGTGCCTTTTGTGTCTGGGAGAAGGCCATAACATGAATTCTTGTACATTCTGCCAGGAGTTCACTGACTAGATGCAATAGAGCAAGCAGGTTAAAAGCTTTGCTCTGGGAACTAGTGTTGTCTGCGTCTGATCCTGCGAGTCGTGCAAAGACATCAGGTACTAAACCCAGGATGGCTCAAACATCTTCGACTCCATCGTCTCGTCAACTGACTTTGTTGATGCCGAAGTCAATACCGAGGTCGAGATCAACGTCTCGATCTCGAGAGTTGCACTTGGAGAAGTCAGCGAAGAGAGTGTCTGATGTTGTTGAGACTATACCTTCTCCTTCTCTGTTAAAGAGGAAGGATAAGGATAAAAAGAGGAAACTAAAGGAGTCTTCAGATCAAGCTCCCTCAGAAAAATGTAAAAGGAAGGATCGAAAGATGGCTTCATTTTCCCCGACACTGACGAGGCCAGTAACACCTGAGTGTACCGTGCAGCTTGTGCAGCTTGTGTCCTCGTCTCCTGCCAGACATTTGTAGCAGGCCCTCCTTTGGAGATACAAGAGGTCTGGGTGGAGTCAGAAGGAGAAATTATCATTCTTGGGCTGACAGGAGGATCAATCCACTACGCCTGGGTTTTGATCCTCGTGCCAGCCTGACGCAGGAGCCGTCCTCGAGCTTGAATTCCAAAACCGTTAAACCGACTCCTGTCCTTCTCCCGTCAGGTTTTTGTTTCTCCTGGTGTGCAGTAAAACACGTTTAAGTCCCTCTCCAGTGATTTAGGAACAAATATAGGTATCGGATTAGATTTGAGGTGCCTTAGAGAGACGAGAGTTAAAGGAGGAGAAATGGCAACTGATAAAGCCTCTGAAGCAAAAACAGTCCTGACAGACGAAGTGTACCATAGCGCCAATGATTTGGACTCGGACACTAATAAACAGAGTACCGTCCAGAAGACCGTCGTATGATGGATCTTGGATGTGGAAATCGGAGCAAGCGCACAGAAAACAACTACGCAGCGGCCTGCTGAGGAGCAGCACGCTGCCAAGCTCCGTAACATTTTCCTGTCCTCCACTGTGTGTGAGGCAGATGATTTAAAACTCGCTGTCAGCAAAGGGCCTTCAACCGGAGCAAAGGTGCAGAAAACAACTACGCAGCAACCTGCTGAGGAGCAGTGCGCTGCCGAGCTCTGTAATATTTTTTCCTGTCCTCCAGTGAAAGTGAGGCAGATGATTAAAAACTCGCTGTCAGCAAAGAGCCTTCAACCATTACTTCAACCTCTAAAAAAGTATCCGAAAAACCAATGGAGAAAAAAGGTGAGGAAATAGGATAAGCAAGGGGGTTAGAAGCTCCCAAAACCAGCAGTGGGAGATAAACTTACAGGTGAGAGTTCCGGGCACCATCTAGGAAAGGCGGACTCTAAGATGGTGTCGTGCGAGGTAACTGGCCACTCAAAGGCTGACAACGCCATCTTGAGTGTGGCGCCGCATGTGTTCACTGAGGTAACTGGCCACTCAAAGGCTGATGACGCCATCTTGAATCTGGCGCCACACATACTCACTGAGGTATAAGGCCACTCAAAGGTTGACGACACCATTTTGAGTGTGGTGCCGCGCGTGCGCACTAGCTCAGCCTCAAAAGGTGACGCGGCTGCGGGCATTCATAAAACCGCCGCGGCAGCCTCGGCAGAAAATGGTGCAGCTGAACCAGCCACCCAGAAGCTGGATGTTTTCCTCTTGTCTGGTGGAACCTCGGCAATTCTTGCAAGGATGGCTGGCGAGTGCTTTGCAGCACAGAGGGGTGGTCGGGGAGAGCAGAGGCTACAGTTTATGGAGACTTTAAAAACAGATTTGCAACAAATAGTGAAGGAGGCGGTGGTAGCACAGTTTCAATCAGTGCTGATCGCACACCAAATAATAATTTCACAAGTGGCAGCATGGCCATACAAGCAGGTTGCAATTCTGATAACCAGAATAACTTACAAATGCAACTGCAACAGCAATTGAACATTAGTAGGCCAGTAAATGTGAATTCTAATGGCCAATAGAGGGCGTCACATGAGGATTTACAGACGCAAGGAGAAAAGTATTTTCTTTACAGAAACCATGGCAGAAAAAAAAACCTTTTTCCTCTCAGTATAAGGAAAATAGCAAAACTGTTTCAGAGGAAGAATTTCTTAGTAATGCTTATGGAAGACAGTGATGCGCAATTCTCAGACACAGAGGAAGACAATAGATCAGAGACAAATAGGATGTTTTGAAGCAGACTTCTTTAAGGGAACTTTGAGAAGAGTGCTTTTAACATTGGGATTAGATAGTGACAAGGAAACCTTGAAAAAAGGGGATAAGGAATGTAAACTAGCATCACTCTTTAGGAATAATGAGGCGAGAAACATGTAGTTTCTCATGCCTAAAATGCACAAGGAGGTTATTATGGCAGAACGAAATACACAAGGAAATACGCGCAAAGTTGGTCTTCCAATGGCAAGTTATATTCTTTTCCAAAACAGCATGAGGAATTTCTAAAAGTCCCTCCTGTGGATGCTCTGATAGCAGAATTGATTTCGGGTCTATTCTCCCTAAGGAAGGGGACACCTAGCTGAAGGAAATGGATGAGCGCAGGGCAGAATCTGTACTGCGATAAGCTCATGAAGCAGTGTCGGCTACTGTTAAAGCATCTGCTGCTGCTTCAGTATTCGCTAGGGCAGCGGTAATGTGGTCTCAGGACATTCTAGAGACCCAGGATTTAATATGCAGGAGCTCTGGAAAGCAGTGGAGCGGATTCAGAAGGTGCTTAAATAGGTAGCAGATGCGGATTTAGATTCCGTAACCTTGGCAGCACAGAACATAAGCATGCTGACGGTAGCAAGCCGGCCATTATGGCTGCATTGTTGGGAAGCGGACCAGAAGTCACGTAAAAACTTGGTTTACGTCCCTTTCCAGGGAGATCTCCTGTTTGGAACTAAGCCCTTGGAGAAAAAACAAGTTATGCCCACTTTACATAAGAGAAGGGTAGAGAGGAGGAACTACAGGAATACAAATTATTCCTTTCAAGGAGACAGATCTTACGGATATACAGGAAGAAATATGAAGTATAGAACAGGTTGTTATCAATGGAGCAGACCTAGACTTCAGTGTGCAAAATAATTCCAATATAATAAACAAGGCCAAGGAAAGAAGCAAGGCCAAGTGAAAGAAAGCTCTATATTGATTACAACCATCAAAAGGTGGTGGGAAGACTTCTGTCTTTCAGTTACAAATGGTCTCAAGTAACATCAGACTGTTGGGTATTAGAAGTAGTAACCCAAGGTTACAAAATTTTTACTTTTTTCCTATGAGACACCAAGAGAGACAGGTTTTCTGCCATCGCCACTATCAGCAGAGCAGGCCAAAAGGCAGGTGGTACTCCATGTGATAACGCACTTGCTAAACATAGGTGCGATAGAGGAGGTACCAAAAGAACAGAGATATATAGGAGTATACTCCGTATTCTTCGTGGTCCCAAAGCCAAAGTATAGGCTGGTGTTGAATCTCAAGTACCTCAGCAAGTTCGTCGAATACTGAAAGTTAAAAAAGAAGACCTTACAGACTATCAAGGAGAATCTGGTGTTAGGAGATTATATGGCATCGATAGACCTGAAAGAGGCATATTTGCATATACTGATGAGATCAGATGACAGGAGATACTTGCGATTCAATTACCAGGACAAGCAATATCAGTTCAGGGCCCTGCCATTTGGCCTGGCGTCAGCACCAAGAGTTTTTACAAAGGTGTGGGTGCCACTGATAGCTTTCCTACGTCTACAAGGGATTCACTTGTATCCTTATTTAGACGACATCTGGGTAACAGCACAATCAAAGGCCAATTTGATAGGACTAGGAAATGTCTATACAGGTTCTGACAGACTATGGGTTCCTACTCAACTTCAAAAAGAGTATGTTGAGCCCAACATTGGATTTGATTCATTTATGAACTCGAATGAATACAGCAACAGGAAGGCTGCTACTTTCTTCCGAAAGGGTGGAGAAAGTTCAACTGTCAGTCCGCAAGTTAATGAGGACCTCCTCATTGGACTTAATGTAGTTGGCGAAAGTGCTGGGTCTGCTGGTGTCAACGACACAGTACAGTGGAGCAGCTTTCATTTGAAACCTTTGCAATGATTGCTACTGAGGCATCAATTAGCAATTGCAAGGAGGAAACACTACAGAGTGGAAGTACCACAGCATATCCGGAAGGGTATGTCCTGGTGGCGGCAAATGTGGAATGTGACCTCAGGGGTTCCTCTGTAGGTGCAGAAAACAGTACACATAACAACGGATGCGAGCCTGTCAGGTTGGGTAGCCCACTACAAAGGCTATTCAGTACAAGGCCAGTGGTCTGCGGCCGACAGGAAGTTCAGTATCAACTATTTGGAACTCAAGGCTGTCCGCCTAACATTGCAAAAATGCCTGCACCTGGTGAGGGGCAAACATGTAAAGATGTTTACGGGCAATGTAACAACCAAAGCCTATATATGCAAACAAGGCGAGTTGCATTCGATGCCCTAGTGATGGAGTCCACTCAGGTATTCCAATGGGCTGAGAGAAATGTGCTGTCGCTTACAGCAGTACACTTGAAAGGAAAACTAAATATTCAAGCGGATTTACGGAGCAGGAATGCTCTGCATCCAAGGGAAAGGTTGCTGAATGTGGAAGTTTTCCAAGAGAGAGAGAGAGAGAGAAAAAAAATTATTGGACCATTACTAGTTGATTTGTTTGCAACTGGGAATAAATGCCAAATTAAAAAAGGTATTTTTCCAGGTTTGGAGACAAAGAGGCTGGGACTTGGAAGGCGCTTCCTGCAAAGTAGCCTCCAGGGACTCAGTACACTTTTCCGCCAATTCATATTATTCAAGAAGTCTTGATAAAGGTTCGGCTGGAGAAGGCCTCAGTTATATTGATTGGTTCACTGTGGCCGAGGAGACCATGGTTCCCACTGCTGCTACAGTTAGCTCGGGGGCCTCCGTGGAGGTTGCCTCCGAGGAAGGATCTCTTGAGCCAGGGGCTCGTGTATCATCCAGACCCGGAGTGGTTGAGTCTGGCAGCTGGGAGATTGAGAGGCGATTTTTGACTCAGCAGAGTTACACGGACAGGGTAGTAAAAACTATCCTGGGCTCACGCAGAGAGTCAACACAGAAAATATATGATAGGACATGTAATCTTTCACAAGACGTCTGCATATTAAGCATTTCCTAAGAGGGGCAACATTGTCGTCATTCACAACAGTACATAGGTTCCCGTCTTGGAACTTGAATCTAGTGCTAAATTCTCTAACAGCGCCACCATTTGAACCTCTGAAAGAGACATAGTTGGGACTGTTATCTTTAAAGACTGCCTTTCTCCTTGCTATTGCATCTGCTAGGAGAGTATCAGAATTAGCTGCGTTATCAATCAATGCAAGCCCGGTGTTTTTGACCAGGATAAGCTGACGCTGGGGTTTGACCCTTCCTTCAAACCCAAGAGTTTGTCATTATTTTCACAGACACAACTTATTCATTTACCAACATTTTGCCTGAAGCCAACCCATCCTCTTGAGAGGAAGTGGCATACATTAGATATTAGTAGAGCAGTAAAGGCTTACATACTCAGAACAAAGGAGTTCAGAAAATCAGACGCCTTGTTATTATCATACCAACCAAAAACTCTGGGTCAGCGTGCAAACAAAACAGTCATCGCAGCATGGATAAAGAATTGTATTTTCTTATGTTACGACTACTCCAATCAGCCATGACTGGCCAATGTGTGGCCACATTCAACTAGGTCTATGGCCACGTTAGTGGCATATGATTCCACATGCTCTTGGGAGGATGTGTGCAATGCGGCTGAGTGGAAAGAGGTTAATACATTCATTAAACACTGTAAGTTAGACAAGTATAAGTCAGCCCAGGCAGCTTTCGGCCGCCAGGTGCTGCAAGCTGTGGTTTCGTTAAAAGTCCCACCCAGGGGTAAGCTTGGGAAAGTCCCAGGCGTAGTGGATTGATCCTCCTGTCAGCCCAAGAATGAAGAGTTGGTACTTACGTGAATGATCATTCTGGGATGACAGGAGGAGCAATCCACACCCACCACTAGGATAAGGATTAGGAAGTATAGGTGGAATGTTAAGACTTTATAGGTACACTGGAGAAGTGAACTGCCGGGAGAGGGACAGGAGTCGGTTTAACAGTTTTGGAATTCAAGCTCAAGGACGGCTCCTGCGTCAGGCTGGCACGAGGATCAAAACCCAGGCGTAGTGGATTGCTCCTCCTGTCATCACAGAATGATCGTTCACGTAAGTACCAACTCTTCAATTCTTCTCCTTTGGCGAATGTGGGGTCACGATCGCAAGTTCAAGATCGACCTCAAGATGCTCTGCTGTGCAGAGAAGCCCACAGCATGATGTGATGACTTACAGGTGGACACCTCCCTCACCTCCACGTCACTCTAGTAGGAGGTTGAGGTTGAGAAGCAGGTCATCTGTGAGGTATCTTCATTACAGACATGCAACTCCTGCTAGATACAATGAATGTTACCTAGATGAGGCTTCATCTTAGCCTGAGGAGTATTATGATTATAGACATTGTCGACACTGTGCTGATTCTCAGCCTTGGTACCGTTGTTCTGAGTACTATAGGTTGAGATCTTGTTCTGTGTCGCCTCGATGTCGTAGGGTTTCGGTAGTGGAGGTGGAGAAAGTAGCACTTCAACAAAAGCGAGAGAGTGGACATGACACTACCCATAAGGAGGTTGTTGTTGAGCCTCAAGAGGTTGAGGGAGAGATCTGTAGCTCCCCGGCTGGAGAGATCAGTCTCAATATCTAGTTCGTCAGCATCTAATTGTTCCGTAGATGCCAACAGACGTTGTTCTACTCTTGTGTCGAATGCTGAGAGGATTTCTCCAATGGATGATATTCGATCCTTTTCAGATCTTGTTTTGAGGATGTCTCGTTCTCTTAATCTCACAACTAATATGGAGAAACAGGACTTGAAAGACCATATTTTTCAGGAGCTTCAAGATAGGGCACCTGCAACTTCAGTGACAGTTTCTCTACCGTATTTGTTGCATACTGTAAAAAAAATCATGGACTCAGTACCTCAGTACCATCAACATCAAAAAAGCTGGAATCTGTCTATCTTGTTATTGAAGATGAACAAGACTGGTTGAGTCATCATCCCAAACCGAATTCCATTGTGATTAATGCTGTGCAGTCAAGGCGTCGAGGTAGTCACAGAGACTAAACATTACCCCTGCCGATAGGGAGGGGAAGAAGTTGGATAACTGGGGAAGGAAAGCATATTCCAATGCTGCATTGCTGTTTAGAATTTCCAGTTACGCTGCATGTATGGGAGCGTATCAACAGTTTTTGTGGTCCAGAGTTACGACTTTCATTGACATGTTACCTGATGATGAGAGGAAAACTGCATCAGCGCTGATTGGTGAGGCTAATCGGCTTTCCTCTGAACAACTTACAGCAGCTAAACATATAACTGACTGTAGTGGTAAAGAACTTCTGGGAGCTATAGCTTTGCATAGACATGCATGGTTGAGATCATCTGGACTGTCTCAACAAGCTAAAAATATGATAGAGGACTTATCTTTTGATTCTGTTGGGTTGTTCAATACTGGCACAGTTGACAAGCTGGAACATGCTCAGAAAATGAGGAGCGCTCCTAGAAAATATGGATTTCCAGCTTCATATTATCCATCCAGGTACTGATATAGGAAGTGCCAGCCTTTCACAAGAAGACCGATGAGTCCAACTCAGACACAACATCATAGACAGCCTACACCACAAGATCAAACTTCGAGGAAGTTTCCTTCAACAAGGTTCAAGCAGACACAATACAAGAAACGTCAGCCTGATCAAACCAAGCGTAGCGTTTGACAATCAAGTGTACAATACCGATATCTTCCCAGATGTGAGCACCATGTTGAAGGATACTACTCTGCAAATTTTTCAAGATCTAACTTGTCAAAGATGTCAACATGGTACCGAAGATCCACATTTAAGTATGGATGTAACACCTTCCTTTGGAGACAGATTGAGGAGGTATTACCATGCGTGGCAATCCATAACAATGGATCTGTGGGTTCTTGGCATAATAAATCAAGGTTATTCCACAGAATTTCAAACCCTGCCTACCATAGGGAGAGTTCATCGTATGAAACCATCACCACAGCTGCAGGCAGAGATTGATACCCTATTGTTGAAAGGGACCATAGAAAAAATCTCCAATCTGCAACTCAAGAGAAGTTTTACATCAAGGTACTTTCTCGTATTGAAAAAGGATGGCAGCCTTTGCCCCATTTTGGATCTGAAAGGGGTGAATTTTTTTATAACCCCAAAAAGATTCCGGATGGTGACTCTTTCCACCATAATGCCGTTGCTACATCAAAACGACTGGTTTGCTATGCTAAGACCTCAAAGATGCTTCCTTCCATATTGCTATCAGACCAGAGCACAGGAAGTTTCTAGCGTTTGCTGTAGGCAATCAGGGGCACCGTTTTCGAAGTCCTACCCTTCGGTATCTGTACAGCACCAAGGGTATTTACAAAATGTATGTCTGTGGTGGCTGCTCATTTGAGGAAGAAGGGTATCATAGCATTCCCGTATATGGACGACTGGTTAATAGTGACGGCAACGAAACATCAGTTATTGGCAGATCTGAACACGATGGTGTGTTGTCTGCAAGATTTAGGACTGACGATAAACTACACAAAATTGACGTTGATACCTTCAAAGAAGATCAAATTCATAGGAGCCATACTAGACTTTTCATGACAAAAAGCATTTTTACTAGATGACAGATGATTAAAAGTGCTGAAGGTATTCAGTGTGATTTGGCAACGCAGCAGAGTCAGAGCAAAGACAATTCAAGTGGCATTGGGGCTAATGGCTTCCACAATGATGGTGACGCCATTAGCGAAATTAAAAATGCGTCCCTTGCAGAGGTGGTTTATAAACAACTTTGATCCACTATGAGACCGGCGAAGCATGTTTCTGATGGTTCCAAGGCTGGTCTTACTGGTGGATAGAACCACGCAATATGTTGATGGGAATGCCGTTTGTACCTCCCCAACCTTGTGTGGTAGTAACAACAGATCCATCATTGGAAGGCTGGAGAGTGCACCTGCAGAACCTGACTGGGAGAGGGCAATGGGATCAGTCAGAGAAAAGGTTACACATCCGTACGTTGGAATTGAAGGCTGTGATAAAGGTGTTCAAGGCTTTCCAGTATTACCTTCGGGAAATTTTTGTACAGGTCGTCACCAACAACACAACCGTGATGTATTACATAAGCAAGCAGGGCAGAACGGGATCTCAGGTACTGCTCAATCCGACCTTGCAGTTGTGGGAATGGTGTCTGTCAATGAAGATTGCTCCCTCAGCAATGCACCTTGGCAAGAGAAGAGAATGTGTTGGCAGACATGCTCAGCAGGACCCCTCTGTTATGCCACAAGTGGAGGCTGGACAGAGGGATTGTGCTCAATATTTTTTGGGACTGGGCTTATCCTCAGATAGACCTCTTTGCATCCAGTGAGAACAGACAATGCGAACTGTATTGCTCAAGGATGAAGAAGGATGTCGAGTCCATGGGAAACGCTTTTCTGGTCAGCTGGTCAGGACTGATCCTTTTATCAATGTCAGGCGGCAGCTTAAGCAGACACACAGGCAGGAGCTGAGTTTATGGCTTTTTGTAATAAAGAAATCAAGAGGTTACGTCACCAAAACAAACAGAGGCAGCAAACTCAACAGCAAGGATTCGCCTGGAACAGAAAGCCCATGACACAGGATGCAGATTCCTGGGTGGTAGACGGTTGTTGCCCTGTGCCCAACTCCCCCCAGCATCTGTCTTAAATACACAGTCTTTAGCCCAGCTGGGGCTGATCAAATGTCCGTTGGCCCAGCTCACAGCTGCAGTCCCTCAGACTTCAGAGCCGATTCAACAGACGCTTCTCATGCAGCCTCTGCGATCTTTGAACTGCCCCCTTCTCCAGCTGCCTCTGGAGGAACGTGGGGGAGGGTCTGCTGCCAACTCTGGGCTGGAGTCAGAAACAGCAGCCTCTGATGGGCCAGCAGCACTGGTCTCATGTGCTGCAGGTACTGGCTCGGGATCTGGCCCTGGGACAGCTGTGGGGTCGCTGGCAGGTGCCTCCCTTGACTCTGAAGGAGCCCCCTCTCCCTCCAAGGGATTCCTCCCCCCAGCTGGGAGTCCAAGTCTAACTCAGAGTCCCCGTCTGAATCGGCCTGGCTCATGACACCTTTACGCGTTCCCACCTTTTCCTCTAATCACAAAGGTGGTATCCAGAATTCATCATTACTGGGCAACCGTGATCTTGATAACACCTTGGTGGCCAAAACAGCCTTGGTTTGCAAACCTATTCAACTGACGGTATTGAGCATTGCCGTGCAAGCAGGACTTGATTTCCATCCACAAGGGGACAGCGTTCCATCCAGATATTCACTCCTTGAGACTAACAACATGGAACCTGTTGAATTGAATGACTTGCCAGATGCTGTGAAGAAGGTTTTGATGGCAGCACATAAGCCGCCCACATCTAAATCGTATACTTATAAATGGAACAAATTTATTAACTTGAATGATGTGAATATTGATGTTCAAAGTTATACTGTGGTTAATGTACTTGACTTTTTGTCGAGATTGGTGACAGAGGAACTGACACTGGCATCAATCAAATGCTACTTGGCGGCTCTTTCTTGGTGCCATCAACCGGATGGTAAACCGTCTCTTTTTGGGGATCCTACGGTTAAGAGGTTCTTGCAAGGCTATAAACATTTACGCCCACCAGTTAAACCACCTATACCATCTTGGGATTTGAGTACTGTGTTAATGGGGTTGACTGGTAAATCTTTTGAACCTATGGCAACCTGTGATTCACATCTGTTAACATGGAAAACAGCTTTCTAATTGGCAATAACATCAGCTAGAAGGGCTAGTGAGTTATGTGCATTGAGGGTTGATTCACCTTATTTATGATTTCATAAGAGTAAGGTAGTTCTTAAACCAGATATCACATTTTTGCACAAAGTTTTATCGTCTTTTCACTTAAATCAGGATATCATTTTACTTGCATATTTTCAGAATCCTGAGTCTGATATGGAAAGAAGGTTACATTGTTTAGATGTTAGGAGAGTACTAGCTTTTTATGTACAGCGCATGGCTGGTGTTAGAAAAACTAATAAGTTGTTTGCTTGTTATTCTGAACCTAAGCAAGGGATGCCTGTTTCATCCCAAAGGTTAGCAAAATGGGTTGTTTCTACTATTAAATTGTCTTATGACCTTGTAGGAAAAAAACTACCTGAAGGGGTTAGAAGCCATTTGACTAGAGCATTGGCTGCTTCGGGTGCTTTTCTTCAGGGGGTTCCGCTGGATGATATATGCAAAGCGGCTACTTGGTCACAACCGATAACCTTTATATCTCATAGAAATAATAGAGAAAAAAGAGACGCTAAGTTTGGAAGAGAAATTTTATTGTCTGCTATTAATTAACATATCTTCCTCACAGGTAGCTAATTTTCACAAAATAAACATGTTCTCTTTGTTGTAGTCATCTGGTATGAGGATGATTTTTGATGTGTTGTTAATTGAGTTCAGGTACAGTTGGTTTTCAGCATGACATCCCACCATCCTTGTAATAATAGCTTGCTAGTCTCCCAGTTGTGTGAGTCACAGAGACCACGAAGAAGAAGAACAGGTTGCTTACCTGTAACTGTGGTTCTTCGAGTGGTCTTCTGTGAACTCACATAAACTCTCCCATCCTCTCCTCTGTATGTCCTGCTAATGTGTTGGTTCCATTAATGCTGCTATAGCGGCGAAGCAGAACTGACCGTTGGAGCAGGAGGGGGCTTTTATATCCCGGAGGATGGGGGAGGGGTTCAACAGTCAAAACGTCAACTTTTGGATTTCTAGAAGGTTCCCAGTGCTGTTCTGCACAGGCGCAAAACCCAATTGTGTGAGTTCACAGAAGACCACTCGAAGAACCACAGCTACAGGTAAGCAACCTGTTCATTCTCCCCTTTCAGTGGTTGTATAGGCATGACAAGAATTTGAAGTGACAAAGTATTAATTACTTTGTGAAAATATTGAGTGTGATCTAAAGATGTTATGATACATTCAAGCAGTTCTACAAATGTACTTCACTTTCATCTTCTGACAACAGTTTATTGTGATCTGTCTATTAGAAGCACTTTGAGGAACTGGTTTCTAGGTTGCAGAAGCACTTTGTACAGAAGGGAGTTGAAAGACATTGGGTTGGGTCTCAAACAAAGCTCTGCTCAGAAGGCACCTATTGGTTAAAGGGAAGAGAGTTATCAACTTTCCCTTCCCTCCATAGCTCACAGTATCACCTCCCCTGCTATTCCAGAGGATCATCCAGAACTCTGGAGTAGATTTTGGGGGATTGTGGAAGACCATTTCTTTTATTCTACCAATGGAAAAGTTCTGCTGCATCAAAAACATCCCACTAGCAGAAAGAGCCCTTCAATTCACAGTAGAATTTTGCTGCCTCAAACCCATTGTTTAGGTGGGAATTTGTGGCCTTTGGACCTCATACAGCCCACCAAACCCAAATTTTTGTACCCCTAGCCACGTATTTCTGAACAAAACATGGTCCCCAAATGTACAGTCACCCTTCCTGACTCCTAGAGGCATGGCTCTCTTATTTAATAGTATTTGAAGGGCCAAGTACCTTTATGAACACAATAGATTTCTAAAAACCTGGAAATTATCTTCCTCTTATTTCAAGTTTGGAATAAAAAAATAATGGATGTAGTTCCTTGGTGTTCAGGAGTTGTAAAAAATTATGGAGGGGCAGCCTAAGACACTGCCAGTTTCCCACCCCTGCTTTTTATAGAATAATTTTTGGATCCCATCAACTTACTAAAAATATTTTTGTCCTATTATTAATGTTAGAAGAATTGCTTTTGCACACTAAAGAATCTGTCTTTAGTTTTGAAATGTATCTGAAGAGGGTAATTTGTGCCTGAAATTGAACCAAATTTGGAGACCCAAGAAATCCAATGAAACTATCAAAATTAGACTCATGTTTTAATAGTTTATTTCTTTAGTGCATGTTTGTAAGTAACTTTCATTTTCTCATTAAATGGGAAATGTGTGTTCAAGCTGATTCTTGGGGAAGTAATTCAAATGTGTGGTAGCCATGTTGACCAGATTACAAATTCCTAAACCCATGTTGTGGTAATATCTTTATTAAGCCAACTAAAAAGACATAAAATTCTCTAAGCAAGCTTTGGAAAAAAAATCTGTAGTTCTGAAAGCTTGCTTGGGGAATTTTCCTAGGAGGGGAGTTATTGTCTTTTTTTTTTTTTTAAATTTTTTTTAAAATTTTTTTTAATTATATAACTAAATCACAAATACAAAACAAGAAAAAAAAGTTAAACACCATGTGATATACATAATAGTGAATTAAAAAAAAATAATTTTTTTTCTTTTCTTTTTTTCTCTTCTCTTAAGCAATACTAACTTTCATTGTTATTTTGCACCTTTATCCTTAAATTTATAAATCTGTTCAACTATTATAATTTCACATTTAATTCAATATTTTTCACATCCCCTTTAATCTATTTCTATTGTTAATTCTTTTAACTTTTTTTTTTAAAAAAAAATTGACATCACTTATCCTTTTTTAAAACTATAAATCACAAGTTTAACACACACACCTACTAAGAGTTACAAAATATACAACATAAAAGAAAAACAAAACTAAAACTAAAAAATACCCACCCCCAGAGCCAACTTTTTATTTAATCCACTTTCCAAAATTGCCATTCTTCTTTTTACAGGGTAGTATTACTATCTCTTTCAGAACTTTATCCAAAAATATTTTCCAAATTTCTTCAAAATCATTCCCTTTAACCAAACCTTTCATAAATCTAATTCTACATGTTAGTTTATCATTAATTGCGATTTTCCACACTTCGTTATAGCATTCCTCTATTTGAAATTTTTCATTTGCTTTCCATTTTTTTGCTATTATTAATCTCGCTGCAGTTAACAAATTTGTTATTAATTCTTTCTTTACTTGAGTACACTCAACCTTATCAAAATAGATAACAATGCAATATTTGGACATACTGGTATATCTGCTCCTATAATCTCTTTTATCTCTTTAAAAACCTTTTGGGCCCAAAAATCCATTATCTTATTGCAATTCCACCACATATGCATATATGTACCAATTTCTTGACATCCTCTCCAACATAATCTTGAATATTTCTCATCTATTTATTTAATTTCACTGGAGTAAGTACCATTTCCACACTAATTTATAATAATTCTCTTTTATTCTTATTGATAATTTTTTTAAATGACGTTGTTTTTCCCAAAATTTTTCTCCATTCTTGTATATCTATATTTTGTACTATCTCTTCCTCCCATATTTTTCTAAGAAAATCCTCTTCTTGTTCTTTTGCTAATATTTTATATATTTCACTTGTAATACCTTTTAGTATTTCATTTTCTTGCATATTTTCTCTTTGAATAATAATTTGTTCAAATTTAGTATATTCTTTAAAATCCTTAACATATCTTTTCATACTCTTTGTCCATTGCTCTAATTGTATATAATTAAACCAGGATATTTTAGTTTCCTGCAATCTCTCTTTCATTCTATCTTTATTTATCATTATTTTCATCCATTCTTTTAATCTATAAATTTTTTGTTTTTTTATTTCTTTCTCTATTATTTCTCTTAAATTTATTGGAAATTTTTCCATCATCACTATCGGAGTTAATATTTATATATTCGGTATTAATTTTCTTTTATTTTTTTTCCATATTTCTATTATATTTTTTATAAAAGGATTTTCTATCTTCTCCATTTCTTTCTTTGAAAAATTCCTAAAAAATATATTTTCTAATTTTGTCTCAATATTCATATCTTCTATCTCTAACCAATCTAAATCACCCTTTCCTGAAACCCCCTCTATGATATATCTCAATTGATTTGCATAATAATACCATTTTAAATTTGGAAGTGCCAGGCCACCTTCTTTTTGACTTTTATACCAATATTTCTTGTTAATCCTCGATTTTTTATTTCCATTACAAAAATTATTTAATATCTTTTGCCACTCCTTTAATTCTTCCTCTGATATTTTTATTGGTAGCATTCTAAACAAAAAGTTAATTTTAGGTAAAATTTTCATTTTTACCACTGCTATTCTACCAAACCACGATAGCTTTATATTTTTGTAGTCCTCTAATTTCCTTTTTGTTTCTAATCTTAATTTCTTGAAATTTTTTTCCTGTAATTCTTGTAAATTTTTTGTAATCTCTATTCCTAAATATTTAATTGATTCTTTTATTTTAAGTAATCCTCTTTTACTACTTATAAATTTTTGTACTTCTTCTTTAGTATAATTAAATAACATTATTTCTGATTTGGCCCAATTTATTTCTAATCCCGTCTTCTCCCCAAACTCTATTAAATGTTTATTTATCCTATCTATCTTTTCAATTGGATCCTTAATTGTCAACAATGTGTCATCTGCAAATAAGCTTATTTTATTTTTTTCCTTAACTCCAATTCCTTCCAAATTCTCATCATTTCTTATCACATTCGCTAACATTTCTATAACTATTGCAAATAAAACTGGAGATAATGGACATCCTTG